>JADBJO010000772.1:77500-92500 GCA_016801955.1 Conus betulinus | reverse complement strand
ATGCGCTGAAAGAGGACAGTGTGCTGGAGATTTCAATACTGCACTGGCGTATTTGTCAGTCATACACATAATACGTATACAATTTTAACTTGACAACAAGGGAAATAGGAATATCAATAATGATAAAAAAAAAAACACCACCACCACCACCACTACTACTATCACCACCACCACCCAACAAATCTTACACGAAAGAAAGGAAAAAAAAGCCCTTATTGTGCCCAGTTAGTTATGAATGTCTGTACTGTGCTTTCAATATTTCTTTCAACAAAAAAATTGCATACGCATCCCATACCACTCTCCATGCTCTCACATTTCAGCTCAAAGAAAGCACAATTATTCCAGAAAGGGAAAAACGACGACTCGAATGAAATGGCGTAAAAAAAAATAAAAATAAAAAATAAAAAAAAAAAACAAAACAAAACAAAAACCCCGCATAAAGTAAAAAGAAAGTTTAAAACCTATCTAAAACAACACACACACAAAAACACACAACTCCCTTTCTCGCACCCCGAATAGTGCCACCCCAACTTCGCTACATACACACATGGACAGTGCCTCGAGAAGCGTATGCACTGAGAAACAGAGTATCTGACAACCCTTTGCCTAAAACTGCCAGTTATGTGATTACAGTTGCAGAAACAACAGTTTAAGTCAATGGAGAGGGGGTTTTCATCGACCAGTCCTCTAAAAGACCAAATTTCCGCTGGAATCTGTATACTGCAGTTTTATTCGCTATTATTCTTCATATATCTATCTTTAAAGTCTAAAAACGTTTCCGGAATAGTGTTTTCGCATTTATATTTGTAAAGGAAAAAACACAACACAATAAAAATGATGATGATGATGATGATGATGACGATAATATAGTGATGATGATAATAATAAAAAATTACAACTACTACAAGTACTACTACATGTACTACTACATGTACTACTACTACTACTACTAGTACTGCTACTACTACTACTACTATAAAAAGAAAAGTAATGATGATAATACTGACGATACTAATAATACTACTATCACTATTTCTACTACGACTACACTACTACAGCTGCTGCTGCTACAACTGCCATTTCTCAGAGTATTGCAAGTTGTCAGACAGTCCTCTTTATGTTGCTGAAACTTGGAATGAAGATAGTTTCAAAGTGAGCTGACTCTAGGCGGGCAACAAAACAAAATCTTAACAAGAAGTATTGGTGATTCCACATGGCAACATGGGCAAACAGACTACAAAATCTGGTTGTCCACATTGTCTGTGGAATCACTGGCAATTCTTTTTGAAAATGGGAATGAGGAGCTTTGTTTGCAAGTTTTAATAAATTGTAAAATGTATTCCGGCCTATAGTAACTCCACTGAACGTGGAGAAACGAATCACAAGACAAAACACAATGCTTATCCACCTCTTAGGTCTTCTTCTGGCAAGATAAACAACACCCAGGACAACGAAAACAAAGAACGAGAAATCACTTACCTTTGTCAAATTTGGCGCAAGATGGACCTTTCGTAAGTTTTAGTTCTGGTTTGAGATATCCTCGAGTAATTAGAAGAGCAGAGCTGGTTAGAAGGATATTGATTTGGAAGTTTCAGTTTCAGTTTCATCACGGAGGTGTCACTGAATGCGAACTAGTCCACATACACTACACCACATCTAAGTTTTGAGACCGTACAGCGCATGATTTAAAGCCGATGGACAAATGATTTACTGACTAAGATGAGAGGATTTAAGAAGGTTAGCAGAGGTCTGACTTACGCGTTAGCCCAACACGCTGGTCAGACCTTGAGTACCTACCTAACATTGGTTGTGCCATTGTTGTCATGATATGTGTGTGTGGTGAGTGCATATACATTTTTTAAATTTAGAACATGTGTGTGTATGTGTGTGTGTGTGTGTGTGTGTGTGTGTGTGTGTGTGTGTGTGTGCGCGCGCGCGCGCGCGTGTGTGTGTGTGTGTGTGTGTGTGTGTGTGTGTGTGTGTGTGTGTGTGTGTGTGTGTGTGTGTGTGTGTGTGTGTGTGTGTGTGTGTGATGAGTGTACACACATTTTTAATCTGGGAGAGTTTAGAAACTTGGTTCATTGCCACTGAGCGCAGAAAAGTCAAAATCAACAGCATACAGTAAGTTTGATCGAAGCAGGTAACCAGGGGAGAGATTGAAGGAGAGGACAAATGTAGTCAGATTTAGAAACTCTGGAAATGAGTGTAGCAAATACTGGAAACTACAATGATTTTGTTTGTTTGTATATTTGCTTGTTGTTTTTTTGTTGTATGAAACAATACCCATATCAGTGACGTGGTGACATTTAGAAATATTAATACTGCAGTTGCCTATTCTTCTTCTTTTTTTCCTTAAAGCGTGCCCATTGTTACATTTTTAATTTGCTTTACTCACTGTAAAAGTCTGAATGTTTACTTTGTATGGTTAAATGGTGTACGAGCATGTGTGTAGTGTTTTCAGTGTGCTTTTATATTGACTATTTCAGTAGTTATACCACTACTGCTGCTTCTACTTCTACTACTACGACTAAAACTGCTACTGCTGCTGCTGTTGCTGCTGCCGCCGCTGCTGTTACTGCCTGTTAGTTTAACTGATAATGATGCTGCTGTTGCATGTGCCACGTATGCTCCAGCTATGACTATACTATTACTGCTACTGCTGCTGTTGCTTCTTCTATCCCTAAAAGCAATTAAATTTTCTGACATTTACCGCTACCATAAGCGACTGAAGAAACATGCTTTCAACTCTCGTATTGCCATTGCTTTAAAAAAAAAATTTTTAAAAAAAAGGAAACAAAACTGTCAGGATATCATGGCAGTTGGAAGTGTGACGTCATTTGTCTCCATGGTAACAGGGGGCTTCCTGGCGGCCGGGTTTTACGTGGCTTTGGGTCAGGTGGCGGAGAGGTGTCACGTGCTGGCCATGGTGATGATGACCATGGCCATGGCTTGCGGTGCCCTCTGTCAGTGCAGTGTGAGGATCATCTTCCTGGACTTCTGGCCGACGCATGCCAGTCAGTGTGCTCTGGAAGGCGTGTGTGTGTGTGTGTGTGTGTGTGTGTGTGTGTGTGTGTGTGTGTGTGTGTGTGTGTCTGTGTGTATGTGTCTGTGTGAGTGTGCACGTGTTCACGCGGACGATTTTGATGGGGAGATGGGGGAGTGGGAGGAGAGAGAGAAACTTATTCATGGTTGGGCGACTGCCTTCCATTAGGTGTGCAAATTATTTACAGTCGATGTAGCATCCAAGTAAGTACACACAAGCATAATTAATACTCAAAAAAAAACTTTTGACGATAATAGAAAACATAAATGCAACCCGAGTGTTTTAACAAATAAATTTGAAAGAAAGATTTTGACATATTGGTCATGATCATATGTCGACAGAAGTGCTCATCTAAACCAACTTGGAAATGATAAAAAAAAAAATCTTATGGGTGTATACTGAGCTGTTAATTTTGTTCAGTGACACACACACACACACACACACACACACACACACACACACACACACACACACACACACACACACACACACATTTTCTGTCTCTTTTATGCAAAGTTGACGCATTAAATCTGCTTCACCATAGAGTCGTTGAGGGTAATAGTGATCTGGAATTTAAGAAATACCAGGCCTGACTACAGAAAAATTATGTTGTTATTTGTTTATTAATATCATCATTATCAAAACTTTCATCCTTCACACTTTATAATCAACTCTGTTCCATTTGAAGTTTTCAAATTTCTACGCAATGTGACAAGAGTGGGGAGTGGGTCGGTGTTGCCCTCAAGGGGAAGGACTTGGAATATTTTCTCTAATAGAGTATTATGGTAAAAATTCACTCCATTCTCTGTCTCACTGGTTATGGGAGGACCAGCTTTCCGGGACTAATCATCGAAAGAATTTTTTTTCCCTCGAGACTGTTAACACTACTCAGGAGTGGCTCAGGAATAATTTTCCTAAGCCTTGTACACTTAAAAGTGCTTGTAGCTCCGAGAGACAGAATTAGAGATAAATATTCAAACATTCATTCCTGAATGGACAACAAAGAACTGACACAAGTTAAGTGCACTTTCACACATCAGCTTTACTTGTTTACACAAGGGTGAAATATTCAAATGAATTTCACTGTTCCAGTTCTGGCTGACTTTTCTTTCCCACTTCTTTTTTCATCATTAAGAGAGGGAAAGTTCTAAATGAGTTGAGTTGAAGTCCACTTGGAACATCAGAACTTATCTGATGGCGGAGAGGATAGTTTCTCTCTCTCTAGTTGCTGGTGACTGATCCACTTCTCTGTAGACAGGCTGATCAGGCGCTGGGCTGTGCCCAGGGTCCAAGGATCTGATCTCAAGACAGAATCTGGTTTGCAGTTGAGTAGCTGAGAGTCTGGCTCTTCGAGTTCTCACACTTGCCCTCTGGCTTTCGGTAAAGGTGTGAGATCTTAGCTCACAATGGATTGGGATAGCATAGATGTATTAGCTATGATTCTCAGTCTTTGTTTCCCTTCAAAGTTTGAATAAAACAAGGGGTAGGAGATAGTAATACAATGCTAAACAATGGAAGTCGAATAACGCTTCAATGTTTTCTTAGAAAGTAAGTTGAAGTAACCTGGAATACACTCATCCCTAGTACACATGCTGATCAGACTTAGTCACTTACTACAAAGCATTCCGACTATCAACAGTATTCATAAATCAACAGTGTTCACGTAGTACAGGCATACATCTTTTTCGATCAGAATTTATCATTCAGTTATCATCTTATAAGATAGTATTGAATGCTGGCAAAAGTCAAATTGTTAACAAAGAATGTTAATCAAGCATCTTAATAGTTTTTAATAAGTTGTGGCAAACAAACTATTACAACAGAATACTCCATCATCTTGCTAGATGTCACCAAGTATTGGTATAAAGTTATACTGTTAAAACACATGGCATCCATACAGTCAATGCATAGTCTCAAAATTTAGAAACATATTTTTCAACTTACAGTTCTTCTGGGAAACAGTGAACATTAGAACATCGGTGATCAGAGATGTGGAGATGATCTTTTTCTTGTCTGATTTACTCTTGTTGCCTTTGTGGCTACGCTGTAGCAATCAGTTAGCCATCTGTGGAGAGCAGTGATTGCTCACAGTGAGTTTCCCTTTTTTGTAGGCTCCTGCTGCGATTGTCTTTGCATCACTTAAAACAAAGAAAAGGGGAAGGGGGGGTCATCTCCCACCAACTGCAGTGTGAGGGAAATGTGTAGAAAATTCACGAACGCTCCTTCTTAGCAGTTGCGGTGGCTTTTTAATAGATGCCAGCTGACAAAGTACTGTTTAATGTAATCGAGTCATGCACGAGCAGAGCGCGTAATAGCCACTGTGGTGGTGAAAGGGAAAGTGAGGGAGAAAGCCCAATTCTTTGCTCCACCTGAGACTATCACTGCACGCGAGATAAGTGAGAGCGGAGAAAACGGACGGGAGGGGGGGGTGTGTGGGGGGTGTGTGGATGACGGCAGTGTAAGCATTATTGTTGTGTGTGGGACAAAGGGAGAGAGACAGAGAAAGAGGGGGAAAAGAATGGGGGAGAAGGGGGGAGTGGACAAGAGATGTGTGTGTGTGTGTGTGTGTGTGTGTGTGTGTGTGTGTGTGTGTGTGTGTGTGTGTGTGTGTGTGTGTGTGTGTGTGTGTGTGTGTGTGTGTGTGTACATTTTGTACAGAGGGGATGTAGGAGTTGATGGTGTGGTTGTCAATTACGTCACATGCATCAGTATATTTCTTAGATTACAGAGTATTTTTTCCCCATTTCCTAGATCATAACTATCATTATCATTTATTCATTTTTCTGATCATGATTATGTTATAAACATTACTTTACTTCTCAGATTAGTTCTTATTGTCTTTCCAATTATCTACATCCTCCTTCTTCCCTTTCTTCCTCTCCATCCTTCGCCTTCTTCTTCATCCTCTTCTTTAAATCTCTTCTCTCCTATCACTAATTCTATTATCATTTATCATTATCATCCTCCTCCTCGTCGTCGTCGTCATCATCATCATTAAGATTATTGCCACAATAAATACATCATTTAACTATCCTCTAACTTCTCTACTTTCTCTTCTTCTGTCAGTATCTTGATTATCATCACTACAATTAACGTTATTATCTTTGTTAGTATTATTGTATGTTATCATCGTCATTGATATTACTGTCTCCCTCCCAGCAGCTTCATTTCCATTCCATATGCACTTTGCGCCCAGGTTGTGGAGATATATGACTGTTTGTCTTTCGTTTTCATTGTCTTGCATTTTGATTGTGTGCGTTCATGAATAATTTTCTTGCGTGAAATTTCAGAAAGTGCTTAATCCTGGAAAACTAAAATATTTGATTAAATACTGTTTTGCATAATGTTTTGATGTGAGCTGTCCATGAAAGACTGATCAATTATTATGCCGAGAACACGATGGCTGTGTACTTCTGGATTTCTCATATTGTTGATTCAAACGAAAGGGAACTGTTTAGATTCTGTCTTTTTCTTCCAGCAGTATTTTTACGGGCATGACTGTAGTCTTACTGGATGTTAGTAACGCATAATTCACACCGCACCATTCGCTTATGATGTCAACAGACTTTTTGAAATGACGCATACACAGAATTAAAGTTAAAGCTGCATGCAAAATCGTGGTATCATCACAGAAAAGTTCACGAGCTTCTTCATTATGAAGAAGGGGCACGTTTACATAGGCAGAAAATAGCAGAACACCTAAAACCGAGTCCTCTGCCTCCATATCTGACAGGTAAAATGTTTGATATTAAAGATTAGGGTCAGACAAAATGTTGTTGTCTTGGAATAATGAAATCAATGAGTGCATTTCCTGGTAGGGCCATACAATGATGATTTTTTTGCATGATAATTCGTGGTCTATGACATCAAAAACTCTTGCAAAACCAACAATCAATGCTTCACAAAATTTGTTTTCATAGATATTCATATGCCAGTGATCTTCTAAGTTTGGTAGAGCAGTATGCCGTGAATCATTTTTCCTAAAACTTCAGTGAACTATCATGTGGTAGATTATATAGCTCAAGATGATAATAAATGTGTTTATTATGGTGCTTTTCTAGGGCTTTGGATGATACTGGCGAAATAGATATTGTCTGTGTATGGTTCGTAATTGTCACCAGATGTGTAGAAGGGAATGACTTTCGTAACTTTGATCTGTACTGGAAAACAGCATTCTCCTACGCACAAATTTGTGGATGAAAGCGTTTCAGACATAACTAGAGCTGAAAGGTTTAGAATTATACCATCAGTTTCATCAAATCCACAACTTCCTGTCTCCTTCAAATGACATAAGAAATAGTAAACATCACTCGCAGACTTTAAGGGTACCGACAGTTGGGAATAAATATTCTAGGAGAGAGAGAGAGAGAGAGAGAGAGAGAGAGAGAGAGAGAGAGAGAGAGAGAGAGAGGAGGAGAGAGAGAGAGAGAGAGAGAGAGAGAGAGAGAGAGAGAGAGAGAGAGAGACAGACAGACAGACAGACAGACAGACAGAAGAGACAGAGACAGACGGACAGACAGAGACAGAGAGTCTTGTCTTGGCTGGGGCTTAATGTTATATCTGTATGCAGACTTGCTTAAGCATCGTGTGGCACTGGCACTTCAGAAAGAATTAACATGTCATCCTGTTCCTTCAATGATTTATTTGTGTATCTGTTTTGACTTGTGCTGAGCCAGCCAAAGATACCCAGTGTGACCGTCCATTGCAGGCTCAATGTTTGCCATCACCAACAGTCTGGCTGGCACCTCTGGCTTTTGGGCTCCTACCTTTGCTGGTGCTTTGACTGAGAACCAGGTCAGTCAATCGATCGGACAGTGTGTCCAATTAGACTGATTCATCATTACCGTCACAATCATCATCACTGTCATCGTCATCACTGTCATGATCATCATTACGATCATCATTATCATGATCACCATCATTATTACATCATTGTCATCAACATCATCATGGTATGCAACATCACCATCCTCAGCATCATCATACTCGCTGCCATAGTCGATTTCTTCATGAAATATACCGATGTCCTTGCTATAGAGGATAGGCAGTGAGTGAACAATAAGAGGTGTGTAGGTGTGTGTGTGTGCGCGCGCGTGCGTGTATATATATGTGTGTGTGTGTGTGTGTGTGTGTGTGTGTGTGTGTGTGTGTGTATGCGTATGTGTGTGTGTGTGTGTGCGCGCGCGCGCGCGCGTGTATGTGTGTGTGCATGCGCACACATGTGTCTGAGTGTCTGTGAGTGTGCATGCGTGCGTGTATGCGTGCGTGCATGCATGGGTGTGTGTGTGTGAGAGAGAGAGAGAGAGAGAGAGAGAGAGAGAGAGAGAGAGAGAGAGACAGACAGACAGACAGACAGACAGACAGACAGACAGACAGAGACCAGAGACAGTGACAGAGAGACCGCCCAATGGATAGATTTGGCGTGGCCAGCGAGTTTTTACTTTTCATTACGTGCTTACTCCCTCCCACCACACCTTCCTTTCCTTCCCCACACAATCACTACCACCAGCAAGCTGGAAAACCTGGCGGCTCTGAAAAGGCAGAGAGAACTGACGATCCGTACACACGTGCCTAAAAAGTGGCAGTGCGTATAACCGTTCATGTGGAGGTCAATCTGAAGTGCCAACAGGCAGGCCGAGACATTCGGTCCTGACCGTTCCTTCTAGTAAGTAACAGCTTATCACAGAACTAGTCTACCTGTGCACCATGGGGCTATCGCGACATTGATACATTGTAGCAACACAAATCTCTCGAAGGTGAGCATGACACTAGGAGGTCTTCAGAGAAGGAACCCTCTTCAGGCAAGTGTTTGGGGCCAGAACTCCTGACACTCTATGGAGGCTGGGTCGCCATCAAGATCATGACTCCTAGACGTCCATGACTCCTAGATGCCCATCTGCTGTCGTATTTATTCTATTAAGCATTTTGTTTTGTTTTTCTTTCAGCCTTTCTGTCATATTTTTCATCTTCCCTTTCATCATTTACAGGCTTTGTGTTCATGTTCAGTCAGACAACTCTACACACCATTCTTTATTACACGGTAAAAACAGTGTACTGAGCCATTGTGCTTGTAGTTCCATGTCCGTTGTGTGACCAGTAATCCCCGTCCTGTCTGTGGCAGCAAACTGTGGCACGATGGCGGATTTTCTTCTGCTTTACGGCAGCACTGTACTTGATCGGCCCCATCCTCCTCTGTCTCATCTCCGCCGGCGGCCGAAAATTCGAAGAGCCTGAAGACCAGACATCGGATGAGGAGGAGAGGACCACAAGTATGACGACAGAAGACCCTGACGCATTACCAACAGACCAAAGGATCCCCGACAGTGTGTGAAAGAGACGAATGAGAAGCCAGAGGCTTGGGTGAAAATAAGACAGGACGTTGAATGATGTACTATCAAGCGTGTGAAGTTGACTTTGGTTGTGTGAGCCAGAGAGAAGGAGGCTGGTAGAACCAAAAAAGACGAAGTGAGAATGGGACATATTGAGAAAACGAGTTTCAAAGTGGGGTGACAGCAGGCAAACATTGAAACACACTTGACAGAAAAATGACTAAGCCGCCAAATGAAAGAAAGAAAGAAGTGAAAGACCATGTCTTGTCACGTGTTTGCTTCTTTCGTTTGGTGGCAGAGTAATTTTTCTTTTAAATCTAACAAAAATGCTAGGTGAAGGAAAAGAGATGAATCCAGTAGAAGAAATGAAATGGTTCAGCACTGAACGTTTTTTTTTCTGTCGTCTTCCGTGGAGATTTGGAGATTAGAGGGGATCGTGGTGGCGAGATGGTAGGCAGCGGTGTCCGGCATTGAAATCCAAATAGGACACTCTGGAACTGTCCTGCGAGTAGGGACGGCTGTCATGACGATGGCCTGATGATGATGGATAGTGCTGGACCAACGGCAGGGCAAATCTGAACAGTCCTCTTTATACACAACGGGGAGAGTCACAATCATGAGGATGATGATAATCAAAACATTAATAATGAAACAATAACAGCAATAATAACAACGAGGACAATTTCGATAGCACCCATCCTAACAACGTAGGCTACAGGGCGCGCTTTACAAGTTTTTTAACAAATCGACATCTAAATATACGCAGCACACACACACACACACACACACACACACACACACACACACACACACACACACACACACACACACACACACGCACGCACGCACGTACACACACGCACACACACACACACACACACGCGCGCGCGCACGCACGCACGCACGCACACACACATACACACACTCACTCATGTTGGGACACAATGTCGCATACATAAACACTTCTACTATATAAAATAGTGAACAGATCATTCATACATGAGTAAAGTGTGCTCGTGAAGATTGGGACTGGTAACCTGATCGTCACAACAGGCCATTTTTCGGGGTGAAATTCGGGCTCCTCTCCCAAAGGAGAAGCTCATCGCCGTGACATGGCGCCACACACGTTACTGTTTCTGTCTCTGTCAGATGTTGTCCCTAAACAATTTTGCCAGGAACAAGTGTCCTGTTGCCACGGGTCTTTGACGTGTGCTCGTAGACAAGGCTCAAAATTCTGCAAGGAAGGTAATCTGTGGTAGACCTCACGTTCAGCAAGAGTAACCTCGCCATTTTCATAAGACAGACGCTTGTTGGAGGGCACGCCCATGCTTAAAGCAGTTTTGCTTTACAGTTGTATCACAGAGAGAAAATGTCCAAAAAAAAGGGTGTCAAACGGTGTACTTGTAGTGTAGTCAGTCAACATCCCGATCGTTATTCTGCTTGTGCTTCAAATATAATAGTTGACACTCTAGATCTGTGTACTTGACCCATAAAATGTGACTAAGAACGGTAACTCTATTTGCAATGAAAAGGTTGTCATTATCTTCTCCTGATTTTTTTTTTTTTCTGGAGGAGATTTATTGCATACTACACACGGGACCTTGAATTGTCGTCTCATACAAAACACACAAAAAAACTAGCACTCAGACCACCATTTAAGGTCTAGTGAAAATAGCGAAAAGGGATGAAGATTGAGAGAGAGAGAGAGAGAGAGAGAGAGAGAGAGAGAGAGAGAGAGAGAGACAGACAGACAGACAGACACAGACAGACAGAGAGAGAGACAGAGACAGAGACAGAGAGAGAGAGAGAGAGAGACAGAGAGAGAGAGAGAGATTCTGATTTGGATAATTCAATCATGCGTAGGCCATTGCCCCTTGCGACCGGGTACACGTTTCAGTTTATAAACTTTACAAACTTTGTATCTTTCTTTATGTACATACATAGTCATATATGCACACATTTCAGCTTATTAAGACATAGCTGCAGATCGTAGTTTAAACGCTTTACAAGAACATTGATACATTTCTGAGAGAGAGAGAGAGAGAGAGAGAGAGAGAGAGAGAGAGAGAGAGAGAGAGAGAGAGAGAGAGAGAGAGAGAGAGAGAGAGAGAGAGAGAGAGAGAGTGTTCCCCCCCCGAGGGAATGAAGACTGGGCACACATAACAAAAAGTGAGAAAGGGGTGAGAAGTCAAATTTTAATTTCCAAACTGTATATTGAATAAACAGCACGACTGCGTTCTTCTGCCCATCACACGCCATTTGCATAGAAGGTGGTGAAAGAGAAAAAGTGTAAGTCAATACTTCTAAATAAATGAAATCATATGTACAGTTTCAACAAGGATATAGCGGATATGCAGCCATTTCATAACGATTTCTAGGTTTTGATCAGCTATGGTCACTGAAAACTGATTTTTTTTTTTTTTTCCCCCATAGGATCGAGTGCTACTGTTACTGCTACCTCAATAGTAAAACATGTTATCAAAATCGTGTAATCTTTCTTCAACAAGAATGCGATTCCTTGTAACTGGGCGTATCCTGTGCCAAACGAGTTTACATGTCTTCTTATAAAAACACAGAACCCCTTCGTTTACACATGTCCATGTTTTGGTTTGTTGTTGTTGTTGTTGTTGTTGTTGTTGTTGTTGTTGTTTCATCTTGGTCCATCATGTTGAGACACCACCAAATCAAAACCTAACCAATTCTCTTGCCCTAGCCGAATTTAGATTGGGCTGTGGACATAGAAGTGGCTTCTGACTCCACCATAGTAGAATAATCTGCTTCAGTCTTCGTCTGTTCTGTGTCCGTGGCCATCCCGCTGGTGGCTGTGGACTCTACTACAGAGGACATTTCCATCTCAGGCTTGGCCCTTTCTGTTGACGTCCTTGACGACATCCTGAAAGTCAATGACGACAACCCGTAAACATTGGCCCCTCCAGCAGTCCTGTCAAACTTCAAAAGCATTCATTGAACTGCTTTGTTGTTGTCTTTTGTCCAGACAGTCAAACAAAGAAGCAAACAGGACCTTGGCTCCTTGGTTTTTCACCTGCATGATATGTAATTAGAGAAAGCAGAAAAGGATGTCTTTCACTGTCTTCAAAAGAACATTCTCAACGTCTGTCAGCCCCCCCCCCCCCCCCCCCCCCCCCCCTCCCCCCTTCCCCACCACATCCCACTCAATGTCTGCAAAGGGGCAATGCAGGCAACATTTCATAGAATTGTGCCTGGAAGAGGTCGCTTCATTTGTGTCGGCGCAGTTTTAGTCCAGCGTAACAATATTCAGTATCATGTAACAAATGTGAAATTCAGCATTTTGAATGCGACTCTTTCAGTGAATATTGCAAGAATGGTCAAAATTGCCACCAAAATAACTAATTGAGTAGGTTAAAAAGAGACAAATATGTTAAGTTAGAAGTCTGAAATTCATTCATATTTTCATTTTGACGTGATAAAATCATACAAAATGAAATGAATAATAATACTATAATTGTAAAGATCAGGGGTAAATGGGGTACAGGGCATTCCCCTATCCCCCTCTCCCTGCTATCTTCTTGTGCACCTCTTGCTTTCCAATCCGATTTTCAAGTGAGAAATATGTCCTCATCTAAACTATGTGCACTGCCTTAATTCTGATCAAGCTGTTCGTGGCAGTTGAAGATTGAAATTCATGAACTAGCATTCACTGGGGGTAGAGGGAAATGGAGGTTTCTTGCCCGACTTATTTGGTGAGAAAATAGTGCGTTGTCTATAATTTTCGTAATCAAAAGTAACAATGTTCCTTGCAGTTTGAACATTTTTGTGGCGTGAAAATGACATGTGTTTAACAATGTAGTTCCTTGAGACAAAAATTTACAAAAATGGTTAATATTCTAAACAACAGCGTGATCCATCTTCTTTTGCACAATACTGATGCGGATAAATTTGACATCATGTGGCAAATACTGAAGCCATAATTAGCCAGTGCGTGTAGGCAATTTTTTTTTTAAAATTATATTTTGATTATGGGATTAAACTTTAAATGACAGTTGAATAAATAGACTGAGAATAAAGCATAACTGTAAACAGTCAAGTTACACATACTTTTGTTATTTCCAAAAATACTAAAAAGGCACACTTTTTCATCTTTACAGCAGATATTATATTTGAAACTTGTCTTTCATGTGGACTATGTTATGAGCACATTTTTCATTCGATTACTGACCCAAGTTTGCAGATACCTTTACATCTTCCAATCCAGTGCTTGCTTCCTTTGAACGTAGGTGCCGTGTTGTCCAAGGAAATGTTAAGAAATGAAACTTAAAACTTCTTATGAGTTAGGTAAGAGCCCCGCGATTGAGTCACTGTTCACATATATTGTTGAATAGGAATTACAATATTGCTAATCTTCAGCAATGTTGTCATGAATGTGATCATCAATAATGATTGGATGACTTGGAGAAATCGCCATACTATTGGATTTCAGAATGCCTTTAGAGTTTCGTTTCAGTTTTTCTTCAGGATCTGCATGACATTATTTTGCACTTACACAGGCAAAACCAAATCTGCATGAGTGCTCTAGTTTTTAACAACTTTTTAATCAATACAACTTAAAACAACAGCTTTTAATAATAGTAAATCAAGATGGCAATTGAATCATCATTTAGTTCAATAACAGAAGTGACTATTTTATGAGTGTCTCAAGTTTTAAACAACTATTTAATCACTAACAACTTTAAACAACAGCTTTTAATAATAGTAAATCAAGATGGCTATTGAATCATCATTTTGTTCAATCACAGAAGTAACCTTTTTATGTTTCTGTGCATTTCATTCTACCTTACGATTTCACTTATCAAGTTTCAGTTTGTAACATGCAGAAGACGTGAGCCACAAGACAAAGAAAGACAAAAATCTAAATTCGACATGTAATAGAAAATTCAGGAGTGTGTGACATTTCTCCCCCTGGGCAGTGGCTTGTTAGCTCTTCATGTCCTCGTCCCTGTTGAATGGAGGAAAAACTGAAGAAAACTGGACGCCTTTGATTTTCTTGTTTTTTTTCAAATGGAGAATCAAGAGAACAAGTGGTGCACCTACTGGAAACAAAACATTATCATTGTTTATATGGACCTGTGGGGTACCATCTCTGTGTGGGAAGAAGAAATAGTTATGATTTGTGAAAACTTTCAATTTCCTGACCTTCATTTTGCAGGAATCATTGAAAAAGACTGACTGAGGACCAGATACGAATATTTTTGGGGTAGTTTTGGTTTTTTTTTTTTTTTTTTTTTTTTTTTTTTGCGTGTGAACAAGTAGAACCCCTTTTCGGAGAGGGTTGGCACGTGTACTGAAGTGTGTTTTCCTTACTATGAAGCTAGTTTCAAAGTGAGGTGACTGGAGGCAGAAATTGACACAAACTTAAAAGAAGATTCATTGTGCTGCTAAACGAAAGAGACAAGCAAATGACAAGACAAAATATGATGCGTTCTTCGCGCCCAATTTGAGGAGATGTATGATTGTTCGTTCTTCGTTTTCATTCTTTTAAATGTTGTTTGTTGTCGTGCCTAAAGAAGACCAAAGAGGTCGAAACGCGTCGTGTTTTGTCTTGCACTTGGTTTGTCTCTTTCGTTCGGTGGAATATCTTCTTTTAAGTTT
>JADBJO010000772.1:52500-72500 GCA_016801955.1 Conus betulinus | reverse complement strand
ACGATATTCCTGAATATTCAACGGAATAGTGGAATCAAATTAGGCAAGAAGTAGAGAAGTATGAAAATGGAGAGTTAGGAGAAGAGAATGATGTTGGAATCAGCACCATTGAAGGGAGGAAAAATGTGAAAGCGACCCCGAGAACAACGTGCTACTCGCCGCTCTGCAAAACACATGGCGACTGGCTACACATCCTGCCAACATGGCCACATTCCAACAGCCAACAGGCCCTGTACACTCACTGCCAACGGACTAGATTATTTCTTTTTTCTACCTCATCACATTTTTTCAGCTAGTAGCAGAAGGCACACCTGATTCCCTATGGTTCGACACAACACCTGACGAAATGCGGGGCTATATCTCTGTACTGATTATTCCGTATGACAACTACGGGGGGACGCGTAGAAACGTCATACATGTGTTCTTTCCGCCAGGTGCCTTTATGCTTTCATAAGAATGACTGTTTCCGTGACTACCATGCGCAGAAAGTGGCTCAACAGTAGGGCAGTTCGCTAGTCTCTTTCTTTGTGTGTACGTGTATTTATGCTTACCTGTAGTTTATGGTGACAGTGCTTCAATGACACTTGGCAGTTACACTCTACTCAATATCCTCACTGTACAGCTATACGTTGTGTAAATACATATGGACATGTATAAAGTGCTTAGAACAGTGACAGAAAAAACAATGAGGAACTGTGCTTGAATCTACTTACAGTAACTGTTCAGTAGTGACAATTGACACTAGTTGTGTGTGACATTCTGTGAATTACCTGTGTGGGACTGAACAGGCGGACAGAACACAGATCATCTCAGTTAGTCCGCAGCTTTCAATTAACAACACTAACGTGCATGTGCATGGGATAACTGCATGTTGGTGTGCTGTATTAGAAATGGCACTATTGCATGTGGCACATTGGGTGACATTTTGGTGACAGTGACACGACCTTTCACCTCGAGACACACAAAATCTTGTCCACAGTATAGAAAAAAGCCTTGTAACCATACATGCAGAGTTTCGTAGCTCTGGAGGTTTATTCTTGGTTGTGGTGAAGCATGAACCATACATACCCATTTTCAGGCTAAATTAACTAAAAAAAAATCTTAAGCTGCATGGAAGTCGAAGCTGAATTGAAGTTTCGGAAAAGGAAGACAGGGTTCAATTAAAACGCGGGGAGAATGAAAGTGGATAGCGGGGAGAGATAGAAGGGCAGACGAGAAAAGAGAGTGGAGCATGGGATGGGAGACAGTGAAGAGGCAAGAAGAAAGCTGGTATCGCCATCCAGGCCTGCATGAGTACACGGGCCAACATGGCTGCATGCATGGGATTGAGAAGAAGAATGGAAGAGATGATGATAGGTATGAGAAAAGGCTAGGGGGGGGGGGGGGGGGGGGGGGGGGGGGGGGGAAATGGCGTGTTGGGAGGAAGAAGCCAGTAACACCAGGCAAGTCATGATACTGTAGTCATTCTGCACTCTATTGCAGCAGCACATGCAATGTCAAAAACTTAGGAAAAGCAAACATATCTGTGATACAAAACTCAGGCAGCTCCTCAAATGACGTCACAGTTTTCTGTCCACTGCGCTGGGTTTGCACCCGTAACTTCATTCAGTTTTTGTTATTCATTTAAATCTGTTCTGCAAACGTTTTCGCGAAATAAATCTCTTACTGTAGGTCTACGACATGCAGACCTGTTTCAACAGATCAGTGCCAATTTCGAGCGTAGACCTTTCACAGTTACTGAAGAAATGAGAGAAAACAACAGACTATTTTACCATTTCCTCACAATTCTAGTAAAATGTCAAAAGGACAGCTTTATACAATGCAATTCTGAACATGAATGCAAGGTTAAATAAAGCTTCAATAATCTGCCATTAAATCCGTTGATCAACATCCAAAAAAAAAAAAAGACGATGTCAATACTGATGATCCTATACGTGAACGAAACAGCAAGTAAACAGAAGAAGAACTTTTTGCAAAAAAGTAGCAAAATTTGGTGAGAAAACAAAAACTAAATAACATGTTGAATAGGGAAAAGGAATCCATTAATCCGTGAGCCAAACTGCGAGAGAAAGAGAGAGAGAGAGAGAGAGAGAGAGAGAGAGAGAGAGAGAGAGAGAGACAGACAGACAGACAGACAGGACAGACAGACAGACAGACAGACACAGACACACACAGAGAGAGACAGACAGACAGACAGAGAGGGAGAGCATAATTTTTATCAAAATAAAACAAACAAGAAACAAAAAAGAATTAAAAAAAAACTAAGTCCAAAAAGTCAACCATTAAACTAGCAAACGCCAGTGCATCACTGAGTCAACACTTTAATAACACACCGATCAGACAGGAAAGGAGTTAGAAACACACAAGAAAGCAAAAAAACTTCATGCACAAAAAATGCATTCTTCTATGATTCGGAAGGTCGAATCACATTATGGTAAGAAAACAAAACAAAACATCATCTGTACTGACAAACATATTTCATGTGTGTGTGTGTGTGTGTGTGTGTGTGTGTGTGTGCGTGCGTGCGTGCGTGCGTGCGTGCGTGCGTGTGTGTGTGTGAGTGCGCGCGCACGCGTGCGTGTGTGTGTATGTGCGCACGTCTGTGTGTGTGTGTGTGTGTGTGTATGTGTGCGTGTGTATATGTGTTTGTGTGCATGCGCGCGCGTGTGTGTGTGGTGTACGTGTGTGCGTGCGCGCGTGTGTGTGTATGTGTGTGTTGTGCGCGCGCGCGTGTATGTATGTTGTGTGTGTGTGTGTGGCTCTGTGTGTGTGTGTGTGTGTGTGTGTGTGTGTGTGTGTGTGTGTGTGTGTGTGTGTGTGTGTGTGTGTGTGTGTGTGTGTGTGTGTGTGCGTGTGTGTGTGCGTGCGTGCGCGCGCGCAAAAAGGAAAATGAGCAGAAAAAAAGTTCTGGGGATCAAGAGGAGGGGAAACTAGGGGAAAAGCGGTTAGATAGAGAGAAAAAAAGGAGGAGGGAGGATGTCGGGAACGATGGGAACTGGAGCAGATGAACTGGTGCTGTGGATGGAAAGAGGAAGAGAAAGTCTAATGATGCCATCACAGCTGAAGGTCTGCAGAGATTATACCCTCTCGGACATGTGTTTTGGCCCTGAACTCCTGACAATATAAGAGGGCCGGACGCCATCAAGGTCGTGACTCTTAAAAGTTCTCTGCTGTCAGAACTGTTTTGGGCATTGCTGGGATTTGAAACCTGCTTGGGCATCCAGGCTCACCCTCTTTTAAAAGGATGTCTTACAAACATAGCTAATGGTCATGTATTCTAAGTTTAGAAATTTCGTTCCTCCTCGACCAGGAACTCTTTTATGCTCCCTCTGCCATTGTCTTTAGGGCTTCTGGTCCTCCTCTTACTAGAAATCGATGACTGTTTCATGAGAACATAGTCTGATACGCCTTTAAACGACGCTGGTCTTACTCCTGGGGGGGGGGGGGGGGGGGGGGGGGGGGGGGGGGGCTTTTTTGCCTGGAAGACATATTCTCTTCTCTCAAGCTGTCAGCTGGACTGGAATACTTCGCTGTCTTCTAGATGTGGGTTTCCACCTTTCTGCTTTCTTAAAGCTCTGTAAATTCGACCAGATAATTTGTTTTGATGAACGTGGAGCACTGTATTTGGTATTGTGACACTTTTTTCTGATAATGTCTGCATGTTTTTTTTTTTCATTCTGAAAGGTCTTCTGTGCACTATCAGTCATCCACACCATTCAGTAAACCCATCTTTCATGCTCTTGATATCACATCTAACTCAGACCATGATCTGTGGCCTCCTGTCGTGTAGAATGTCGTGGCTTGGGTGGTCTGACAGCATCTGGCAGAGCTTACCACATCACCCTCTTTTTAAGCACTTGATTATGCCTTTATTTGTACCTTCCCTGGGCTAATGCTGCTTTCATGGTCTACTGTTTGGCTGCCCTGATTAAGCGGACGCGTTGGGCTGTCTGATATCCTCCGTTTTACTACTACGTTTTAATTGAATGGCAAGTAAGTCATTGACAGATCTGAGACTGAGGCTGATCCAGCCAGTTCCAATATTTCCTTCCATGTAAGACTTCAAAATGCAGTTTCACACACACACACACACACACCACACACACACACACACACACACACGCGCGCACGCGCTTGTGTATATATGTGTGTGCGTGTGTGTGTACGTGTGTGTACGCGTGTGTGCGTGCGTGCGTACGTGTGTGTGTGTGTGTGTGTGTGTGTGTGTGTGTGTGTGTGTGTGTGTGTGTGTGTGTGTGTGTGTGTGTGTGTGTGTGTGCTTGACTCGTTTGCAGATTCAAACATGCAGAACCAGTGCAATCCTAAATGACTTAGGGAAAGAAAAAGAACTCACCTGTCACTGGCACTGTCGGCGGCCCTGGAGGAAGTGCAAGGTAAGCAAACGTTCAATGGGTCACGTTAAAATAAAAATCAAAATACAACGCAATGACACTACATCACTTCTGAATACATAGCCAACCTGAAGGTGATAATAGGGAGGCTAAACGAAAGAAATAAAATGCAACAGCAGCAGATAAAGCTGAAAAAAAAAAACCAACAAATGTAAATATAAGGATAAAAACCATATTTTAGCCAACTAACACAGCTGAGACAGTGAGAAAACTGTTCACTAACCAACCACATTGGTACAAGAGTACGCTAATTAACCAACACAACTAAATACAGTGATAACCAGAACAACAAAACTAAACACAAGTGTTATAACAAATAAAACAACTAACATTTGAAGTTAAACACATACAGCAAAAAAGTGGTTATCAACCACCAAACCTAGACACCAGGAAACAAACAGCGCTACCGTTGTAGCTCTTGTTTCAGCTGTCTCATCACACAAGCCACCCCAGTGGCAGTAGCCCCTCATTTTGGCGGTGTTCAGTGGTGCCTGTTGTGATCCATTATATACAGACACATTCTCTCCGAAGCTCGCAGAGGCAGCACAAGCCTGTGTCTCCTTATTAAGAGTAGCATGAACACCGTCAGACAACATTTCTCATGAACATGTCGACATCAGCCATCTCGACACGAACCTCAGCTGTGACGAAGAAACCGAATTCCAGACCTTTTGTCATGCTGATCAATAAATATGAAAACGACAGAGAATATACTATGGACTTCAAACAGGTCTGAGACTGTATGGCATAGTTGTGCTCTACACTTACTTTATACGGATGTGTGTCTCAGTAGGACAGGGTGGGGAGTAAGGTGGGAAGGAGGAGAACTGAATGTTGGTACGAAGAGGGTTTGAAAGTTGGGGTGGGTTATGGGGGGGGGGGGGGGGAGAGGTGGGGGGGGGGGGGGGAATGGAGAAGCAGGGTGGTAATGAGTAGCAGTGATGGACAGACTGAGGGGGGGGGGGGGAGAGAGAGAGGAGAGAGGGGAGAGAGAGAGAGAGAGAGAGAGAGAGAGAGAGAGAGAGAGAGAGAGAGAGAGAGAGAGAGTGCATGCAAAATACAGGTCCTGATATACATTTTCTGTTGTCTTTTTTCTTACAAAGGCAGCCATTAAACCGTTAATGTTCCATGTATGTATTAAGCAATGTTTGATAACTTGTTAAACATACTAATTTCTCAAAGTAAATTAACTTCTATGCATCTTAAGCCTTTTCTGTTCAAAAACAAAGAATCCATCTGCAAGGTGGTTAAATCATGAAAGTAAGATTATATTTAGTCAGTTGATAGGTACCCCATCAAGTGATATGATGTCGAAATGAAAAATTCAATACCTTTAATTAATACTTGAAAACAAGAACAAAAATCATGGAGAGTTGTGTGTGTGTGTGTGTGTGTGTGTGTGTGTGTGTGTGTGTGTGTGTGTGTGTGTGTGTGTGTGTGTGTGTGAGTGTGTGTGTGTGTGTGTGTGTGTGTGTGTGTGTGTGTGTGTGTGTGTGTGTGTGTGTGTGTGTGTGTGTGTGTGTGTGTGTGTGAGTTTACACAATTGTTACTGATCCCAAGATCAGAAAACATCAATGTTGTGACATGGAACATGCTATAGTTAGTTTTTTCTCAAGGTTTACGACCTTTACAATGTCGTGACGACTTCATGCTTTTGACATACCCAGAAAGGTCTCAGTGTTTACAGTGCTGATCTGTTTATTTATTCCCAGCGCTTGTTATAACAACGTTAAAGTTTACGCGCCCCGCCCGCACACACACACACACACACACACACACACACACACACACACACACACACACACATGGAGACAGCTAAAATCAGACAGACACACTTTCTTTATACACGTGGTGTAACACTAAAACATTGCTTGTAAAACAGACTTTGAGTCCACACAGAATAAGATTTTGCATGTATCCGTCGAAAGATCTGCAATGTAATTTAATACCATAAATATGGCTACAAGTTCAGCAGTAAAAATGGAATAATGTTTTTAAAAACACACACACACTGAAACATGCGCATACAAAAAGCAAAAAAGGAGACTTACTGCACACTGCATTCTTCAGTCCAGGATTTTCACACATTTTCACCCGCGTCACAGTTGGTGTCATCATAGCAAGCAGGTTCCGGCACTGCAAGAAGAATGGGACGCATACAAGAGGCATTGTATCTGAAGGGAA
This sequence comes from Conus betulinus, assembly GCA_016801955.1. Taxonomy (NCBI): domain Eukaryota; kingdom Metazoa; phylum Mollusca; class Gastropoda; order Neogastropoda; family Conidae; genus Conus; species Conus betulinus. The sequence continues at coordinate 65,904 of JADBJO010000772.1, read as the reverse complement.
AACGCAGAACTATGGTACACACTTCACGCTCATATCTTTTACTACAAGAGAAGCACAAAGCACTCTGATTTGTAATTCAAAAAGAGAAAAGAGCTACTATCATGAAAGGGATGCAGGTGGCGATTTTGAAAAGTGAGAACTTTTGACAAGAATGTTAGACCATATGTAAACAGTGCTTGAATCCCTAACCTTTTGTTGCTGTTGATTGGACGCTGAGGCATGTATGAGTGAGAGAAGCTCTTTATTTCTAGGACGGTGTGTTCCCGATCGATATGGCAGAGCAGGCGTTGCCGGACAGGTCGCTTGACTTGGGTCAAGTTAATAAATATTTTTTAACATTGGAGATTGAAGGGGAAAACGTTGTTTTCCGAGCGACCAGCGAGTGGTCGGCGATGTTGCGTAGACAGAAATCTGCGCAGGATTCTGTTTGTTGTAACATTGATACCCTATGGAAAACCTCAGCGTCAAACCAGTGGAATGAACCTACCTCCTGCAACATGATCATAACAAAGAATTTTCATATCCTGTATTATCCTGAACAAAAAAGAAAAACAGGAGGAGGGGGTTGGACATGTTTACATAGTCGATAGAAAAGCGATGGGAAATTTTCACATAATAAATGAACATGAACACTGGACAAAAAAAAAACGTGTATTGTATGTGATGTTGATGTCATTGTGGAATTCTTTGTTGTGTTTGGTAAAGGGAGCAAAAAAAAAAAAGAATTTTTTTTTCCTCAGTCTCTTCTCTGAATGAATGGAGTAGATGCGCGCGTATGGAATGAGCATGCTGTGTTTGTGATTGACTATATGCAAGTGCGCTGTGTGATAATTCGGACCAGTTAATTTCTGTGTAGTAAGTTCTGGCAGATTTTTTTTTCGTCGAGAATTTCGTTTTGTTATTGCGAGGAAAAAATGCAAGGGTCGCTACTTCAGTGTAGTATCTTCAACATGTAGAATTTTCTCCGCATTACCATTTCGTGAAGGGGTAGTGTTCGTAGCTCGATGGTAGTATGATGCGCATAGGCTAGAAATAGTGTTGTATGCGTATGCTGTTACTATAGTCATCGACCTCGCTCTCTCGTCCAAAACCATCTGTGATTTCCTCCACGCAGTCCGCAGACTTCAGTCTTAGCATACTCAAGTCCACATGCCCTATCTCACATCTCGCCGAGGTTTTGAGACCCGTCGGCTACCCTCACCTGATTCTGCCAGCCAGCCAAAGCTGTTACTCGGGCTGTGGCCATTGTGCATGCTTCCAGCTAGGGGGAGCCACAGGTGAGAACTGAGTGCCAAGTGAGGACCAAAGATGGGTGTGCAGCCCTAAGAAGGATTTGGTAAGCACCCCTACCAGAGATGCTACCTCCACCAGACATCCCATACAGATGGCCGAATTGTGCAATCCCTCTTCACTTTAAACAAAGACACAGCGATGTTATTATTATCATCATCATCATCATCATCATCATCATCATCATCATCATCCATTCCTATCCACCCCAATCCTATCTCTGTCTTCTCAAGTCCTGTGGCGATGGGCGCGAGCGACGAAGCGGCAGGTGTTGGTACTCTGGCGGCCATAACCACCTGCACACAGTCGGATCAGACCACAAGGTCGTTCTCCACTGAACTGAAACAACAGTGGAGTTGGGCAGCCACATGAGCGATGGTGCATCCCTCTTAATGATAGCACAGCTCACGTACACAGTATGACGACGAAGGGGCTAGAAAGGTGCCCTGAACATTGCATGCTCCATCCTGTCCTTGTAAGCCTACAACACCTGGAGGGAACCTACTATAGCGGTCGAAACTGAAAGATGAAAAAGACGAGGATTGCTTCTCTCACCCTTAGCACATGGAAAGTGTTCACACCTTTCTGGATATAGAGACGATACAAACAGGACTCACAGGAGAACGGCTCTAACTGGAAAAGAACTCGCCTGGTATAACGTTGACATCGTATCCTTGAATGAGACTTGGGTTGCAGGACAGGGCAAACTTTGTGAAAGGGGCTCTGACTATACCTTTTTTGGGGGTGGAAAGAGGCAGTAAAGAGTAACGAGAGGCTGGTGTTGGCTTTGCAGTGAGGACAACACTGTTGGCAAGCTAGCTGGACCTCCAAAGGGAGTGAATGACAGACTGATGACCATGAAACTTTCTCTTTCATTTTGCGGTCCAACACAAGATCGACAAGCAGATCCGGGAAGACAAAAAAGCAATTCAAGACCAAACTGGAGAACAACTTCAGATCCTGTGACTCCAAACAACACTGGAAGACATCGAAACGATCACTGGATACAAAGCAAAGACGCCACTGCTGCAAGTTGATGACCAATTTAAGCTTGCTGAAGAACTGAACGAGTTCTACACGCGATTTGACAAGCACGACCTGAAAGAGCAGCAAAAGCAAGCCATGGAAGAAGTCCTGACTCGTCCTTCACAACCAGTACAAATCAGGGAAGAGGAAGTCCGATGCTGTTTCAGGAAAGTCAGGACCCACACTGTAGCTGGTCCTGACTACATCAGCAGCAAGACCATCAAAGCCTGCAGTGATTCCCTGGCGCCTGTGTACACACGCCTGTTCCAAAGATCTGTAGACGAGGGAACCATCCCCATCATCTGGAAGACCTCGATTATTGTTCCGGCCGCCAAGAAGCCTTCCCCCAAAACACTGAATGACTACAGACCTGTGACCCTGACTTCGGTACCCATTTAAGTGTGCTGAAAAGATAATACTGAAGCTGCTGCGAGCAGAAACGGGTGTCAAGCAAGACCCTCTACAGTTCGCCTATTCAAAGAACAAGAGCACAGAGGACGCCATCTTGACACTGCTGCATCACCTGTACAGTCACCTGGAGAAACCAAAGTCATACGCACGCCTCTTGTTCATCGACTTCAGCAGCGCATTCAACACCATCCAGCCCCATCTCACGGTTGAAAAGCTCCCGAACATGTCAGTCAACCCTGTCCTGATCCAGTGGATCTTCAGTTTTCTGACGGGAAGACCCCAACGAGTAAGGGTGGGCAAAGAACTCTCCAACACAAAGACAACCAACACAGGAGCCCCACAGGGTTGTGTCTTATCACCAGTCCTGTTCACTCTGTACACCGCAGACTGTCGCAGCAGAGAGAAGTCAACCCTGCTGATTAAATTTGCAGATGACACCTCCCTGACCGGTCTCATCCAGGAGGATGATCGCCCATACTTACAGGCTGCCCAGCAACTGGTTGATTGGTGTGATGACAACTTCCTGGAACTAAATGTGGCCAAAAACGAAGGAGCTGGTCATCGATTTCCAAAGGAATCGCTGTGACATTCAACCTCTGAACATCAAAGGGCCAGCCAGTTGAGATTGTAAGCACCTACAAATACTTAGGGACGTTCATCGACGATCAGCTGAGCTGGACTGCCAACGTGGATGCTTGCTGCAAGAAGGCCAACCAGCGCCTGTATTTCCTTCGGAAGCTGAGATCCTTCCAAGTCAGCCCGGAGATACTGTCCCTCTTCTACCAGGCGGTTGTCCAGAGTGTCATGCTGTACAACCACATCTGTTTCTTCAGCAGCGCCAAGACAGCGGACACCAACAGGCTGGAGAAGATAGCACGGACAGCAGCACGAGTGGTGAAGGCGAACCTTGCAACACGCCAAGACAGCGGACACCAACAGGCTGGAGAAGATAGCACGGACAGCAGCACGAGTGGTGAAGGCGAACCTTGCAACACGCCAAGACAGCGGACACCAACAGGCTGGAGAAGATGCACGGACAGCAGCACGAGTGGTGAATCATGCGAACCACCAACACCACCCACCATCTTTGAGCGTGCTGCCAGGTCCAAAAGAGATGGCTATCATGACAGACACCTCCCACCCACTTCAGGCTGCTGGGCAGTCTTGCAGGTCCAACAGAGAGGGCTCTTGGCGCCTGCGTTGTCCAAAGGCCAGGACCACTCGTATGCGGAAATCCTTTCTGCCAACTGCTGTCAGGCTGTACAACGCAGCGCAACAGGACGAGAGTGAAATCCTTTCTGCCAACTGCTGTCAGGCTGTACAACGCAGCAACAGGACGAGAGTGAAACCATTTCTGCCAACTGCTGTCAGGCTGTACAACGCAGCAACAGGACGAGAGTGAAAAACCCGTGCTGCCTGCATTGCGCCTGCATATATGCGTACATCAGTATAAGAGTGAGTGTGCGCGCGCGCGCACACGCACACGCACACGTGTGTGTGTGTGTGTGTGTGTGTGTGTGTGTGTGTGGACATGGAAGCTCCAACGAACGAGGAAGCCAACGGAACTGTGTGCTGGAAAAATGTTTGAGGGTAAAGGTGGAAGTGGGAATGAATGGGTGTGTTTAACCATGTGTAACGCAGAAAATGCACGTGCTATAAATTGACTGCTTTATTTTGATGCCTGTCTGATTTTTAACACCTTTTGATGATGATTATAATCTTGTGTGTGTGTGCGTGCGTGTGTGTGTGTGTGTGTGTGTGTGTGTGTGTGTGTGTGTGTGTGTGTGTGTGTGTGTGCTAGTAGATGGTGGGAGAGAGTTTGAGGGGGGGGGGGGGGGGGGGGGGGGGGGGTGTGTAAGAAGTTAAGTGTGTTTTCGGGTCTTAAATGGTTATCGTTTTAGATTTTGTCCATGTTTTAGCTCTCCGTCGCTGTCCGTCTGTCTGTCTCTCCTCTCTCTCTCTCTCTCTCTTCTCCTACCCCTCCCTCTCTGTCTCTCTCTCTCTCTCTCTGTCTGTCTCTCCCTGCCTGACGATCTGTCGCTCTCTGTCTCATCTTCACTATGTCTGTCTCTAACTCACATGCTCTCTTCCTTCCCCGTTTGGCATATCTCTGTCTGTCCGTCTCTTCTCTAATATCATCTTTACTGTTTCCTCCATCTCAGTTTATCAATCATTCATATATTGTAGTTCATTCCGCCACCACCCCCCCCCCCCCCCCCCCCCCAATGTACGTATTTTATGACAGCAAGATGAAGAGAGTGGTTGAGAAGGGTGAATGGGTGGGGGACGGGGATGGGGTGGGGAGTTTGGAGGAGTGTGGAGGATGAGAGAGGGTGAGAGAGAGAGAGAGAGAGAGAGAGAGAGAGAGAGAGAGAGAGAGAGAGAGAGAGAGAGAGAGAGAGAGAGAGAGAGGTGTGGGGTTTGGCACGCGGTGCACACACACGTTGGGAGTGTGTGTGTGTGTGTGTGTGTGTGTGTGTGTGTGTGTGTGTGTGTGTGTGAGAGAGAGAGAGAGAGAGAGAGAGAGAGAGAGAGAGAGAGAGAGAGAGAGTTTGTGTTTGGGGGATGTAATGTTTGGGTATGGATTCGTATTGGTATAAATGTCTAATTTTGTACATGTGCATAAACCACATCGGAAAAGGTGTCTCTGAGTTTGTTTTTAGAGGCCTGTTTTACCCACAGATTGATTTATTACTGTTGAATTGTTTGTATTTGTGTTTTACGTGCCTGAAAAAACAGTTTCCTTGTGTATGAGGATATAATAAAAAGTCTGAAGTCTGAAAGAACCACCCGACAAGCATCAACGCCTATGTGCCGACCATGACCAACCCAGATGATGTGAAGGACAAATTCTATGAAGTTGTTCACTCGGTCAGTGCTGCTGTTTCAAAAAAGGTAAAAGGTGGAAAAGGTGGAAATCCACTTTATCATATCCGGTCCAAAATTGAAAAAACATGAGTGCTCTTTTAAAAAAAAAAAACCAGGGAAATACTATCAAATGCCTTTTCAAAATCTGTACTGAGAAGCAAGCTGGAATACCTTCTTCTTCAGTATATTGTAGCACGTCATAGATTTTTCTAATATTTTCACCAATGTAACGCCCGCTGATGAAACCCTTTTGATCATCATGGATTAATTTTGGCAAAATATATTTGATTTGGTTAGCTATTGAGGCCGAGGCAATTCTGTACGCAGTGTTCAATAGGGAAATTGGCCTCCAATATTTCAAATATTGTTTTGGTTATCGTCCTTGGGTATACAAGTAATCACCCCTTGTCTTTGTGGAACTGACATACATTGTTTCTCAAAGCCATCATTTAATGATCTGACCAAAAAGGTACCTGTATCCACAAAGAAAAATTTATTAAATTCTACCGTAAAGCCATCAGATCCAGGACTATTGTTATTATTCATATTCTTTAACGCTACGCCGATTTCATTTAGAGTCAATGGTCCTTCCCGCTGATCTCTTTCTTCTTGTGTTAGTTTACTGGCATCCCTGATAATTTGATCAAGATCTACATTTCTTACGTCCTGATCTGATCTGAATATAACTGTTCATAGAAGCCTTCAACCTCTTTTAAGATATCTGCTTGATCAGAAATAATCTTACCCTCGTAACATTCAAGAAAAGTCATTCAGCAGTCTACAAAATTCATACTTTCCAATCTACAAGAAAATTAACTTGGCTTTCCCCCCTCTTGAATCCATTTAACTCTAGATCTGATAATTATGCCTTCAGTTTTCTTTTCTCGCAGTTCGTCTAGGTCTAATTTCAATTGCTCTAATTCATCTAAATTTTCTTCGTTACCACTTGAACTCAAGTCAGAAATCCTAGTTTCGAGTTCCGTTTCCCGTGTTGACTCACCTTTTTTTTAAATAGCATGAGTAGGAAATTGTTTTCTTACGTACTTTTAATAGCAACATTTCAAAGAATAATTGATCAGTGATTGTAAACTGAAGCGTTTCATTAGGCATCTCTTCAATGTCCTCAGGCTTATATACAGGTAGCGCATATTCTTTTTTTAACTCTAATGTTACTTTTTTCACTTCATCTACATATATTTTTTTATCTTTTAACAAAGAGTTATTGAATTTCCAGAATTGCCCGTCTCTTTTCCTGTCTTCAACCCTGAAACATACATCAGTAATAGAATGATCAGAGCGGTAGCTACATCCAATACTAGAACCACTCACTTTAGACAGTTGGGATTCTGAAATTAAAAAGTAATCCAACCTACTTTGCTTTACAGTATCGAATTTGCGCCATGTATATTTGTTCACATTTGGGTGTAATGTTCTGAAAACATCAATCAAATCATGAGCTGCCATCAGATCCTTTACTGCTTTGCGAGTTCTAGGTATATTTGGTTCGTCACAGTAATTTCTTGCATCAAGTTTTCCATCTAGAACCGCATTCCAATTCCCTAAAAAATTAAGTAATCATTACCATACTGTTCTAGAGTAGCACTCAACGTATTAAAAAAAAACTCTGGATTATCTCCAGCGCTGGGACCATATATACTGGCTAGTGTTATACGATTTTTTAGAAACTCTACATCTAAAAGAAGATACTAACGTAATAAAATTTTCTTGCTTAGATGGAAGATGAGTTTCCTGTAAAAGATAGATATTATTGTTCTGCTGTCTTAGGAATTCAAACACATCCTCCTTCCCTTTTCAAAAATCATTGAGCCCGTTACAGTTTAGAGAAACATACTTTAAATCCAATTGATTTTGTGCTTAACCCTCTTGTATACCATATTATTACATCAGTGATCTCATCACAGGTCCAAAGCCCATAGTTAGTATCACTCCATTTATGCAAAGTTTCCTCTCCTTAATATTAGTAGTACTATTTGTACATATGATCACACAAACAACAAATAAAAACCCAGGGCCTTTCAAAATGGAACCAATCACATTCCGCACTAAAAGAAGACCCATGTAAACCCACATACACTATATATAAGAACCAAAAGAACTCCTCAACATGTACAAAAAAAGCAACCAAAAGCTTTTTTCAAAAAAGTTCCTCTATCTCTCCACAGCCCACGACACAAACATTGACTGACACTCAGCAAACCACACTCAATACAACTACAAAGCAAAACTAGCACAAAAGGTTGAAAAACGAAAACAAATGTATTACACTGACCATACATACTGGGGCAACTTGCTGTTTACCCCTACGCATAAAGCATGAAATCTGTCTGAATCTAGGAACACACACACACACACACACACACACACACACACACACACACACACACACACACACACACACACACACACATACACACAACCCTGTCCACTAAATGTCAGCGAACCGCCCAGAGAAACGCGGACAAACGAGTCACAAGACAACACACAACGCGCGTTTCGACCTCTTAGGTCTTCCTCAGGTGAAATAAAGACAGACAAAATAACGAAAATGCACTTAGCTTTGATCGCTTCAGATTGCTTTCTGAGTTCAGCGCAAGGAAGGCGTTGAACTCAGAAGCAATCTGAAGCGATCAAAGCTAAGTGCATTTTCGTTATTTTGTCTGTCTTTATTTCACCTGAGGAAGACCTAAGAGGTCGAAACGCGCGTTGTGTGTTGTCTTGTGACTCGTTTGTCCGCGTTTCTCTGGGCGGTTCGCTGACATTTATTTGGGATTTGTTGTTTAGATTTCCCTGCAGTCGTTTCACTTTGCGGCTAGACCTGTCCACTAAGTTCGTAGACCTATATAGTGTGGATACTATTTTTGTATTAGTATTATATGGTCGTTTCTTTGTCCCGCCCTCCTCCTAAAAGTGAGGAATACAAATTATCTATAATCAGGGACACAGAAAAACGACGACACCTATCTCTGTAAACAATGCCAAAAGAGTTACTGTTTTAACTATTGAGGCACTACTTCAATTAATACAAACAATAACTGAAAACACACTAACATCAGACTGAACAATCAACATAAATATGGACATGGTAGATCTAACTGACAATTGAATCAGTCGGCCAGACAACCGGCCAGATAATCAAAAATAGACAAAATCTCACTATGACTAGTACCTCCCTGGCAAGACAGTCAACGAATGCCCCAGAACTCTCACCCAGCATACCAGACCACTCCAGAACTTGATTAGATCACTCTAGTATGTCCGATGAGAGCCCAAGAAACACACCAGACTCCCCACTGAGGAAGCCTGCCGTCAATGTAGGTTTGCAGCACCATCATGATCGACATCCACTCACAGCCTGGTAAATAATGGTTTTAGTTTTTCAGCAAATTATTTCGTTATCACGCTTTCTGTTATTTTACCTTTCTGCTCTTTGCTGGCTGTTTTTGGGTGCGGTTGGATTATATTTCTTAACCCTTGGTGTCGAGATTACCACAGAATTTTAGACTGTGGTGAACTCCATTTGATGCCAAGGGACCAGAAACACAGCTAGCCGTGCCCCCTGATGAGTTCAATGCAGCGAATGAAAAGTCACAGAACAGGCAATAGGAATGATTATGTCTTTAAGAAGGATTAATGGTTCAGGTGTGATGCTAGTGAAGGGATTAATGTACCTAATGTACTTCGCGGATTGTTATTATTTTCTTTCACATCCTGGTCTTTTCGCCTCCCTCTTTGTGGTTAAAATCATTACCATGTCATTAGTGTGATGGCAGAGGAATTGTTGGTTTGTGCTTGTTTTCTGTGCTTCTTCTAAGTTGTGCAACATCTTCTCTCTCTCTCTCTCTGTAAAATAAAAAGAAAAATTACTGTAATGCATTGAGAGAGGCAATTCGTCTTTAAGTGCAGTGGGGGGGGGGGGGGGGGGGGGGGGGATACGGTAGGAGATGACAGAGGAAGACAAGCAGAGAGAGACACACAAGTGAGAGAGAGATTCTAACTTACAACACGTGTAGTTCCGGGGATTAACACGAAACTTAGCGCTACACTGGCATTTTCCCGTCACGCAGATGGCATTGAGGTCAGAACACTGGCGGCCTCTGTTGAAGCAGACTCCTGTCACTCGACCAGTTGTTGGTGCTGTTACCAACACAAGCATGCTGCACGTCTGTGACGAATTCGTTTGCTCAGTCATCTTGGCACAGAGAGAAGAAGATGGGGGGGAGGATGCAGCCTGTGCATGGTGGCAGAATGGACAGGGTGTAATGGCGGGAAGCGGTGGCATGGAGTCACAGAGATTGATCGGGAAGGGGGGGGGGGGTGTTGTTAAGGAGTAAGAAATGCTGAATGCTGATGGCTTTTCAAAATGGATTTAAGGCAACAGGACTACAATTAAAAAAACTGGTAACACAATTACATAACTGAAGTACAAAACGTCACACAAGTCTTCTACACACAAACCAAAGCATGCCACGAGCGTGGAGAAATACACGCACGCACACACGCACGCACGCACGCACGCACACACACACACACACACACACACACACACACACACACACACACACACACACACACGCTCGCTCAGGAAACCCTTCACACAGCAGTATGATCCACTAACATACTGAACTTTCAAACTGTCTTCTGTCAACCTCTACAGGCTGGGCATACCATCAGTCAGCAATACGCGACGTTTCATTCAATCTTAATGCCCAGCTAAGACAAAAAAAAAAACTTACTTGTAACATCGATTGCTTCCAGCCTCTCCTGTATTCACATGGACAGAGGCGTGAAGGGAGAGAGCTGGGCGAGGATGAAGGGAGAGTGACAGAGACACTTGTAGACCGATAGATGGAGACAGAGTGCTGTAAACGCAGTCTGAGAGAATATCCATGGCACTAACAAAGAGACCCCTTTCGGCAAAGGGACATTTACTGTGTTTTGATAAACAGCGCACCTAGAAGAGAATAGTCATATACGTTTCCTATAGGAAGAACAACTAAAAGCATAATAATAGTCGAGGTGCCAGAATGACCACCTGATCCCCGCCAGGGAGTAGAGGGAGACTGGCCTTTATGATCTTAATTTTTACGTGAAAAACTAAAATGCAAAGACAAAAATGTATAGTTTGCAGCTTCCATGAGATACAGATATACCCAGTAGTGATCTCTCCTTCTTTGGGCCCTATATGTGTAATCTGAGAACTGACTCAATCTAGGAATTCGTGCTCTTGAACTAATGAACATGCATTCTTCTCTATAACGTTCCTTTTTATATTCGTTTTCTTTTTGCATAGATAATGCAATACAAACCAAACATTATCAAGGCATAACACAGACCACTTTGTCAAAATACTTAAAACATAAACGGGTCGATAGCTGATGAATGACCAATTAACAAAACAGACCAAAACACACACACACACACACACACACACACACACACACACACACACACACACGCACACGCACGCACGCACGCACGCACACACACACGCACACACACACACACACAGACGGGCGCATGCACGCACGCATGCACGCGCCAACACACAAAAGTGTACGCAAGTCCAGATGAACAACTACCAAACATTACAGTGCATTTTCAAAGATAATTATTTTCATTATCATTGTTCATTCCGATACCGCATACTTTATATGTACACATAATTACACACCAATTACACACCAGTGAGTATTCTCCACTGCCCCCTTCTCCTGCATTTGCTTGGGTTTCAGTTTATTATCCAAACAAATGAGTAAAGGTTATGTTTTAATTTTGTCACTTTTGATTACTTCTGCTGTCATGAAATATGGGCTGTTACACCCATGAGAACGCTCCAGCGGAGAGTCTGTTATGTCACATCCAGAAGGCAGTACACCATGGCATATCACAGGGAGCAAACATGTCCCTTCACGTCTCCATGGAATGCCCTGAGCGTGCCTACACCCACAGCACAGGTTCCTAAGAGTGGTGCAGGATCGCTCTCAGCTGGTTTGTTTGGCAATTGAGGACAGTACTTCCTGGGTCCCACCTGCACCTTCCGGTGTATCTTTCCTTCACTTCACCAGGTTCCTCCAGCTCTGTTGCCTACGTGCAAAGGCTTTGGTCTGGCAAACGATTTCCCTGTCCATTCTACAATTTTATCACTCCATTGTTTGGTTTTCTTTTCTGTATTCCACTCAGTCATCCTCCCTCAACATAACTCCCAAAAATAGATTTGCAATGGTAGCTCATGCAACAACTAAAAAAAAGCCTTTTATGAACAAAGCAAACACAAGACACACACAGAACAAACAAACAAAAACCCCTAAAAATAGATGTTCCAAGCGTGCATTTATGCCCCCAGCTGACACATGCACAGAGCAGCAACGGCTGAAGAGATGAGCAACCAGACGATGACGTTTATCTAAGACTGACTGAAGCCACGTGATCTTGATCATCGTCAAACGGAATACAGCAGAACGGAAACTGTTTAAATGATTACCGACCAGTTGCCCTCACATCTGTTGCAATGAAAAGTCTTGAAAGAATTGTCCTCGGTTATGTTTTAAAAGATACTACACAGTACCAAGACCCGTTTCAGTTCGCATACCAACAGAACAGATCAACAGATGTTGCCACACTCACACTTCTCCATCATGCTTTTTCACACCTCGAAAAACCTGCCTTCTTTGTACGCATTCTCTTTATTGATTTCTCATCAGCATTCAACACCATACAACCACATCTGATGGCAAAGAAACTCATTAACATAAATGTGGGTAACAAGCTCATTCTTTGGATAATTGATTTTCTTACACAGAGGACACAGTCTGTTCGATATCAAAGTGTTGTTTCGTCTTCCAGAGTCATTTCAACTGGTGCACACCCCAGGGTACTGTTTTATCACCAGTGTTTTACTCTGTACACAAATGATTGTTCAGGAAGTGATTCAACTTTGTACATTAAATATTCAGATGAATCAGCACTTGTGGATCTTCCAACTCTGATTCTGTTTACTTCAAGGAGGTTCAAAGATTTGTTGACTGGTGCGATCATAACTATCTTGATCTGAATGTAACAAAAACGAAAGAAATGTTGCTTGATTTTAGAAAGAATCCAAAAGCTGTACCACCACTTTTTATCAAAGGTGCTGAAGTAGAACAGGTTGAATCATACAAATATTTAGGAACTTTTATAGATAATAAGCTGAATTTTAAATCCCATGTTGAGTATGTCCACAAAAAATGTCAAACCAGATTATATTGTCTTCGCAAGCTGCGATCATTTCATGTGAATACTGACATTCTTCGGACATTTTATTCATGCTTCTTGGAATCTGTTCTAACTTTCTCATTTGTGTTTGGTATGGTGGGTTGACTGTGAAGAGCAGAAATGTGCTTGAGAAAGTGGTGAACGTGGGAGGAAAAATCGTTGGTGAGAGACAAAAAAGTCTGAGTGAGCTATACAGGTGCCGTGTTGTTTGTAAAGCGAAGAAGATTACGTGTGACCAGACCCACGTTCTTGCAAATCAGTATGACCTTCTTCAGTCAGGACGAAGATATCGATCGGTTAAATGCAGAAGTGTCAGATTTAAACAAAGTTTTATTCCCCTGTCCATTGATTTCATGAACCGAGAAGATGTTTAATTGAAATCCAAATTCCTCTATATGAATGTATGTCATATGTGAGAAAATGGGTAATGTGGCTAAATTATTGTTTATTTGCTGTGAATGTGTGTGACCACAAATTAATTCTCAAATTGAGATAATAAAGTTTACTTGACTTGACTTGACTTGACTTGAAACAAAT
>JADBJO010000772.1:17500-50000 GCA_016801955.1 Conus betulinus | reverse complement strand
AGAGAGAGAGAGAGAGAGAGAGAGAGAGAGAGAGAGAGAGAGAAACAATAAAAACTCAAATTCAAATACAGACAGATACAAGGAGAAAAACAATTTTAAAAATTAAATTCAAATACAGATACAAGGAGAAAACAATTAAACAAATCAAATTCAAATACAGACAGATACAAGGAGAAAACACAATTAAATAAACAGATTCAAATACAGGCAGATACAAGCAGTGAAAGTGACAGAGGAGGCACAGTGACAGATTACCAGAGGCAGCAAGAGTCAGACTGTGTGAGAGTGACAGAGACTTTCACCCAACTCACTGCAAACAGAGAGGCTGTCACATACAGTTGCCTCTGCACACTCGTTTGACAGGTTTCCAGCGCAACTGGCGCCCATACGCAATCCTACAAAACAAAGTCGCAGGACAACAATCGTAACACCGGCTTAAGGTCGCATTCTTGAGGTAATTAAGTTTACAGTTGGCACAGTTTATCAATTGTCTCACATACAAACAATCAACAGGACATGTGTTTAGTAGCGGGTGACTCCTTTAAATCGACGAGAATGCTAATGTTGATGTTGAATCGTTTGGTAGTGGATAAGAGGACTGAGCTTTTTTTTTTTCTCTTTTTTCTTTTTTTTTTTTTCATTGGCATTGTAGGTTGAAATCTTATGGCGAGCTGGGCAGATATCTTTTTTAGACTTACCATCACTCGCAGAATGAAGTGCTATGCTGACTGCTTTGAGAGGAGTACTGTTTGTACATGTTTGTTAACGAATTTGTAACCTGAAGAAAACAGACTTGTAAGATTTCTACATTGTGGCCCATGGTGTCCTCCTGTAAAACTAAGTTAACTTTGAATTTCTGACAACGGGGTAGGACTCCCTCTAGTTTTGGAGATGTTTTTAACACACTGGGTACGCAGATTGAAGATATGCTGGTTTGCACTTCTGTCTTTGCAGAAGTCATCAAGTACTACCTGCTGCATTTGGGAGTAAATCCATTAAAGAAAATCTCCATCAGATTTGACATGTCTGAGACACGCTAAATGAAGGCGAGTAATACAGAAGCATACCACTCTGATGCAGCCAGGGTTGAAAATGACCGTCATTTGTTGACTTCTAATCGGGCGGACGGGAAAGTGTGCTTTTGGAGGAGTAGGGGATGGGGGGGGAGGGGACTAGAGGAAGGAAAATCATCGTGGAAGGAAAATCATCATATTTGCATCCTGATACATAAGAACAGTCAGGCAGTTAGGAAAACTCATAGAACTGACCCATGAGATTGATAGGCGCTCTCATGAAGCACATTCTCAGTCTTTAAAACGTTAACCACAGGAACATCAGAGACAGGTGAAGGGCATGTCCTGCATTATATTGGAAAATACAATGCTTATGTATACGCACTTTTTAGTTACATTCATAAGCTTATTAGGATGCTTTCCTGCTTCTAGCAGGATCAATACTATTCACCTTCAGGCAAAACCATTCAACATCAAGGTAGTGTAAATATGTGTTCATGCATCAGACTATGAGAATGACCAGATTGAGAATTCTACATTCAGCTTTAAATGGTCTTCAGCAACAAGAAACTGCCATCTCATCGTTCACGGTGAATCAAATGCCAAAAGTGATAGAGATGCCAAATAAGACGAAGTGAATATCATTAGCTCATTCTGTAATAAGACCACAAATGGTACAGGACTACGTCGCTGGAATTTGCCTGTGATAATGACCGGTTCTTGCCAACACTTTTGGTGAGCATGAAGGTTCTCGACAATGGCTCTGGCCCTCCCCAAACCATCAGTATCTCAGCTGGATGGACTATACTTCTATGAAGTTCCAGATCAGGTCTGGTTTCAATAGGACTAGAGCAAGGATTTTTTCAGGGTAGTGACTACGGCATTATGAACTTAAACTCAAAGTGCAGGTGAAGAACAAGCCAGTGAAAAACAGTAATTTCAAAATCAGTCTTGACAAACCAACAGATCTTGACAGTGCTGCACAATATTAAGGGAGTATATGCTTGCTGATACCAGGCAAGAGAGGCTTGGATAAGTATGACTGCTTCTTTTAACATACCATATAACACATGCATCACCACTACACAGCGGATCAATAGTCATGACCGTGCCGGTCAAGTCTTGCAAAGACCATTTTCACCCGTCCCTCACTTGTGTGTGTGACATGCCACATCTACGACGACGCTGTGGTACACCATGAGAAGGAGCGGATTCTTCTCTATAAGCAGCCAACCTGATTACGATCAGTCATTGATGGCGAACTACACGATCCGCTTGTAATGCAGCGGATGAAAAAAACTAGATCCAACACAACCTTATCTTGCACAAAATGCTTTTGATAGTAAAGAGAGTACTTGACATGCTCATAAATTCAGCTGGAAGTGGTTCGTCTCCAGATCATTCTTGTACCACGGAACTACTGCTGTCTTTCCGGGTGTGCATGACTGAAAACAGATTGTCTAAAGAATGATCAGCTGTCCAAGTGCTCGGTGATTTTGACACATATTTGCGTTCATTTGACAATTAAAACATGTATAATTCTAGCTTTTGTGATGAGTCAGAGTTCAGTTTCTGAATCGTTTAAATGTTGATAATGTTTCTGACTAAAACCTGTTTTCAGTTCAAGTCTGCACTGAGAAATTCAAAGTATGGATATGATTATGAATCTGTTGAAACACAAAACTATGGAAGGTGATGGAAAATGTATTTGAAAAACGCAAGTCCATGGATGTAATACTTTTTACAAACAGCACGCGCGCTGCACATGCATAAAAGAACGAATGTAATACAATTGATAATCTCTCTCTCCCTGTTTGTCTGTCTGTCTGTCTGTCTGTCACACAAGCGCGCGCGCGCGCACACACACACACACACACACACACACACACACACACACACACACACACACACACACATACACTGTGGAGAGGTAACTTAGAAATGATGGCATCATCGTGCAAAATTAGAACATTCTGTAACCCTTATGTAAGATTAATAACAATGAAAACAATCCGCATTCACTGACAGAAAGTGATGAATTATTACGTTTAGAATTCTGACCAGCACAGACATAGCTAATGTCTGTAATAATCACAGACTTTCCTACATAACAAAACACTTTGAAACGTTATGTATGAGTTACGGAACTTATATCACTGCTTCAATGACTGCTTAAGATTATTTCTGAAATAAGAACATGAAACAAGTGAAATTCATCACCTAAATCCTGCCTGGTGCTTGATTTCTGGTCTCTGGTCTCGCGCACATGAACGCACCTGCCCCTCATCAGAGGTCAGAGGTCATGTCTCAATCTTGGTTCAAACTCAACTAATCCTTATTCTGCGTATAAGCAGTGAGTACAGGCAGCTATTTCATTCTTGTGTTACATGCTGCTTTATCTCCGTGAATTTTTGAATTATTTGTTGAGTTTTTTTCTTTCTCCCATTTTTTTTCCTTATAAGCCAATGAAATAACAGCAAGGTAGGACAAGTTTGGCATGAAATTATAGTGGACAATCTTAACAAACTGCTGTCCTTGTATAGCAACGATGATAAAACGACAACTTATGTTTTGTATTTTGATTTTGAGTCCTCATTCGTTGCAGTGCTCATAAAACTTGTTTACGTTACTCTGTATCTCCGCTTTGGATGTGGAGAGGATTGCAAGATCATCTGTATATACCAGACACAGACTTTTACGTTTGTTATTTGTTGTCTGGCATAGAAGTTGGAAAATCATTTTAGAATATATTGAACAGCATTTCCTTGGAGAATATCTTTGATAACGACATCTTAAAGGATAGCCCACATATCTTTCTTTCATAACACACAAATCCTTTTACTCTCAATCAGTTACCTCTGACTCATTCTCTTTTCTTTCTTTTCCAAAATCAGATGTTAACCTTATAAGTTGAGAAATTACAGATGCCACAGAAGGAAACAATGCGCAGAGACTTACAACACAAGTGACACACGTCTCTATGACGCTAACACACACAAATCAAAGTATTCCTTATATCTTAAAGTAATTACATGAAAAGAAACAAACGGAAGTAGAAAACGTAAATGAAAGAACAGCTAACATATATGCAAATGGTCAACATTTAGATACGATTACACTGCAAAACACGCAATATACTTTTAAAACTAGCGATGATTTTGCCTTTGAGTTGTGTGGTTTTCTTTTGTACACATTAAAAGAAATAGATACATGCATCTCCACGTCACGGTGGGATTACTAGTACAGATAATGAGAGTTCAATTTTCAAAGGCACATGGATTTGTATCTAATATTTATCTATTTAGCACATGACTGAAAACTAAAGAACAGTTCTCCCTAGCAGACACGGGTTTTGTCCTTACATATTTTATCATCCAACAGGAAAAGTTACGTTTGAAAATCATAATTGTCATTGCATCGATCACCACACCCAAGACAGGCATTGTCATCCAACCTCAAGTGTGTCTCTACTAATTGTGAAATTGTTTAAAGACTCAATGTTTTTTTCTTGGGCACATTTTTTTCAAGACTACAATGTTACCAGTATGCCTTTTTGTCATTACAGATATTCCATTCAGTTTAGCGCAGACAGCCAGTCTATGTATGGAAGCCTTTTTTTCTTTAACTGATAATAGTTCATTTCTAATTTTTTAATGAACTTTTCTGTCTTATGCCTTGCACCTTGTTATTTAAGGAACACATAGATGTTTGGCTTAGATTTATTAATTCTATTCAGTTATATCAAAACATTTTACCAATAAGTTTAGCAGTTTACTGTTCTGTATCAAAGAGCATCAACTCAATATTAAACAAAACTCTGTCCCAGTTCAAGCATTTGTTTTTAAATTGACTTCTAAATCATTCCAAAAGGATTGAAAGTGTCGACATTTATGTAAATAGTGTTTTAATCAATCCTTTTGCGTTATCACAAAATTTACATCTGACATCATCTACAATGTTAATTCTTTTAAGCTGTAAGGTACTGTAAGTAGATGGAAAATCCTCTAAATTTCCCGTGCGTTGACACACTTAGTACACCATAGGTAGGTGCGTGTAGCGTGGATGGTCCCTGCTATCGCTCTGTGGCGTAAGCGTAATGGAAGAACCGTTCCCATTGTCCGAAGCATCCAATCCACCCACGCCTTGTTTCAAGTTTGCTTGTGACTCATATGGTCACGAGACGCATGGACTAACACGCGTCCCGTGAGTCGAGGATTTCGTCACAGAGACATTGAAGTGAACGATCGGCCGTGTAGCATAGGAGACTGGACTGTGGTTGCTGCTGCCAGTGGGGTTGCTGGTATTAATGAAGAAATAAGCCTACAGGGAAGAGAATAACGAATCATGGGGTCTGTGTCCTATGGGAGTTGATGAATGTCAGTGCACACTGTACGCGCACGAACCCCCAGGCCCCGTCCGTTTAGAGCCGGCGTCGCCGACAGGATCGATCGACCCAACCCCACGCGGGAATGTCTACCACCAGCCACGGCAATGATGACGGGCAGAAGCAAGTACAAACAGCAAGCACTCCAGCCTGGCAAGTCTGTGCTAATGTAGCTGTGTGTCTGGTCGCGCCTGGCAAGCTGAATAATGACGTGCACCAAAGATTCCCTGTGTTGCCCCCTATTCCCCGTTCTGCAAAGGACTGGTGTTGTGAATGAAAGCTCTAAATTGGTTGAACACTAGATGCATTTCTCTTTCAGCCATTGCCCAAGGAAATGGTTGTTAAGCATTGTGGCTTTAATTTTCTGCTTGTTGTTATGTGACTAAAATTGTTGGTTTTTAGTAGTAACCTATACATTTGAGTTCTGCCTGTGAAGTTTTTGGTTATGTTTGTGCCTGAGTATTATTTTAAGATGTCTGCTGATGATCTTGTCAAATTAAGGGGCGAACTTGAAGCCCTTAAGGCGAAGAGGAACAGGCAAATTGTGATTGTTCGGCAAGAAAGGAACATCCCTAAATTTAGTCAGGATGTGAATCTCCCAGAATTTGAGAAAGCCAGTAGGCGCGACATGGGCTTCCAGACCCCACACGTCGGCGGCAGAAAGGCTGGACCTTGTCTGGTCAAATTTATCGCCATCCATAAGGAATGAGATTTCTTGCCTCTCATCCTAAGTGCAAAGACATGAGAGGGAGTCCTCGAAATATTGCTCACTGAGTTCGGGGATAAGAGATCTTTAAATACGTTGACGGACCTGCGAATTTCATGTAGTCATTCAGCGTCCAGGGAAAGGTGTCAGAGAGTTCTCGCAGCAGTTGAACAATGCGTTCCAGGACCTGGTACGGAAACAGGCCCAAGAAAAGTTCATCCCATGCAATGAAAGAATGTTGCAGGACCAGTTCATCACACAGCTGAACAATACCCTGTTGCGAAAGCAGTTCAGGGAGAGAGTGCATCGGCAGCCCAACACTAAGTTCTTGGAGGTGTGAGAACAGGCAGTCCGGTGGACAGAGGAGGATGACTACGCAGAAACTACCTCTGCACATGCGGTATCAGCCTCCGCTCTGTTAGAACAGACCATAGTGGCACTGACAGAGAACCTGACTGTTCTTACGTCCCGTGCTGTCGGACTAGAGGAGACGGTTGCAGTGTCAGGGAGCAAGGTTGATGAGCTCTGCAAGGCTTTGAGTGAGGCTGAGCTGAGAAAGACAAGTTCTGGGCAACACCAGGCAGGTGCAACAAGGAATAGAAACCAGAGAGGTGACCAGCAAGGAAAAGCGAGTCTGTTACAGGTGTGGCAAGCCAGGCCATATTGCAAGGTTGTGTTCGGTGAGTCGAGTTGCCTGGGGAAATATCAACGACTCATCAGATAGGTTGATAGGGAACTGTCCTATAGCAACGGTGAAAATTGCAACTAAGAAGGCCCAGGCGTTGATTGACACAGGGTTGCAAATGACTCTGATGTCGGAGAGTGCCTTTAAGAGGCTCTGTGACACAGAGGTCACTTTGCGTTCCACTGCAGAGTTTTTGAGGATTGTAGCGGCAGACGGACTGGAGATTCCTTACATTGGATATTTTGAGGCTGACGTAGTGGTTGAAGGAAAGGTTTCTAAGGACAGAGGGATTCTAGTTATGAGGGATGTAAGATCGCCTAACCTAGGTCCTGCACCCAAGGTTATCCTAGGGATGAATGTCTTGAGGGAAGTGGGTACTGCCACACTTTGCTTGCTGCCCACCGTACAGGGTTTTGCCAAAGTGGCTGGTAAAACTCCTGTCTATGTTCTGCCTAGAGCTTCAGTTTGAGTGTGTGCCACTGGAGTAGGGAATCGCAAGAAGGATCAGCTACAGCAGGTGTTAGTTGAGCCCCCTTCGAGGGGGCGTTGTGAAAGGATTGTTGGATCCCAGCACTTTGTCGTCGGTGCAAGGAAATCGTTTCTTTGTCAATGTTGTGAACCTTTCTGAGGAGGAAATTTTCTTGCAGCCCCGTACGAGGCTGGGGACGTAGCGACACTACTTCCATGCAGGTGTCCGGTCAGCAGATTACTGTATCCTGTTCTGCAGCATTTAGTCGTGAGCCAAAGTCAGGATCCATCCCTTGTCCTGTAGATGTCAGTGAGGCCTGCTGCACAAGAAGTCAGCGAGATCAGTTAGAGCAACTTCTGAGGCCGATTTGACATGTTTTCAGAGATGACCAGGATTTAGGGTACAATGAGAGGACCACTCATTGTATTAGGTTAGTAGATGACTCACCAGTCTCATCTAATTTCAGACGGATACCACCCACTCAGATTCAGGAGGTGAAGGAGCACATCCAGATGCTCCTGGATAAGAAGATTGTTCAGAAAATTGTTCAGAAAAACTCCAGTCCCTATGCTTCCCCTGTAGTGATATTTATGAAGAAAGATGGGACCATCCGACCCCCCGGCCCCCGTCTGTTTAAAATACTAAAATTCTAGCGCACAATATTATTTTAAGCCATTGCAATTTTGTTTCTTTTCTTTTCTATATTTTCTTTAATTAAGGACTGTTGTTCTGATTTTCTTAAGGACTATTTGGTGTTTAATTTCTGTTCCCAAATGCATAAAGGATACAATATCAAAGATTTCTATTGCTCCAAATAGGATATTATAGTAGTATGATTGCAAACCATTATATAGACGTGTTAATAATTCCCCAGTTTTTTGGATAGTGAGTCGCTACGTTTCTCTTGGATACTAACGTTTCGCTTCATTTTTATAACTTCTTGGTTGTATGTAAACACCATCTGTGTTCGAAGAGGTTTATATCAATTCCGAATTTTTTAGAGTGGTCTGTGACTTAAAAATGCACCATTAACATCTAACAAATCTCCCAACAAAGGATATTTTTTTCTGACCGTTTCGTATGGTAAAGAAACTTTGGTAACAACTTTGAATTTTTGATTATGAAATAACGTTTCATTGATTAATTCTTTTGTGCTTGGATGCACACGTTTACAAAATTGCACCTATGCTGAGAAAACGTTTTTCAAAAAAATTATTACGGTTTGTACTTGCAAAACAACCCGATCCATAGCAGTTTTTAAAATATCTTTGTGGACTAAATGAGTGTATTATTTTTGACCACTTTGGCCTTTGGGTGTTCATTTTTCGAATTCAGGAAAGCTTTAGTGCCTGAATATATAAATCAATTGCTAGGAATACCAATTCCAGCCTTTTCTGTGTTGTGCATGGAATGTTTTCGTTTGATTTTGTCTTTTTTTTCCCCAAAAGAAATTTCTAGTATAGTTTTGCATTTCTCAGATTTAGTTGTCTGGTGAGTTTGGCAACAGAATCCAGAAGTAAATGATTTTCGATAAAATAAATTATTTGACCACAGCTACTCTGTCCAGTGAAGTCAAAATTCTCTGTGACCAAATTTAAAGAAAATCTTCACTTCGAAGAGCTTTTGTATATATATATATATATATATATATATGGTTTGTACAGAGACGACGGCCTCGCCGCGCTAAACAATAAACCAAAAACCATTGAAAATAAGAAAAAAGAACTTTGTAAAATCTTCCAAAACCATAACTTAAAAATCACAGTAGAAGCCAACAAGAAGGTAGTAAAACTACCTAGACATAACATTAGACCTTAATGACCATGTATACAAACCATATAAAAAAAAAACTAACGACATACCCATCTACGTAGACATCAAAAGTAACCACCCACCTTCTATCCTAAAAAACCCATACCCAATGGCATAAACAAAAAAAGACTATCTAACCTGTCATGCAACGAGAAAGTATTCAACAGTGCAGCAGTTGAATACCAAGAGGCGCTGAAAAAAAGTGGCTACAACTACATACTACAATATAACCCAGATAATAACATGAACAGTAATAAGAAAAAAACAGGAAAAGGAAGATCATATGGTATAATCCCCCATATGATGGAAGAATAAAGACTAATGTAGGAAAAGAATTCTTTAAAATTCTTATAACATCATTTCCAAAAGATCATGTACTATCTAAAATATTCAATAAAAACACCGTCAAGCTATCATATTCATGTATGCCCACCTCAAAAACATAATTGACTCATCTAACAAAACTAAAGGCAACACAGCCAAAAAGGGTAACAAATGGACATCTTGTAACTGCACTAAAAAAGATCAATGCCCACTGAATAACAATTGCCTTTACAATAATATTGTATACCAAGCCACAATAACAAACAGATAGTGACAAAGAAACATACATAGGGATTACTGCAAACCATTTTAAAACCAGATATGCAAACCATAAACAGTCCTTCAAAAATGAAAAATATAAAAAACCAAACAGAACTAAGTAAACACATTTGGAACTTAAAGATAAAAAAATAGACTTCAATATATCATGGAAAATTATAAAAAGAGCAACACCATACAATAATATCTCTAAAAAATGCAACCTATGCTCTACAGAAAAGTGGCTGATATATGCAAACTCTCACCTAGCAACTCTGAATTCAAAAGAAGAGATCATAAACAATTGCAGGCACAAATGGAAATCTTTGTCAACACTCTCCATTCCTTAGCACGCCCTCCCTGAACGCACCCCAAAAATTCAAAATTGTAAAAATACCACAGGCCACGTGAAACACATGCAGAACTCACGCTTGCACACACACTACATATATACACCGGTGGCGTGCCAGAGTGTATCCCCTGACGAGAGCCTTTGCTCGAAACAGATTTGTCGGTTTTAATCTCCTTTTTAATCATATTTTTTAAAACTTATGTCGCTACCTCTCTTTGGTTGAGCATTTTTAGAGTTTTTATATATATATATATATATATATATATATATATATATATATATATATATATATATATATATGTGTGTGTGTGTGTGTGTGTGTGTGTGTGTGTGTGTGATTCATCCATCGGAAATTTTTCTTCTGCTTCACATCATTTCACAAGTACATAAGACATTACAAAATACATTACAATAAATCGTTACATTAAAGCCTGTGTTATTATATATATTTTGTATATACATCAACACTCACACACCCCCCCCCAACCACACACACATGCACAGACACACGCACACCCCTTCCCCCCTTAACACACACACACATACACACACACGCATACATACATGAAATAAACATTAAATCCATAAGACATAGAACATTACATACATTATAAAAACAATGCATAAAAACACAAACTCACCCGCACCAATGCCCAAACGCGAAAACACACACACACACACACACACACACACACACACACACACACACACACACACACACACACACACACACACAACACACACACACACACACACACACACACACAGAGTCATAGTCACAGTAAAAGCATATCTTGCAAACTCAATTGTTCATGTCTGAGAGGCAAGAGTCATGGCAGTCAATCACAGGCTTTAGAGTTTAAAATGCTAATGACACTTGGTATAAAAGACTTTTTGAAGACATTCTTCTGTGCTCTGGGCATTCTTTAGCGTCTTCCTGATGAAAGTTTTTCAAAATGGCAGTGCAGTGGGTGTGAGGGATCAGAGGTAATATTCACAGATTTCCCGATTACAGAAACAGTACAAGCTTCTCTGAGAGCAGCCTGCTTTTTCCCTATAACCTTACTTGCCTGATTGACAATTCTGGCGAGCTTTGCTCGCTCTTTCTCTGAAAGACTTCCAAACCAGACAGTAATGTTGAAGGACATTAGACTTTGTATTAAACTTACATATAACTTATATTAAACTGACATATAACTTTTCTAGTACATGTTGACTGACATTAAAACACGTAATTTTCTCAACAGAAACAACCTTTGATTTGCTCTTCTGAAGATATTGTCAGTATGTTGACAAAAAGACAGCTTATGATCAATGTGTATACCAAGATATTTAAAAGTCATCAGTTTCTATTGTCTGTCCATTTATCACAACTGGCTGAAATGAACTATCTGATGTTGAAAAGTTTAATACAAGTTCTTTGGTCTTAGCACAATTAAGTTGCAAGAAGCTGGAAGAGCACCAATCCCGTAGTTCTAAGATGTGACTGAAGTATGCTTGCTCATTCATAGAGCCTTTTCTAAAAAAAAAAAAAAAAGACTTACAAGTGCCATATCATCAGCATATTTAAATAGGTTCAGAAGTGCACCCTGGATTTTCATTCCGTTTGTGTAAACTGAAAATAACAAAGGAGATCGAACACATCCTTGAGGAGCACCTGCGTTTAAGACAATTTCCTCTGACAAACAACCCTTCATTAATACTCTCTGGGGTAGGTTTTCAAGAAATTTCTGACCCACTTAATACCCCCCCCCCTCCCCCATTTACAGAAACATCAAGAAGTCTGTTAAGTAGAGTGTGAAAATTGCATGGTGTTAAAAGCACTACTAAAATCTACAAACAAGATTCTACATAGGTCTTCTGCTGCTGGAGATGCTCTACCATATTTACCAGAGTTAGTGTGGCATCTTCCGTGCCCCTACGGGCCCGGTATGCGAACTGAAAAGGATCAAGGTGATCAGAGACTGAAGCCAGAATATGTTTGCTGAATAATCATTAAGTTCTTGAGGTTTTGGCAATTTAGGGAGTGGAATAATAGCAGAACATTTCCATACATGAGGAACTACACACGTATCAAGCAAGAACTGAAACAAACAAGTCATGACCCCACGCAACTGGAAAGCACAGGATTTCAAAACATTGCCACACAGACCATCAGGCCCAGGAGCTTTGTTGGGTTAAATGCGTGACAGGCACACACCAACCTCATCCTCTGTCAGCTGCATGGGTGCATATGGAGGAACAATTTCACACACTGACTCACGCTCACTGTGGAAATCAGTGGTATCAAAACGAGCATAGTGTGCATTCAGGTGATTAACAAACTGTTGTGAGTTGCCTATTATTGTATCATGTTTTTTCTTGTTCCTCCCTATCTTCTCTCAAGTCTGTGTATTGATCACCAAACCCATCACTGTGTTTCAAACTCATTGCAATAAAGAAAAAGAATGTGACTTCAAATACTGTATGCCATAAGATTGGGTTTAATGTCAAAGAGACCCAGAATGAATCGTTGTGACGACCTGGAATGAATTCAGTTCACCCAGGGCGATGTTACAGGTCAGGCGATCTAAAATGTATGAGACCCAGACCAAGGTGCATGGTCAAGTTCATAGGACATGGTTACATGTCAAGGAGATCCTGTGGGTATTACTGTGACTCAAAACGGCTAGCTCAATGGAGCTGTGTATAAGATCAAGAGGCCCAATATGTATCATGGTGATTCAGATCAAAATGTTTTGTCAAGTTGAAAGACATTCTGTTACAGTAACAAAGATCGAGGTCAGAGGTGAGACTTTTCCAGCATGTTGATAAGTTTTACTGGGTCTGTTGTGCTACTACCTATCAAACTAGGGTGACAGGAATCTACTGTTACTATTTCAAAGCAAGGTGAATGAAGCAAATTGAAGCAAATTTTGAAAAGGCAGGCGATTACTCCTGTAATCTGTCTGTGTTGTCTTGCGGAGCTGATAAACCTTTCTTTTTGAAATTTACTTTTACTTCTCGCAGATGCTTCAAACGGATTATTATGAACCAATTTGCAATCACAGGTCAGGTGACCCAAATGGATCATGGTGACCCACAGAGATCAATAAGTGAATACTGTATATCGTAGTTACAGACGTTAGGTTTAAAGTAAAAGATGACCACCATGGGTTATGAATTTTAAGACAGAGCAGCAAAGACAGACTCAGGACGATTCAGACATGGGTAACGTATCTAGTGATTGGAATAGACTCTGACTGAGGTAAAAGGTGAACTACCCCGAACAAATCAGAGTGACTTAAAACTAGTTTAATGTCAAATGATAGAAACGGATTCTTGTGAGTCAGATCAAAGATAAAGTCCTATGACCAAAATAGATCACTTGATCCAGAGCAAGATAAGACTCGAATGCCAACAATTAACTGCCCAGATTAAGACAGGCCGACCCAGATCAGGCTTAAGATGATGTGATCAATTGTTGTGACCTACAATGAAGGTAAATAAAGTTTAGTTGACCAAAAAAGACCAGGCGCCTGAGAACAACGTTATATTGAAGTGACCCAAATGAACCATGACGAGTTTCACTGAGGTTCAAATGCACAAGTGACCCAGAACAGTTCAGCTATCCAAAACCAAGGTTTAATGTCAAGTGTCTCAAAAAGGTCAGGGTAATCCAGACAGAAATTAATATGGAGCGACCAGAATAGGTCAGTGTGACATAGACTATGGTCACCTATCAGGTCACCAAAACTTGTTCATAGTCACCCCATCAATGTTACTGGTAATAGCAAAAATAAGGCAGGGAATGCAGCGCAAAGTTACATGTCAAATGAGCACAAATTATCGCAGTGACGTATATCGGGCTGGCAATTCTTGTTGCCCAAATGGGATGTGACCCAGGTCAAAATCTTACCACGTCACCCTATATTTTCATGGATAACGAGCAGGTCAGGCTTGGTGGAGAAAAAGAAATGTGGCAGGGGAAGGGAGAAGAGGAGAGATTGAGAGACCCAGCCCGGTGTGAAGAGAGAGAGGGAGGGGGGGGGGGGGGAGAGAGAGAGAGAGAGAGAGAGAGAGAGAGAGAGAGAGAGAGAGAGAGAGAGAGAGAGAGAACTGGTACAAATCTTATGAGTCTGCCGTGTGGGTCTCAAAACTTTGCGGATGTGGTATATAGCGTATATGGACTAGTCCGCACGCAGTATGCCTCCTTGATGGAACTAAAACTGAAACTTATATTTCTCACCTTTACATCTCTTAGCAAAACAAAAACTGGACCAAGGAGATGTATCCCTACCTATCTCATTTGTCCGGACTTAGGACAAACCGGGCTGCGTTGATAAAAGAGAGTGGAACCGTGGAATAATGTTTCTGTTACCTTAAACTGAATTCAATCTCTTCGTGGTCTTTAACCTTCAAAACGTGTCAAACGTCCAATATATTGCAAATTATATCTTCACTCAATTTTTTCTAGGCCTAGATATCCTCTGAATCAATTGTTCTCTAAGCATAAAAGAATCATTGAAAGAGACATTGACGATGTTTGTCAAGCTATCTTGACCTCTGCTTGTTTGCAATTAAAACGAAATGCAGATCATTTTGTCTTCGTTAGGCTTTGTCACTTTAGGCCCTATACACTCTTTCAATTCATAAACACTCATACAATTTGCTTTACGTTTTTCTTTACTATGTGTGTTCGTTTCTTTTTCCATTGAACTCACCTTTTGAGCAAAGCTAAAACTGGTATTTGTTAACACTGTGTCCAGATGTTCGCTTTCTTCCTGTCCTTTCTAAAACCAACTGCCAGTTTAAAAAAAGTCGTCGTGTGTTATTTTATAGTTATGACGTGATCCGTTTTTATTTCTGATACTATGTGATATCGCGTGTGTTGTCGTATGTAGTTATGTACATTATTGTGTCATCATGTGTGACTTTGTGTGCTGCTGCTTGTGATGCCGTGTGCTGCGACATGTAATTTTGCGAGTTATTGCACGTGATGTTTTGTGTTGTTTTGTTGCTACTGTTAAAAGTTGTGTTATTTTATGTGTTGTAATGATTGATGTCGTGTGTTACTATGCATGATGTTCTCTCTCTCTCTCTCTCTCTCTCTCTCTCTCTCTCTCTCTCTCGCCCCTGTCTGCCAATCTTATGTTTCTCCTAGATTGGTGTTGGGAAAGGACAAGAAAACAACTCGATGACGAGCGACTTTTATACTAACAATAAGAACTCCCAAACGCTTTCTCACGCGTTCAAAGAAGTGTCTTCCCCACGCTGTCTCACAGTCACGAGAAAGAATGGTAGGGAAATGACCACACTTTCACGTAATTCAACATTTTCTTGCCAAGTGTGAAAAAGGATGGGGAAGCCCTACGCGTTCCCCGCAATGCATGAAAAAAGCGTGGGATTGCGAGAAACTGTGGCTAACATGCGCTCTTGGCTACACAGAGAGAGAGAGAGAGAGAGAGAGAGAGACATAAGGCTCAGCACATACGACCTATTACCAGCATTAGTCAGCATTGGCTACAAAACAAAGATTCCACACACGGAACTTCTGTAAGGCACTTCATCGTTCAGACAAGTATTGATTGGTAGTGCCTACATTCTTTTGGGTTGAATTAAGAGTTTAAATCGTCCAAGCCAGTACTGGTAACTGTTTACATTCTTTTGTGCTGCAGTAAGAGTCCATCTAGAAACGCTAACAAGGTCATAATGCCTCCATCTGTTCTGGGAAATAGTGTCCGTTTGGATCAGACAATTTTTATTCATTCGTCTAAACCAGGCACAAATATTAACAATGTGGTGTTTATGATACCTGCCTCACATCGCTTCTAAGGACGCAGTTTGAATCGATTTTGTTGGTAAACGATATTCATAACTTAAAAAACTAAGCAAACAACTAACAATAAGCATGCTTGCAAATACAAATGGATACATGCTGATTGAATGGTCATGTATGGGACACACACACACACACACACACACACGCGCGCGCACACACGCACACACACACACACACACACACACACACGCGCGCGCGCGCGCGCGCGAAAAACACTTGCGAAGTTAACAGAGGGGACTTTACACTGGAACAGGTACTGGACACAACAGTTCCTTACAAAGAGGAAAAGGGTGTTTCCTTGCACATACAGAAATACAATTCCTGGACTAGAGATGAAAATCAAATAATGGTTAGCATATCTCAGGCTTAGACTTTTGCGCTTATCACACACACACACACACACACACACACACACACACACACACACACACACACACACACACACACAGAAATCAGCTTGAGAATAATTGTCAGTGCTGATTATTTCATTTCTAATTTTCTTTTCCTGATCCTTAGAATCACCTT
The DNA here is from genome assembly GCA_016801955.1 of Conus betulinus. NCBI lineage: Eukaryota > Metazoa > Mollusca > Gastropoda > Neogastropoda > Conidae > Conus > Conus betulinus. Next base: position 33,651 of record JADBJO010000772.1, on the reverse strand, counting down.
GAGAATAAGTAACAGTGCTGATTATTTCCGGTTTTCTTTTCCTGATTTTATTCTTTGAAAAAAAGGAAAAACCACAGATCTTATTAAGTGTTCATTGCTGACTTGAAAGAAAGAAAGACTGTATTTGACTGTTTGTCTCCGGGAACTCCGGGAAAAGACTCTAATGTTACACAGTTCAAAGGCAACTTGAATTACTGCTGGAAAAAGAATATGAAACGAAGAAAATCTCAATAAAAAATTTTCATATATCTTGCAATATGACCAGCCAGAGGAGCGTATAATGCAGTAAATGAAAAATGACTGAACTAGGCCTGAGCCGGTTGATACTAATTATCCTGTTCAATGCTTCGGAACTAATCATTGCAGGATTTGCCACCACTCTTCTGTTCAGCGTGGTGAAAGAATGAGTCTTAATCAAAGCAATAAATTTGGTCACAAGGACTGATTTTCAAGGTTCTGATATCTGGCAGATAGAAATTGATAGGAACAGAAATTCTAAACCATTTTGATTTGTCTTCAACTCTGTCTTTGCCAGAATTTATCAACTTAAGAAAATCGTTTTAAGTACCTGTGGGCCACTTTGGTGCTGATGCTGTCGCCTTAATGGCAGGCTTCATCGACACATTTTGCTTCAGAACTTGTGTATAGCATGACATAATGAGTACTTCTGCTTTCATAACTAAAGGTAATTTTGAAAAGGTCTCAAATGAGGCCAACAGCGTATTCAAACAGCATCTGACTCGTATAATACCGATCGTCAATAATATCTACAGAATGATAAAGACTGTGAGCCTCAAACAAAACACATGCTTTTTTTCTTGTCCAAACAGCATTTCTAGATACTGATCTAATCTCTGCTGAACTGAAATCAAAACTGGGAAACCAGTTACCATGTCACATACATGAAATGGCCTCAACAGTTTTGACCTTTTTCAAAACTCATGATGTAAAAAAAGTATTTCAATTTTCTTTCGACCAAAATGAGAAGGACAACAGTTTCAAGGACAAACGTGCAAAGAAACGAGACTAGCTTTTGTATCTAAATATATAAGGACAGGCACATTTGGACGAGAGGAGACAGCCATTTTTTAAATGCTCAACTGTCCTGCACCACACTGCTCAGATTATCAATCTGACTTAAAACCAGTGTCATCTCAATATAATCGCAGACTAGTTGGGGGGAATGATACTGACTAGTGATGTTTCTGTCAGCAAACAATCAGCTTGCATAGTCAGTGAATAAATACGGACTGACGATTTTTCTGTCAATGAATGGTAAGCTTTTGTCCTAAAGTTAACAAAGAAAGGTTAATGCGAAAAACAATTACCCAAGAGGAAAAAAAAAAATGAATCTGTAGAATACCACATCCACGTATATGTTCAAAATGATACAAGCATGAGTAACATCAGTAAAATTCGTGTCTAGATAAGCTACAAAACAACTTTCCATATTTCAGTGATTTGCCATAGTCCTATGAAATAAGATCCCAAAACGTGTCTGTCCAAGCTTGTGTTCTAACTGTCCCCGACCGAATGTCTTTTTTAAACTTACTGATGAGATTTTTAAGCTGCAATTTGAAGAGTAATATTACACTGCTTACAGAGGAAGCTACTCACGGCATTTTCCTTTGATGCAGGTTGAGTTAGGAGCACACACGCCTGGATCTTGCTTGTGTGATTACAGGGGTCGCCGACAGGAATATCTGTAAGGAAATTGGTTTTGTTAACTTTCTTATGTGTGAGATTATCTCGTACCATAAATATTCTGTTCTTGTTTTCAATCAGTACGGTTAGTAATAGTGGTAGAAATAGTAAAAGTAGTAGTGGTAGTAGTGTGGTGGTAGTAGTAGCAGTAGTAGTAGTTGCAGTGATAATAGCAGCGTGTGTTGCTGAAACAGAGGCAGCAGCAGCAGTGACTGAAATGAAAGCAGGAATAGCCTGTAAAAATATGCCTGAAATACCCAAATACATGTTATCAATAATACAGCAGTGGTGGTGGTTGTGGTAGTGATGGTGGTCGTAGTTCATGCAGTGATACAGTGAAAGAAGATGGGATGGAGTATGTTAGACTTCCATTGCAACTGTTTCTTGTTAAGATCTGTAGCAGCAGCAGCAGCATAAACACATCTTATTTCTAGTGTTAGTGTTGATAAATGTTATTTCTTGCATCTTAGTTTACCATCAGATATCTTTCTCATGATTTCTTCTTCCCTCCCTTCTTCACCCCCTTCTTCCACACACAAACACACCACACACACACACACACACACACACACACACACACACACACACACACACACACACACACACGCGCGCAGAATCAGCTTGAGGATAATTATTGTCAGTGCTGATTATTTCATTTCTAATTTTCTTTTCTGATCTTTAGAATCACCTTGGGAATAATTGTCAGTGCTGATTGTTTCCAGTTTTCTTTTCCTGATCTTTATTCTTTGAAAAAAAAAAAAAAAAGAATTAGCCACAGATCTGATTAAGTGTTCATTGCTGACTTGAAAGAAAGACTGTTTTGACTGGTTTCCTCCAGGAACTCCGGGGAAAGACTCTAATGTTACACAGTTCAAAGGCAACTTGAATTACTGCTGGAAAAAGAATATGAAATGAAGAAATCTCCAATAAAAAATTTTCATATATCTTGCAATATGACCAGCCAGAGGAGCGTATGACGCAGTAGGTGAAAAATGACTGAACTAGGCCTGAGTCGGTTGATACTAATTATCCTGTTCAATGCTTCGGAACTAATCATTGCAGGATTTGCCACCACTCCTCTGTTCAGCGTGGTGAAAGAATGAGTCTTAATCAAAGCAATAAATTAATTTTGGTCACAAGGACTGATTTTCAAGGTTCTGATATCTGGCAGATAGAATTTGATAGGAACAGAAATTCTAAACCATTTTGATTTGTCTTCAACTCTCTCTTTGCCAGAATTCATCAATTTAATAAGAAAATTGTTTTGAGTATCTGTGGGCCACTTTGGTGCTGATGCTGTCGCCTTAATGGCAGGCTTCATCGACACATTTTGCTTCAGAACTTGTATATAGCATGATATAATGTGTACTTCTGCTTTCATAACTAAAGGTAATTTTGAAAAGGTCTCAAATGAGGCCAACAGCGTTTTCAAACAGCATCTGACTCGTATAATACCGATCGTCAATAATATCTACAGAATGATAAAGAATGTGAGCCTCAAACAAAACATATGCTTTTTTCTTGTCCAAACAGCATTTCTAGATACTGATCTAATCTCTGCTGAACTGAAATCAAAACTGGGAAACCAGTTACCATGTTAGATACATAAAATGGCCTCAACAGTTTTGACCTTTTTCAAAACTCATGATGTAACAAAGTATTTCAATTTTATATTGATCAAAAGGAGAAGGACAACAGTTTCAAGAGCAAACGTGCAAAGAAACGAGACTAGCTTTTGTATCTAAAATATAAGGACAGACACATTTGGACAAGAGGAGACAGCCATTTTTTAAATGCTCAACTGTCCTGCACCACACTGCTCAGATTATCAATCTGACTTAAAACTAGTGTGATCTCAATCTAATCGCAGACTAGTTAGGGGGAATGATACTGACAAGTGATATTTCTGTCAGTTAACAGTCAGCTTACATAGTCAGTGAATAATACGGACTGATTATATTTCTGTCAATGAATGTTAAGCTTTTGTCCTAAAGTTAACAAAGAAAGTTTAATGAAAAAAAAATACCCAAGATGAAAAAAAAATGAATCTGTTGAATACCACGTCCATGTATATGTTCAAAATGATACAAACATGAGTAATACCAGTAAAATTCCATGTCTAGATAAGCTTAAAAACAACTTCTATATATTTCAGTGATTTGCCATAGTCCTATGAAATAAGATCCAAAAACGTATCTGTCCAAGCTTGTGTTTTCCTAACTGTCCCCGACCGAATGTCTTTTTTTAAACTTACTGATGAGATTTTTAAACTGCAATTTGAAGATATTACACTGCTTATACAGAGGAAACTACTCACGGCATTTTCCTTCGATGCAGGTTGAGTTAGGAGCACATGCCTGGATCTTGCTTTCGTCATTACAGGGGTTGCCAAGAGGAATTTCTGTAAGGAAATTGGTTTTGTTAACGTTCTTATGTGTGAGATTATCTCGTACCATAAATATTCTGCTCTTGGTTTCAATCTGTATGGTGGCAGAAGTAGTAAAAGTAGTAGTGTGTAGTAGTGGTGGTGGAAGTACTAGTGGTTGCAGTGGTAACAGCAGCGTGTGTTGTTGAAATAGAGGCATCAGCAGCAGTGACTGAAATGAAAGCAGGAATAGCCTGTAAAAATATGCCTGAAATACCCAAATACATGTTATCACTAATATAGCAGTGGTGGTTGTGGTGGTGATGGTGGTCGTAGTTCACGCTGTGATACAGTAAAAGAAGAGATGGGATGGAGTATGTTAGACTTCCGTTGCAACTGTTTCTTGTTAAGATCTGTAGCAGCAGAAGCAGCAGTAATAACACATCTTATTTCTAGTGTTAGTGTTGATAAATGTTATTTCTTGCATCTTAGTTTACCATCAGATATCTTTCTCATGATTTCTTCTTTCCTCCCTTCGTCACTCCCTTCCTCCAGACACACACACACACACACACACACACACACACACACACACACACACACACGCGCGCACGCGCGCGCGCGCGCGCTACTACACATGCATGCACATATTCCCTTACCACAAGTATGTGTATGTGTGCAAGCCCACTGCCAAGAAAAATGTCTTTAATTAACAGTAGGCAAGGCAACGTAGCATTTAATACGCATATGCATTTGCAACGTGAACTTACTACAGTATTTCGAGATGCATATCAAGCCTTTCTTGCAGATAACTGGCTTCTCTGGTACGTCGTTAGCACACTTGTCGCCTGCCTTAGCGACTGCACAACAAAACAACGTCCCTACTTAAAAGCAGTGACAAAAGCAGTTGCTCCTCAACAGTCATAACACCCACAAATATGGCACTTCAGGCAGTGCTAAAGTAATAGCTCTTGCCCATGCTCAACATCAGACTGCATCAGAATTTGACTTGTTGGATTTTGAATTTTCACGTGAATAATGGTATAAAAGTTGAAAAAATAACTGACGGCTGAAAATGGATTCAATCTACCTAACCAGTTCAGAGGCAAAAAATGTCCAAAATAGACTCCTCCCCTTCCGGTCCTTGTTCACACTCAACCAGGAAAGGAGAAGAGATAGAGCTGGTAAACGACTACAAATGCAACAATAAGGAAAAACTAATAGGGTGACAAAATGAAGTGATCGAGTTTTGTACTGTAATGCTAGGCGTAAATACAAGCATCTTTTCAAAACGAAAGAAAGGGCTTTTAATAGGCAATGTTAGAAAAGTTAGTAACATCTAGAGATTCTCAGAAAGATTTCTGGAACACAATGAGAAAGATTAGAGGTGGTAAAAAAACAACCTTTAAATGATATTATTTTAGAGAAGTGGTTTGAACATTTTAAAGAGCTGCTTGAAAGAAACGATGCTGGTAATTTTTTAACACAGCAGCAATGTAACGATGACAAAGTGATGGCAACGATAGTGATAACTGTCCCTTCGATAGTCCTATCTCATATGAAGAAATTCTACTGTCATTTAGAACATTTAAAAATAACAAAGCCCTGAAACAGATGGAATAATTGGAGAGATAATTGAAAATGCTTGCAGTCAGAATTGGTAATTGGTTTTCCTAAAAAACTTTTTAATGCTTTATTTGACAGGGGTCTTTTCCAGAAATTTGGTCAGAGTCAATTGTCCTTCCATTATACAAAAAGGGTGATGCCAATAACCTAAACAACTATCAATGAATATGTTTGAGCAATATATGTAGTAAACTGTATAGCACTGTTATTAACAGAAGACTTCAGGAATGGGTAGAAGAAAATAATCTAACTGGTGAATTTCAAGCAGGATTTAAACAGAATTATTCAACAATTGATCACATGTTCACTTTGATGTCGTTTGTTGAAAAGCAATCGGGATTGAATCGTAAATCATATGTAGTCTTTATAGATCTTGAGTAAGCGTTCCAATCTGTAAATAGAAGTATCCTTTGGCCTATTTTGTTTGAAAATGGTGTTAGGGATAAATTATATAAATGTATATTAGCATGTATGACTCTACAAACAAGAGTGCTATGTGGAGGCTGCCTTACTGATTACATATACTGTACATCTGGAGTAAAACAAGATGTCTGTAGCCCTATTTTGTCCTCATTATTTATTAATGAATTAACGTTTGAAGTTATCAATTCTGGAAGAAATGGTGTACGGTTTGTAAATAATGTTTTAGAGAATTTCATTCTCCTTTTAGCTGATGATGTCCTATTGTTATCTGAAACTATTGTTGGTCTGCAAACATAGTTGAACACTTTAGCAAAGGCTTCTACTTCAGTCCAGTTAAAGGTAAACATGACTAAAAGTAACATAATAGTATTTAGAAAAGGATGTTACTTGCTGCCGGTGAAATATGGAGATATAATAGATATAACAACGGTAGCAAATATTTTATTTGGGTATATTCTTTTCAACACGCTTGAGCTTTACATTTGCCTGCAAAGATCTTGTGAGCACAGCTAAATACGCCTTATTATGTATCATGAAAAATTGACGTTACTGAGTAACAGTTCTTTGACAGGGCTTTTAAAAAACTTGTTTGATTCTCAAATTCACCAATTGTACAATATGGTGCTGAGTTGTGGGGTATCAGCAGTGTTGCTTTTGAAGTGGACAAGATTCATTTACATGCATTGGGGAATATCTATGCATACGCCTAATGATTTAGTGTATGGGGAGACAAAAGGTATCCTATATATTTATCATCTGTAGTTAGATCTATTCGTTATTGGTTAAAAAAATAACTAGAATGCAGCCACATAGGTTACCCCATAAAGCTTACAACATGTTAGTTTAGATGGATGTCAGAGACAAGATGAAGTGGGCCTCGCGAGTAAGATTTAAGCTGTATGAGTGTGGATTTGGGTTTGTAGGGGAAAGTCAGGGTGTCTGAGACATAGCTAGTTTTATTCTTGAATTCCGTCAGAGAGTAACAGATTGTAAATGGCAAAGCTGGTATTCCCAAGTTCAGGAAAGTGATAGGTTTGATATCTATCGTACGTTAAACGCAGAGCATAGTGTGCCCGTCTATTTTTCTATGAACCTCGACAAATATTTGTGATACATCTTAACAAAATTTAATTTCGATATCACAGAAATAAACAGTCATTTTAATTGCTATGGACAACGCGCGGTGATGATAATCTCCTTTGCCCATTATGCCACGAGGTACTTGATAATGAAGTTCATTTTATTTTCTCTTGCCAGGAACAAGTAATGTTTGGCAGGAGTTTATTCCACAAAAATGCTATAGACAACCATGCTTATTCAAGCTTATTATGCTAATGACATCAAGGAATGAAACACTTGTAAAACAGTTCGCGTTATATTGAGGAAAGCATTTAAGATTCAGAGGTTTGTCGCAGCGTCGGTTAATTTTTCATCAGTGTATTCTTGATTGTTATTTCTATGTGGTAGCATTTGCAAATAACAAACTATATGTGCAGGAAATTCATTAGAAGGCTTAAACCGTAAAAAACATTATTTTTGTGGCTCTGCTTTATTTTGTATGCTTCTTGGCTTGGTTATATCAGTCTACAGAATATTCTTCTATCACTGCACTCCCTTTTCTGAGGGGCTATGACCTAACAGAATGAAGATCTGAATCTCTCTCTCTCTCTCTCTCTCTCTCTCTCTCTCTCTCTCTCTCTCTCTCTCTCTCTCTCAGCGATTAGGTAAATGAATGAAAGACAATGAGAAAAATGATGATAAAAAAGTCAGACGTGAATGATTCAAAAAAAGGAAGGACAGGATATGAAGACTCTCTGTCTGTCTGCCTGCCTGTCTGTCTGTCTGTCTGTCTGTCTGTCTCTCTCTCTCTCTCTCTCTCTCTCTCTCTCTCTCTCTCTCTCTCTCTCTCTCTCTCTCTCTCTCCCACACTGAGGTCACGTGACGTGAAGCGAAGCGACAGGGCGCACACTGAAAGAGCTGTGGTAAATTTACAAATTTCATTGTCAATATGCCAGTTACTGGACTTCCAGCGACTGTGGAGAAGACCCTAACCGCCCTGCTGACGGACAACACACAGTGACCAGCTGGAAAGCGGCGGGAGAAGCAGACAGCACGGTGGTTGTCTTACGCCTCAAGCCTGCCAGCCCGCCACTGTCAACAAATATGGCGGATCCCGTCTTAAATCGCAACACACGGGTGCAATATTATAGAAGAAAGCCACCCAGTCAGATTAGACGAGACCAGGAGAGGGCCAAACAGCAGCAGCAGAAACAGGCAAGTGCAAAGTATGAGTGTGACTTTGACATGGAATGCCCATGGGATGCGTCATTCTTACCTGACACACAGTCGGAAACGTCAAGTACACAGGATTACGTTTTGACTACACACAGCCGAACCGGATTGACAGCGGGCAGGATGAGGACGAAGCACCGTCTGATGTGCTCCACATGCACGGCACCAGCGACAAGTTTGGCTCGATGAACTGTGATACTATTATCCAGCAGCCTGACGGGGACATCGAGTCAGCGATCGAGACTTCTGTTGGTGGTTTCAGTACCAATGTGGTGAAAAGTGATGTCGCTACCCTCACAGATAGGTCTGTGCAAAGACGATTGAGGGACAAGGATAGGAACAAATCCTTTAGGAAAGTGACAGTGCAGCGATCCACAGACACTGAGCTGCTCATGTGTAAGTCAGACGATCTCGTCCTCGAGTTTTCTTGTACAGCTGCATCTGGTGACGGCGAGTGTGTGTTTTGGTTTGTCAAGCAGGACAGCAAAAACATGCTGACAGAGGAGCGTGTAAAACTTGCCAGTCTTCGAAGAGGGAAACGTGTTGCCAGTAAACAACACGCCGAGATCCAAGCACGTGCAGCACGAGCGATGGAGACGCTGCACGGCCTGATCCAGTTCTACCTGGGCTGACAGCCTGTGTTCACGAGACTGGCATGACGGACGGGTTCCTATGGGACATAGGCCAGCCCAGTGAGGAGAATGAACATTGTTTGCCATGGTTTCCATGTCGGACTTACCGTGCGGCATTATTATTTCATTGTTTTGTTTGTGCTATTGTTCATCGCGCCATATTGCTAAGGAAGCTGTACCGCTTTATAGCAATAAATCATTTCGTTCGTTCGTTCGTTCTCTCCACACTGCAGGGTCACGAGAACAATGGCGGCGATACGGATGTACTTGTTCAACGCTCCGCATAGTTTTGTTCATTTTCACCAATCACTGTGAAAAGACAGCGTAACAATTCTTGCTAGTGGAGAGGCAAATATCAGTGAACAAGTCTGTTAAAAAAAAATGATTGACTTATCATTGTGGAGGGCCAGAACTGGCACATTCTGTGCTAAGAACCTGAAGTTGACTGAAGCATGTGAGCACCATTGTCCTACTTCGGGATGGCGTGTTGTGTCGGCCGTGCTCTACGTGTGTGCTGTGTCGTCAGTTATACACACAATGTGGACATACGTGGAATCATTGTTTATCCATCAAACTGACAACATTAAATACTTTCAAGGCGCACCAAGAGGAGTAACGGTAGGTGTTGGCGAACAGTTTGATTCGAGTGACATTGCCGGTCTGGATCACGGCGACCTACATGTACCCAAACTGATTGTGACGTGTTGTGGTGCCAACATTGTGGGTACGATGTGGAAAACTATTATTAAGTGGAGACATCGAGCAGAATCCTGGCCCTGATCCTCAGAACACTAATGACGAGAAAACACAGACAATGATAAGATGGAATCAACACTGACAAAGGACAGCGCAATCAGAGCTGATTTTGCTGCGGAAATCATGTCGGTTCTCTCTCTCAGCAAAGAGAAGAATGGAAACTAGACTGGGAAAAGCAGACAGGGCAGCAGAGAGAACAGAACGCTTTCATACGCCACGAACTGACATATTTTAAAATCAGAACTGGTGAGAGTGTCAGAAAAAAAGAAAAGAGAGTGTCAGAGAAGTGTAGAGAAATCAGATCAGGTGTACAATAGTTGAAACGGGGCAACACAGACTGTCAGTCGTCATAGAACACATGTACACGGATTTAGATCAGTTGTTCGACGCAACGGCACAGGGGAAGAAAGAGACTGAGACACTAACAGTGACTGGTGAACAAATTAGAACACGTTACGATGATGTCAGAAGAAATAGGCAGATCAGTGGGGTTTTCAATGTGCAATATTTTGTGATTCTTTGATGTCCGTTCAAAAAGTAAAGAAGACTACGAAAGCTGTGCTAGATGTGTTGATACATTGAACAGTGTTGACAGCTCTAAAGTGTGGACAGAGAATGACGTTGTGCGTGCACACAGGGTGGGCCATGCCAAAGCAGGCCAGACAAGAGCAATGATGTTTTTTTGTGCAATGGCAAGACAAAATGAAAATAATGTACGATCGCGAGCTACGACACGAACTGGAGAAAAGAGGTGTTAGATCTGCAAACGATCTTACGAGAAGAGAAGAAGAACAGTAGCCAAGGCAAAACAAGACGGTATGGCAGCCCACTTTGTTGGAGGAAAACTGACAGTAGGACCACAAAGACCCGACCCACGATCGTATGCCGAGATTGTAAGAGCGGATATACAATCTATCACAACATTGAGAAGTACTGGAACGGATGGAAAGTCTTCCGACACTCACGTGGCAGGTGACAGTGGCATGGGGGATTTCCCCTTTACGTCACTATGACGTCAGACCACACAGCAGCCAACGGGGAGCGGCAGCAGGCGTGGCAACGATGGAGGCGGAGAAAGAAGGTCAGCACGCGCGCGGGGGGCGGGCGGGGAGGTGAGGGGGGGGGGGGGGGGGGGGGGGGGGTGACAGTGCCGACCAACCTACGGGTCAGCGTGATGCCGGGGAAACAACAACCAACCAGCCGTGACACCAACACACAGTTGTGCGGTACCTCCAAATGTGCATTACATCGACACCGGAGTTGTGTGGTAGAGCACGATCTTGTGAAGTGTTGCCTGACCAGAGCCGGGATTCTCCGACCAGCTCGCGTCACCACGAGGCGGGGGCCGTATCCCAGCGTGTACGTGGTATGACGGGCAGGAAAATCCCACCAGTGGATTACAGTATGGACAGGGGGAAGGGGTGGCCACACACGGTACAGGACGAGGGTCTGGGTCGAGAAAAACTGACATGAATTCGTATCTGGCTAAAGATGTCCGTGGCAGATCTTTGAGATCAAAAACAAGTTCTAAAAATAGGACAGGCTAGACTATCAGGAAAAAGAATGGACATTTCTGAATTATAACGTAGAAAATTTATACAATAAACTAAGGACGTTTCGTACATTAATTGTATAAATGTGTGCCTCATTGAGACATTTGTTCATGAAAAATTTGATTTCTCCGGTGTGTTTATTGATTTTGTGAAATTTCATGCTCGAACGAAGAAGAAATTATCATCATAACAAGGTCGTCATTCTGATGGTGTGTTGCTAATGGTGAAGAAAATATACGAAATGTTTGTCACTCAGTTCAGTGTAAATTGTGATAACATACTAGTCTTAAATGTTAACAAAAAGTGTTTAATGCAACCAGGGATGTTCTACTAATGGCATGTTATGTAGTACCAGAGGGAGTGCCAAAATATAACAACTATGCATTAAAGATGGAATTTTGATCCTTGAAGATAATATGTTAGAAATTACAGAAAATAAGGATGTAAATATTCTGTTATGTGGTGATTTGAATGGACGGACTGGACGTCAATAACCCAAACTGGAGACTATGTCAAATGTTACACCTGGAGATGATAGTGATGATGATGAAGATTGCGATGTTGATGGGGGGGGTGATTATAATAATGATGTCTATGATGGTGATGATTCATATGATGAAGACGGTTGTACTAAAGATGATCATGCGAATGACGATGAAAATGATGTGTTAAAGCGCTGCTCTAAAGACTTGTGTGTAAATAAGTTTGGCAAATTTTTGTTTGATTAGTGGTTTATGTTTGACTCAGATACTGTGAATGGTACATATCATGATGATTCAAAAGGAGAGTTTATATTTGTGTCACCTAACGGCAGTAGTTTAACAGATTATTTCATTGTCATTAAAGATTTACTTTTTAAAAAAAATGCAGAAATGAAGGTTGGTGATTGTTTATTTTCCTGGCATTTACCTGTAGAATTAAAATGGAAAACAGGTAATATTAATGTAAGAAAAGAACACCCAGCATTTCATACAAAAAAACGCATTATTGGTCGGAAGTACACGAAGAAACTAGATTCAGATGACTTTATTCAGTGCTGTAACAAAGCTACAGAGTATCTTCATGTGAATATCAACACTGGTTTAGAATATATTTTCTTAAAGTTTTGTACAGTGCAGCTGCGTGTAGGGTAAGGACCAAGGGGAAAACAAGAAGAAGAGAGAGCGATTGGTTTGATTTTGAGTGCGAGAATAAGAAAAAAGTTGTGAAAAGCTGTTTGAAACGATGTCAAAGAACCAAATCTATAACACTGAAAAAAGAACACAAAGCAGCTTACGTTATGGAAAGGAAAGACTACAACTGACTGAAAAAAAAAAGAGAAAAGAAATGGATTTGATGAAAAACAAATCAAGAAATTGAAAGCATATGTTAACGACCCTAAATTATTTGGTCTACCATTCGATCGATCAGTAGAAAACCAGTAATTTACAATGAAATCAGCTCGCAACAATTGTATGAACATATCTACAGTGTATCTAATGGATTTGACAACGATTGTGAAGATCTGAGCGTAGATATTGATAGTGATGAACAATTTAGTGATGGACCACTTTTCAATGATCAAATAACAAGAAATGAAATCTTAAACAGTATAAAACGCATCGAATGTGGAAAAAGTGCTGGGCCAAACAAGGTAGTGGGGGAAAAATGTTCAAATGTGCTAATTCTAATTTCTATTGTAGTTGATTTCTGGGTTAAACTTTTTAACTTAGCGATTGATTAGGTATTTCCAGAATCTTGGTCTAAATCCATAATAGTTCCTCTTCACAAGAAAGGTGATATAAACAATCCTGACAACTAGCGTGGTGTTGCACTCTCATGAGTATTATTAGTAAAATGTATACATATATACTCAACAAAAAACGATTAAAAGCATGGGCAGAGAGAGAAGAGAAAATAATGGAAGAGCAGGCTTGATTCCGATCCAAATATAGTACAATAGATCATATATTTGCTCTGTACACTTTAGTACAAAAATACTTATCAACAAAATCCAAATTATATGTTGCATTATTGATTTCCAGAAAGCTTTCGATTCCGGCAATAGAAAAGTTCTATAGTGCATTCTGAGGAATAGTTGCGTAAATGGGAAGTTGTATGCAGCTGTTCATGGAATGTATGAGTCTGTTATGCATGTGTTCGAGAGAAGGTACTTATACCGATTATTTCAGCTGCTCACGGGGAGTGAATCAAGGGTGTGTACTTAGCCCACTTTTGCTCACATCTCCATAAACGAATTAGCGATAGAGATATCGGGGAAGGGAAAACATAGAATACAAATGTTACCTGGTGCTGCTGACTTATTTCTAATGCTTTTCGCTCATGATGTTATCCTCATAGCAGATACCCCTGTTAGTTTGCAAAATCAGTTAGACAACTGAAAAGGAATCAGATAGGTTAAAATTAACGGTGAACCTAAACTAAACTGATGTAATGGTTTTAGAAATGGTGGTTACTTATCAAAATATGAAAGATGGTTTTATGGTGGAGTAGAAGTTAGAGTGACAAGTAGCTAACATCCTTGGGATGTTATTCACGACTAAATGAAGCTTGAGTAAGGGCTGGCCTGAGATGTGCAGAAAGGGAAAGAGAGGTGTCATGGATATTCTGAGGACTATGAAAAATTTGAACTCAACGATGTGAATCTATTTTGGAATTTATTCGATTCACAGATACAGCCTATTTTGACATATGCATAAGAAATGTGGGGTATGTTGGTTTCAGTTTCGGTTTCAGTTTCATCTAGGAGGCGTCACTGCGTGCGGACTAGTTCATATACGCTACACCACATCCGCTAAGTTTTGAGACCACACTACGCATGATTTGAAGCTGATGGATAAATGAATTAACAACAAAGGTGAGACAACTGAAGAAGGTTCGTAGCTACGACTCAGCGGATGTCTGACCTACGCATTAGCCCAACGCGCTGGTCAGACCTTGAGTGCCTACCTACCATTGTGTGTGTGTGTGGGTATGTGTGCGTGTGTGTGTGTGTGTGTGTGTGTGTGTGTGTGTGTGTGTGTGTGTGTGTGTGTGTGTGTAGTGGATGTACACGTGTGTGTATGATGTTGGGCATGGGCCCATGTGTGTGCGTGGGCACATGTGGTGTGTGTGTGTGTGTGTGTGTGTGTGTGTGTGTGTGTGTGTGTAAGTGAGTGACTGTGTGTATGTGTGTGCGCGCGCGCGTGCACAGGCATGTGTGTGCGTTTGTGTGTGTGTGTGTGTGTGCACGTGTGTGTGTGTGTGTGCAGAAGTGCGTGTGCATGTGTGTGTGTGTGTGTGTGTGTGCAGAAGTGCGTGTGCATGTGTGTGTGTGTGTGCATGTGTGTGTGTGTGTGTGTGTGTGTGTGTGTGTGTGTGTGTGTGTGTGTGTGTGTGTGTGTGATTTGTGGGTTTGCGCAAGCACACGTATCTGCATATAGGCTATAGGTGTACATATCTGTGTGTATGTGTGTGTCTTTGTATGTGGGCGTGTGCGCATGTGCGTGTGTGTGCATTTGTGCGCCCATGTGTATGTGTGCGCGTGTGTCGATGTGGACGTGCCCATGTATACATGTGTATAAGTGGGTGGGCAAGAGCGAGCGAACGTACGCACACTCGTTCGTATGGTTGTGCGTTTGTGAGTGCGAGCGCCTGTGTGTGTGTGTGTGTGTGTGTGTGTGTGTGTGTGTGTGTGTGTGTGTGTGTGTGTGTGTGTGTGTTGTGATTGCGTGCGTGGATGTTCAGAAGATGACTTAGGAACAAGAACAAGACCATCAATTACAGCATGTAAGTGCGCGCACACTCTCGCACGCGCACACACATACACATAACAAAAGGAACAACTCTTCCCTCTCAAGCACATCCCACGCACACACACACACACACACACACACACACACACACACACACACACACACACACGCACGCACACTCTCTCATACACACACACTCTCATACACACACACTCACACACCAATGCTTCCATACACATGTCTGTGAACTCTCTCATTAACACGCTGGCATTACCCCACTGATGAACACACACGCACACACACTCATACACAGACACACAGTTGACGCTGACTTCATGACGTCAAGAAGATTGTCATCTTTCTGTACAGTGATTCTTTTTGATTTTAGCAAGAGCAAGATGGACGACGAAAGAACGCGATTTGTGCCCTATGTTTATGAAAACGAGTGATGAAAAGGCTGCTATTCTCAAACAGCTTGCTGAAGGAACATTCCATTATACCAAAATCGCAACAGACACGACTACAGAAAAAAACTGTTCGCCAGTTCCCAAAACGCCGTGACAAATTCAAAGTTATTGACGTTTTGTTGTATTTTGATGGACAGAAAGTTGTGACGACCAACAATGTTCCCAGAGTTGCAAAGCAGACTTTTCAGGAAAACCTTTGTTCAGGAGCCAGATCAACATGGCTTCAAGTGAACAAGACTTGTGCTGGGGCATCTAAAAGGGATGTAGAAGGCATTTTCAGAAAATCGTCTGCCTACCACAGGACATATCCTCGATTTGAGAACAGGTTGTCTCCAAAACCGATTGTGTCCGAAAAAGTAAATGAGCGCTGGCAGATCGATTTGATCGATATTAGGAACGATCAGGTCCTTTTCCAGGAAAATCGTTCAGATACATTCTATCAATAATTGTCACATTTTCACGCTTTTTGCTTTTGAGACCAATAATAGCAAACAGAACAAGCGCTGATGTTGCCAGTGCTTTGAAGAGAGTGTTTGCTGAGTATGGAATTCCGGGCATAGTCCAGTGTGATCAAGGAAATGAATTTAAAGGAAAAGTTG
>JADBJO010000772.1:0-12500 GCA_016801955.1 Conus betulinus | reverse complement strand
GTGTACCAATTTCCAGAGCGATCGGTTCAGTAGGTTTGGCTGTAGCAGCTTCACACACACACACACACACACACACACACACCACACACACACACACACACACACACACACACACACACACACACACACACAAAAACTTTATCTCTGTTCCGATTGTCTAAGTACTCCCGTTGGGAGTACAAAAAAGAGCGCATCAGTGTCACATCAAACATGACAGAATAAAATTAGTTACACAGGCAAAGCATCATTGATAATCTGCGTGCATTAGGCCTACTACAATCGGTGTTGTTGGGGAGGTACAAATAAGGGCTGCACATAATTTCTTGAACTAATAAGTCATAACAAATCATAACAATCTTGTTATTGGCGACTTTATGGGCAGGGGATGACTTTACGGGCATCAAAGTCCTTCCCGTATGGTCGTCGGCGACTTTATGGGCCGGCGACCGTACGGGCACCGAAGTCCCTGCCCATATGGTCACCGACGACTTTTTGATCTGGCGACCATACGGGCACCAACATAGCAATAAAATGCCAACAGGGCAATAAAGGCAATAAAAATGGTGTCAGTATCAGCATCAGTGTCTCTGCATACTGCCAGTTAATGTTCATTGTCTAATCCGTACAGTCGATGTTAGTTTTCTCTCCTATTTTTCTGCTGAATTGGGTATTTTGTGTGCACCCTATTCCTTCTTTCCACTCTTGTCTAAACTCTGTCTGTCTGTCTGTCTGTCTGCCTGTCTGTCTGTCTGTCTGTCTCTCTCTCTCTCTCTCTCTCTCTCTCTCTCTCTCTCTCTCTTCGTCTGCTTTAGCCGATCTTAAGGATGCCTGACACTTTACAAATTTGGCCGTCTAAAGATGGTTTTAGAGTGGGATTCCTCAACATAAATCACTTAATCAATAAAATATCTGATGTTTCATATATTTTGGCAAATGCTGGTAAGCATTTCCATATTTTTGGCTTTGCCGAATCACGTCTTACTGAACACATTCTAGATTCTGAAATCTCCATTCCTGGATATAATATAATCCGCAAAGATGCTAAACATCCCAAAGAGACGGGTTTGGTAGTGTACATTCACCACAGTATAAAGTTTAAATCTGTTGAACCTCGTAATTACCATAACATCGAGTCAGTATGGATCCAAGTTGATTTTTAAAAATGTGAGCCAGTTCAACTGGGTTTCACATACCGCAATCCAGCAGAACACGTCAGCTGGATTGACAATTTCACTCTGTTGTTAGAAGTTATTTCCTTGCTTTCGGATGAGCTGATATTGTTAGGCGATTTTAACGTTGATTCGATCAAATATAACAACACATGGGTTCATTGTTATGAATCTTTTCAACTTGTTCAGTTAATCGACAAACCTACAAGGGTAACATCCACATCCAAAACTCTTATTGATCACATTTACACCACGACAAAAAGCAATGTAACTGAAGTGTGTTCACCGCTGTATGGTTGTAGTGATCATTTCCCAGTATGCTTCACTTGGTCGAAAAAAGGAGTTAGAATTCCGAAGAATGGTCACACGTTTATAAGATACAGGTGCTTACGGAATTTTGATAAAAATAAATTTTTGTTTGATTTGAGTAATTCACTTCTTTTCCTAGCCTACCAGTTTACAAATCCAGATGAAGCCTGGGAAGTTTGGTACCACAATTTTTTAAATATTTATGATAAACATGCACCTTTCAAAACCAAGCGTGTTAGAAGCAGCCCCTCTGTTACCATGGCTATCAAAAGATGTACAGGACGCTATGAACCAAAGAGATCACCTTTTGTCTGCGGGAACAAAGAAAGAATTTGTAAACCAAAGAAATCATGTTGATTATGTAAAACGAGCAGCTAAGAAAAAGTACTTTCAAGAACTTGTTTTTCTAATACCAATAGCAGAACAATTTGGATGCTATCAATCAGCTGACAAACAAAAACATCAGTAAAAATACATCTCATGAAGACCTGTGTCCCGAGAAACTTAATGACCATTTTGTAATATTGCTAAGACAACAATAAAATCAGATAGATCTGCCGAAAAACTCTTACATCATTAAAACGATTTCTGTGATTCAAAAGCCATATCCTCAGACTTAGACATCCCCTTAATGTCAGTTCATGATGTGTATAATGCCCTGATCCGTCTAAAAGAAACATGTGCTCGTGGCTTAGACGATATTGATGGTAAAATCCTAAAACTTGCAGCTCCAATTATGTCTGAAACACTGACCTACATCTTCAATTTATGTATATCTAAAAACCAGTTTCCTAAATCTTTCAAAATTGCTAGGGTAAGACCCATCTATAAATCAGGTGACACCTCGGATCCTTGTAATTACAGACCAATTTCTATCCTGTCTGTGGTATCAAAACCTTTAGAGGATCATCTACGAAGATGCATTCTTAACCATTTTGACAAATATAACTTATTTCACCCTAATCAGTCTGGTTTCAGGAAACATTACTCCTGCCACACTGCACTGACTAACCTAGTAGACAAATGGCTTACAAATATCAATGAAAACAAGTGACGGTGTCCTTTTCATTGACTTTGCAAAAGCTTTTGATGTAATTGACCACACACTGCTTCTAAAAAAGTTAAAAAGTGTACCGTTTATCCAAATGCTCTCTAGAACTCATCTCTTCGTTTTTTAAGCGACAGAAAAACAAACTATCTCAATTCATGAACGCCAATCTTCTATTTTGCCTCTCAAACATGGTGTTCCTCAAGGCTCCGTCCTAGGACCCATACTTTTCTCAATATATATTAATGATCTCCCCCTGTTTCTCCCAGCGCTTTGTGATATGTCGCCGATGACACTACTGTTCATGCGTGTGATCGCAAAGAAGAAAAAGTATCTATGTTATTACAGTAAAGTATTAACCAGCTAAACCGAATGGTCTGAATTAAACCATATGTGTCAAAAACCAAACCAAAATATGATCATAACCAGAAGACAAAAACGTCAAAACCTTTCTTATACGAGCGCACCCCTTTCTATCAATGGTATAACTATCGAAGAAACAGTCTGTCATAAAGTCTTAGGAATAGTTATAGACAACAATCTGTCATGGTCAGAACATGTACGGTCTTTATGCAAAATAGTTTCGAAAAGATATACCAGCTGTCCAAGATAAAGCATTTCCTAGACTGCCATTCACGTAAAATATTTTTTTCACGCTTATATTGAATCCCATATAAATTATGCATCTACAATTTGGGATTCAGCTAGTAATCATATACTCAAACCTTTGTTTAGTCTTTATAGACGTTCCCTGAAATTAGTTTTGTGTTAAAATCGGTTACGTTATCATACTCTGACTATACAGATCTGGATATTTTACCATAAACTCGAAGCTTAAATTCAATAAAGCTTTTTTCATGTTTAAGATTCTTTCGGGTCGTGCTCCCCCTTCAATTACAGAGAAATTTAGATTTAATGAAAATCGCCAATTTCATAAAATTGTAATACCCCGTCCAAGAATAGATATGTTTAAAACCAGTCTTCACTACTCTGGCGGCTTCTTATGGAACCGCATTTCACCCCCTCTTGATGTTCATGCCAGCATACATAGCTTTATAAAGGGCACTTCATACCCAACTAATGACTGAATTTTCCAATTCATGTTCTAAACTCTCTCTCTCTGTCTCTGTCTGTCTGTCTGTCTGTCTGTCTCTCTCTGTCTCTGTCTCTGTACTGGTCTCTCTCATCTATTGTCTCAAGGTGCTGCTTGTCAAGTGTAAAATTTTGTCTTTGCCTACAGGATGGGGTGCCTGTTCAATGATTTATTTTTTTTCCAGAAATGTGTTATAATTGATTTTGTTGTTGTGATAATGTTTATTGTATATATTTATCTATCTTCCAATAACAATTTTTTCATGAACTTTATATGATTACCCCTCCCCTCCCACCCTCACCTTTTTCTCTCTCTGTCTCTCTGTCTCTCCCTCTCTCTCTCTCTCTCTGTCTCTCTCCCTCACTCTCTCTCTCCCTCTCTCTTCCAGGCATTGATTGTCTTCTGTTCTTTTGTGTTAACCATTTCCTCTTTCTATTTATAGCGTTTATGCATGTTTACTTCTATTCTAGATTAGTTTTGCTGATGTTGTTATTGCGTTTTCTATATATTTCCCTTTATTGAGGGCCGGATGTAAAAAAGCCATTTTGTGCTTATTCCGCTTTTTCCCTCATTAAAAAAGATTCGTTCGTTCGTTCGTTCGTTCGTTCCCTCTCTCTGGCATGTGTGCACGCGAAATAACACACACACACACACACACACACACACACACACACACACACACACACACACACACACACACACACACATACATACACACACACACACACATATATGAGCGATCATCTTGATGTATCTCTTTATAACAGACTGTCGCCATAATGGACTTCCACATGAAGTATCCAAACCCATCCTAATCACTTTCATTTAATGCCTTCCAGCTGATTATTGGAAACTTAAGGCCAAAATGACGAAGATATGTTATTCATGGAAAAACAGCGGAAGCTGCCTAGATGAAACATATACTATGGAAAGTGAACACTTTTAATCACGTGATTATAGCTTGCACTGATGACGGTTGAGCACGCCAGTTGAACTGTTGCTGTTGCCAAAGTAAATAGACGCAAAATAAATTATTCTGTATTTTGAAATGCTTGTCACATTTGAAAAGAATACATGTCATCTTGTTTTGGAATTCCTATGTTGAGTGGTGTATCTGTATTTTTTATAAGTCAGTTAATGGGCGATGGTAAGAAATCTGCAATGGAGGTCTATCTGTGTTCGAGCTCGTGTTCGGCAAGACTGAACACCATCATGTTCATGGGACAGATGCTGATAGTGGGCACATGCAGTGCGATTTTGCCCCATCGGTCAGATTAACAGTTCAATCAGACGGAGAAAAAAAAAAGCCCAGTGTGAAAAGGTGTACTTGTAATGCAGACAGTCGATATTCTAATCGTTTCCCTAGCGTACGCTTCAAAATCAAATCCTTGACATTCAAGAACTCTCTGTTTGACCCATGAAGTTAGAAAAAAGTAATTCTGCTTACTGTGGTAATACAGGAGTTATCTTGCTGTGTTTTTTTTTTCCAGAACGAGTCCACTGCATAAAAGGCACTCAGGATATCCTGAACTTCATTTGTTGGAATGGACGAATACTGTTATGGAGAAACGCTCACATTTTTATAGGTTTTCATTTGTCAACCAAAAGGAACCACATCGAAAATGTGTACATGCTACTAATTGTATGAGGGAAAATGGAAAAGGCGATGGTGAAGATGAGGAGTATGGTGAAGGGAAGGAGGTGGGACATTAGGTGAAGGAGCAGGAGAACGGAATGTACTTGAGGAGTTGGGTGAATTAGCAGAACAGAAGAGCAGAAATAATCTATCAGTAGAAGTTATCCATTATCAAAATGAGTGTTTTGCTATGCACTATGCTGGCAGCGTACATTCATTGAATTGGAGTGATCTCTGCTGGTCAACAGATAAACTTACCCAGAGAGGAAAACACATCAATAAGTCCTTTAAGAAAGAAATCTGTTCAAAAGTTTTCCCTAACATATCTCTGGAAGGATTTTTCAGCAATTTAATGTTGATTGCTTACAGTAATAACAAAGGTAGAAAGTGTTATGTTAATGGGAAGGAAGTGGAGGGAACGAGAGAGGTAAGCATGGGTTCGGGGACAGCATTATATTTACATTGGTAAATGTGGATCATTTAAGTGACTTTGGTTACGTCACAAATGCTGCACAGAAGATAACATACCGATTTGGGAAAACAGTAGAGTTTGTTCAAAACGGTTATGATGTTATATCATGCAAACAGGATCTACACAGCTCTGTTCCTCCTCATTTGTCCTATACACACCATTTACTGTTTATTTTTATGACATTGTGTTCTACCACCATCACTTCCCATATTTCTCCTCTCCTTTCTCATCGCCATCACCCCCTTTCTCCCTCTCCCCCATCACCTCCACTTTCCTTCCCCATCCCCCTTTCCCTTCCCTGCTTTCCTTCCCATTTCCCATGATCTCCCTCCCCTACTCTCCCCGTCCCCTTTCCCCCACCCCACTTATCCCCTTCCTCCATACCTTTTTCTCCAATCCTCCACTGTACATACTGAACATAATCTATATATCAGATTTAATCATACATGTGACTCATAAAGGCCGTTGTCTTTCATATTATATGCTGATGAAACAAAAGAACAAGCCACAAGCAAGATCATACAATAATTGCATAGCGTTCCACTTTTTCTTTCATCAAACGAACAAGAATAAGAGCTTTATATCTGACACACTGTAATCGGTTACTGTTCCTTATATGTGTCAGTTCTATTAATATTTATGCCCACATAACTGAAAAAAAAAAACCCACCGAGGGATGAATTCTGGTTCTGACCATTATAAGAGAGTATACATTTCTAGCGGACCCATCTTGGTGAGATTAAATCTCGGTCACTTCAGTCTGAGACATTTACTCCAACCGCATGTCTTTTTTTAACGAAATTCTAAACGATGAATACAAGTAAAAGAGGGAAACAATGCACACTGCGCACTCCTGTTACGTAAACACTATACAAGGACCGCTCACCTGTTACAGCCATGCCATATGCTTCCAACTCACAGAAGTGAAGAGGAGCGTTGTAATTCTTGTTGCCGAAAGTATCAGGTTGAGCCTTCATGTATAACGTCAGGAACTGCCCAATGACTGGCTTAGTACAGTTGATCCTCACCTTAACGCCCGCCGAGCCTTTAAAATAAGCGCAACGCTGATCATCTGCCAATCTAGGGGCTTTTCTGTGGTCAAGAGTACGGGCCACGTTGATCTCGAAGTTCCTCAGTCTGGAAGCTGGCGGACAGAATTATTCAAGCTTGCATGCATCAGTGAACAACTGTGTGTGAGGGGGGGGGGGGGGGGGGGGGGGGGGTGAAACGTGTGGGCGCGCGCGCGCGCGCGCGTTTGTGTGTGTGTGTGTGTATGTGTGTGTGCGTGTGTGTGTGTGTGTGTGTGTGTGTGTGTGTGTGTGTGTGTGTGTGTGTGTAAACTTGTCACAAACTTTAAGCAATAAATAGCATAATTCACTCGTGACTCCTTTTTAAGTCCCTGTTATGTCAAAAGTTTTCATGTCAGCAATGCTTTCAGCTGGATTTGAGAAAGAATAGAATTCGCTTAATTCACAGTTATAAATCTAAATCACCACTTCTAAAATTATGTAGGTTAAAGTATGATAAATTTTCAATTATTCAATTTTTTTTTTTATATCAAATCAGAAGCAACACAAAAGCGAAAATGAAAAAAAAATCAGGACCAGAACTGTGTACCCATCAGAAAAGCTGAGCTTAATGATTCAAGAAAGAAAACACAAGAACAGAGTCATAGGCCGACTGGGGATCATCTTTCCCATTTCATACAGTCCTTTGCAGCGCCGTATTCAATGTATTATCTCCTCAAAGACCTACCTTATTGTCAGGGTCTGAGCTGATAAATCTTTATAGGAGTACTTCGAACGGAGCTGAGAGTAGATCGTGAACTGTGTTCACAAACCTTCATATAGTTTGTCTCACTGCAGGGTTAAAACTGGTTGAAATGCTTTCGTTAAAACTGCGCGTGAAGCACAACCTTGTTGAAAGAATAATTCCTAGGTATCTGTACATGTTCAACACAGTCATCTCGGAATGCCCATACAACCATTGCTCTTTATTTGATAGATAGCCACCATTTTTAAATACCACTACATTTGATTTACTTAAATTTACTGCCGTATCGTGTAAAGTATTTAACTGATGCCGAAGTCCCACAACAGAGTCGGAGAATAAAAACAGAGTCGGAGAATAAAACTATGTCATCTGCAAACATCAGAATAACAACTTCTAAGAAATCTGGTAAGAGCTGAAGCCTGTGTTTCCTTTGTCTAATTCTTTCTCCTACTAACTCATTAATGAATATGGAGAACAGAAGTGGACTCCAAATTTCCCCCTTGCTTTAACCCAATTGGACAGCTAAAACTTCACCTGATCTGTTGCCATTTCTCACTCCTGCTTTGACTATATCATACATGCTAGTTAAAACTTGATACATTTTCCCATTGATTCCTTTTTTCTTCAAAATAGACCATAAATTATAAAGTATAATCGAGTCAAAAGCTTTCTTAAAGTCAATAAACGCAACATATAGTTTCTTATGCAATAATAATTGTTTTTGAATTAAATAGAATAATGTAAATACATGGTCAGTTGTACTATAATTTTTCCTAAAGCCGGCTTGACAATCAATAATGACGTTATTTTCCTCTATCCACTTTGTTAACCTAGCGTTTAGTATATGGCTGGAAATTTTGCCGCAGACGTTTAATAGGGAAATTCCCCTATAGTTACCGCGTAATTAGTGTCACACTTTTTAAACAGTGGTTGTATTATTGCTTCTGTTCACTGTAAAGGATACTTCCCCGAAGAAAATAAGACATTAAAAATAATAACTAAAAAGGGAACAATATTTCAAATCGAATTTTTAAACATTTCCCCAATAATTCCGCCGGGCCCTGCTGTTTTTCCATTCTCCAAGGAGCAGACAGCTGCGTACATCTCAGATTCAGTGATTTCGCATCCAAGAGAGTCTGTGTTGAACTGATTAAAGCATTCACTCTGCTGGGACTCGTTTTCATTGTTAGCGTTTTCTACATTGTCTATATTTACATCAGACTGAAATATGTCACAAACATGAATGTACCAGTCTTCTTCAGGAATAGCATTTGTAGCAGGTTTCGTATACCTACAGGACTTAATTTCATCCCAAAAGCCAGATGAGTTGTTAATATTTTCATTGAGAGATTCTAAAACTTTTGCTGATGTTGTTTTCGTTTATATTCTAATAGATGTTTGTAATCTCTACGTTTTTGGTTGTAAGCTGCCCTTAACCTCTCTTCTTTGCCAACATTTTCAATATTGTCTTTGTCTTCAATGTCCTTATTTGTACCAACAATATAACTGTCGCAGATCGTGTCTGATCTCCTTTCTGTGCTGCCACCATTCTTTGTCAAACCATACGTTTGATTTTTCTTTACCAATTACAATAGCTTTCTTCATACATTGACTAGCAGAAAGTAATGCATCATTAAAGATGTCAACGGCTTTGTTTCCGTCATTGTGAACAACAAGAGTTGCATTTTCCAAGCGGAGTTTGAAATCGTCTGATTCAATACTTTCTCTAAACTCTTCAATTTTACTTCCATCCCAAAATAATTTCTCAAATGCGTACGAATGTTCTGATGAAGTATTATTAGTGGGACTGCTACATTGTGGCTTCAATATGACTTCTACAGGCATATGTTTTGACTCTATTCTTGGTCTGACGTGCAAAGAGACACACAGTGACTTATTAAACGTTTGACATTATCGCATAGTCAACAATGCTACATCCAGTTGGGGAACTGTATGTAAAGTTTCCAAGATCAATATTGCCTTTAAAGGCCCCATTCAAAATGGATAACTCAAAGCAATCACAAACATTCAACAAATATATACCAAATTCATTTAAAACAGTGTCTTTAGACGTGCGAAAAGACGCTTGATCATCATCCCCTTTTCCAAAGCGCAGCGTCGTCCCCTTCATTATCCCTCTCAAAACTGTTCTCTCCCCAAGTTTCGTGCACTGAAATCGCCAAGAAGAAAAAGTGTGGTACATTTCCAAGCGTTTCCATCAGATCTAAGATACACTGTTTTGGGAGGGCCACGCCATTGGATATTTCAGCATCCTGATAATTCAGGGATTTATGGGTGGAATATACTTTCCAATCAAAATTGTAGGAGAATCTGAGTTAAACAATTCTTTAGCCATTTTTCATAACTAGTATATTGTCATATTCAACAAGCACTTGTTCCACATAGGCTGCTAATTCCCTTTTGACAAGGCGAATCAAACCACCCGATAGTCTGGCTGTTATACCGTCGGATAGCTTCACACCAGGAATTATGAAAGATTTAAAACTAGGAAATAAATGGTCTGGAAAGTGAGTAGCAAAAGTTTCTACAGCAAACAAAAAAATCAAAGCTACTTGAATAGGATCGAAGATCGTTATCAAAAACATGTGACATCTGTACTATTTCCTTTGCTCTACATATGAAGTTCGTGTTCTCTTCGAAATACCTCGAGTTTTTTTTTTTTCTAAAGTTAACCCGCTTTTCCTGTCGTGGTGCTTCACTTTGACTCACGATCCAGGTCTCGTTTCACCTTTCAGTGACAGTGTGGTGGGAAGCTCACCAAGTGTGCTGGTGTTACACTCCTCTTCTCTGAAAAGGATCCAGTCTTCAGTATTTTCCAGGTTGGTTCGAAGAATTAGATAAAACGCATTTGGTTCGAAAGGTGAACAGACAACATTATATGGGTGTAAACCTACTGATCTCAAAGCTACATTTCGTGTGTGCCCAGTGCAACGTGTTGTTTAGACAAGGTAAATCAAGACTTGGATAACGGAAGAAAGGAAAAAATCTTACTCACTCTCCTAACACCTCACGATCTTCTTTAAGATCCGAAAATAATCGGACACTATGAATGACAGAAAAGTACCAGGCGTCACCCCAGTGTTCCTTATTAATAAGGAACTCCCCGCCTTTGAAGAAAAACAGTTCACTACAGCAGAAATATGTTCTGCAGCTGAAAAGAAATGTGGATTCGAATCGATGGATGGTGCTCAACGGATTGGAGGCCTGTGGAGGATTTATCCTCGCAGTAGTGCAGCGCGTCAAAAACTGTTACTGCAAGGATTCTCACTGAGAGGGATTCAGGTGGAGGTGAAGGATAAGAATCCTTACCTGATAACGTCCCCTGATGGTTCCCAACATGAAATACCGTCCACCAAGTTGATCATTAGTAACATCCCCCTTTCGTTTTCAGATGATGAAATATTACAAGCCATTAAAAAGTTAAAAGTAAACATTCGCTCAAAGCTCATCTTAGAGAAAGATAGAGATAGCAACGGTAAACTAACAAGATGGAAAACTGGAAGAAGATTCTGTACATTGATGTCCCCAAAGAACCTCTCCCCAAAACAATAGAAATAAGTCAGTTCAAAGGGTCCCTTTATCATAAAGAGCAAAAGGTTGTCGATAGACAGAAGATGGGTGAGTGCCGAAACTGCTTCCAAAAGGGTCATGACTCTTCCTCCTGCTCAAATCCAGTGAAGTGCCGGCAGTGCTTCTTGGACGGTCATAAGGCAGGTGACCCCGAGTGCGAAATGACGCCGGCTGATAGAGAGGGGCCAACAGGAAATCTTGATGGCATGGACTACAGCAAGCCATACATTCAGCCTGACAAAAAATACAACACAACAAAATAAAAACATCTGTTGATGGACAGTCTCAACTGAAACCCAAATCCGACAGAAAGAGGCAGATCTAAGAGTTGACCGACAGGAAATAATACACAAAGCAAGTTGAAATTCGCCAGGGACACCTCCCGATCTGCATCAGGAAAACGCAGATTGGGGTCTGACGCAACCCAGATCCTCAACAGCCCGACAAGTAGCGCCGCCAGACAGAGAAGGAGCTTGAAGATGAACCCCCTTCAAATGACGACGGGGAGGAGGAGGAGTGTACCGATTCTCCGGCTTCAGTGTGGGAATAACTGATACCCCTTGGTGATAGGTTGGGGCTCGGTCGTGCTTGACGTTTATGGACATTGAGTTTGGACAATGATTTTGACTTTGGTTGTCCCAAAACATATTTTCTAAACGAACTTATTTTGATCATGGATAGATAAGAATAGAATTTTGTCTTTAAACACTAGAGGTTTAAGCAACAAACTTAAACAAAAAGCTTTGTTTTCACAAATTAAAAACCAGAAAATAGATATCGCATGCCTCCAGGAAACGCATGTAACGGAAAAAGATGCACCACTTTGGGAAAAAGAGTGGGGGAGGAAAAACTGCTATATCAGTCTGGGTCTAAGCACAGCCGTGGAGAAATAATCCTTACTGTAAAGCATTTCAAAGGGGAGATTAAGCTGCTGAAACAGGCTGAAAGAATGATGATCGCTTCAGTTAATATATGTTCAAAATCGTTCACACTAGTAAATCTGTACGCACCAAACGACAAAAAGGGATAAAATGGTGTTTTTCAATAAAATGAAGTCAGTTCTTACAAATTACACAGATGACTTAATTATAACCGGTGATTTAACACCATAATGTCTAATGACATGGACATAATATCGGGGAACCCACATTGGCAGAAAGAGATAGACATATTTTAAAGACGTAGTTGGTAAAACTTGAATTGACAGACATATGGAGAGAGTTTCATAAGAGAGGAAAAAATCATACACGTGGTGCAGAAGAAATCCCTTTATAGCCAGACGTCTTGATTACTTCTTTACAAACGCAGAAGTACTGAATCGGTGTGTTTCATGCGATATACTGTCGGTGCCCAACTCTGACCACAGAGCAGTTACTCTGAAATAAATAATTCACCGTTTTTAAGGGGTC
>JADBJO010000771.1:539374-567207 GCA_016801955.1 Conus betulinus | reverse complement strand
CCTGCA
This sequence comes from Conus betulinus, assembly GCA_016801955.1. NCBI lineage: Eukaryota > Metazoa > Mollusca > Gastropoda > Neogastropoda > Conidae > Conus > Conus betulinus. The sequence continues at coordinate 567,201 of JADBJO010000771.1, read as the reverse complement.
GTGGTGTGTAAGATGCCCATCCGGGCTACTCGGTCCCAGTCCTTTAGCGCTTAAAGGGGATGGTGGCCGAAGTAGGGGGGGCCCGGTTGGGTATCAGGCGACAATCTGATTGGGAGATGGCCCACTCCCTGGTAACCGGATTGTCGGCAAAGAGGGAGGCAACTGGGTGCTTCCTGTGGGTCCCAAGTAGGGCGCCGAAGGGGCCGCATTGGGTGCCGGGGGCAGGTCTTGACCCGGCGTGGGGACGGCGTCTGCACCCCTGGCGCGTTTTGCCGACTCTCCCACAGCGAAGTGAGTGACTGAGGTGCGACAATTCTGAGTCTGGAGTATTGGGCTGGGGGCAGCCCAACGATCTCAGGGAAGGGCCAAGATCGGCAGAGGGAGGGGCGTCCCTCGACACGAAGTCCGGTCGAAACCGTTCAATGGTGTGGATGTCATAAAGGGATGAGAAGAAGTCCTCATCGTAGTCGTCCTCAGGCTGTGGGGAGTCAAGTTCCTGGGAAGGGAGGTCTTCCTCAGGGGGCAACTGCGCGGGGGCGCGAGGGTCCGCCCTGGTAGGGTGGTGGCGGGGGGGGGGGGGGATGGCGGGACCCTCGTGGCTCTATGCTCGGCAGACGGGCTGGGGTGGGAGAGCCCGGACTGCCGATCGGACAGGACAGCGCCCGAGGTGGGAGACCCAGGGTCGACCCAAGTCTGCGCGAGGTTGGGTGCCACAATCGACCAAATTGTTGTTCAGTTGGGTGTGTGTGTATTGAGCCACTGGTCCCTCTCGGGGGCATAGAGCCACTGGTCCCCGGGGAGATAAGCGGGCTGTGGCGGCCCAGAGTACTGTGCAGGGACTCGCCGGGGACCGGGGTAACCTTGGGCAGCAGGGGGGGAATAGTAATCGAATCGACCCTGGTATGTGGTTTCCCCCCGGGAGCGTGCCGGGTCCCAGTGGAATGGGACAGGTTACCCGTGGTCCCGCTGGTAGATCCTCCCCCCGAGGAACGGGACCGAGGACGTTGCCCAAAATGGGGGCCGAGTAGGTCGGACCCCGAACGTCCTGAACCCCTAGGGGAACCTGCGACGGGCGAGCGGGGGGTTGGTCGGCCGTCTTGTGTATGTTCACAACCGGTGGATGCACTCGGTGTTCCCATACGCCCAGAGTTATGGACATGTGCATGGTCGTGCCAAGACGTGGCCATAAAACTGCGTCCGGAGATAACTGGACGCTCCTCGTGCAGGGGTGTTGGCTGCACCTGTGCACGGTGGGGGAGAGCGTCGTGAGACGGCGAGTCCGGATGGGGGGAAGAAGTGGACCCGCGCGTCCCATAAGTGCGAGTGACGGGTGGGGGTTCCAGCCCAAGGCCGTCACCCGTGCCTGTCCGCGGCCCGGCAAAGGTCCCCGGGGGCCGGGGGGGTCGCGTGACTCGGCATAGTAAGTGGATGTCTGACTATGCGCAGGAAAGCTAGAAGGCAGGGTGGCTGGGGGGAGAAGCGGAATCCCGCGGATTTTCTTGGCTAGACGGGGTCCCTTAGGGGGGGCCTTGCCCTTAGATTTCCTGGGCAGGTTGAACGAAAGGCACTTAGAAATCGCAGCCGGTTGCCTTCTAGCTTTCGAACGCAACGGTCGTGCGTCCGTCGGTCGGGTAGAGGAGGGAGGGGGACTCCCGCGTCCCCTCCGCGGGGGAGGGACGTCTCCGTCTACCGGCCGGCGGTTCTCCCAAGGAGAGGACGGTTCGCTCGGGGTTGGAACCAACTCGTGGGTCCTCCGGGAATGTGAGCGAACTCTGAACGTCAGAGTTATTGCTCGACCCAGCCGAGTCCTTCACCATATTGGGCGATGGCGCCGAGCGAAACCGGAGCACACGATCGTAAACGGGAGACACACGACGGTCGATCGAGGAGGATAACCAAGTCGACGACGATCGATCGATCGGCGCACACACAATAAAAAAAAAATGTAAACAACACACAATGGAATATACAGGTAAACAAGTCCGTACAGGGACACAAAGCGCAGCAGAAAAATGAGCGAAACAGTGCGTGAGAAGCGACCGTGGCGTGGGCCCAAAGTGCTGAGTAACGCCACGTGTAAATACAATGACGCCGGTCGATCGCGATCGTTAAGGACACGAAGGCGAGCGAGAATTGTGACAACTGAAAGAAAGGGGGGGGCAAAACAATTGAGGAAGCAAATTCAGGGCGAAAAAACCACGTAAAATACCGAGGGTTAGAAGTTGGTGCACAAGAGAGGGAGACCGGCGCAAAACAAGATGGCGAGACCGAGACCGGCTCACGATCGTCGCGCGGGAGGTTGTGAAAACCGGAGCAGCACACGATCGTAACACGACGGTCGATCGAGGAGGGTATACAGGTCGATCGACCGTGCGCACACAATAGCAATATAACACAATGGAAATATAAAAGTAAACAAGCTCGCACAGTGACAGAAACGCAGTAGCGATGAACGAAAAACGTGCGTGGGCAACGACAGTGGCGTGAACCAAAAGTGCTGAGTAACGCCACGTGTAACAGCAATGCCGAAGGGCGATGCGATCGCCACGCACACGACGCCGATCGAAAAATGTGGCAATGAATGGGAGGGGTGTAAAACAAATAGGAAGCAATTTCCGAACGACAAACCACGTGTAATTGCGTGGGCTAGAAAGCTGGTGCGACAAGGAATGGAGACTGGCGCAAAACAAGATGGCGACGAAACCGACCCGCGATCGTCGCAGATGAGATAGTGGAATCGTGATACAAGTAACGGCGAGATTAGAAATCGGAATTTAGGGGCAAAAGGCCGTAAAGGCGAGTGAGAATGCAAGGCCGATGGACAAAGGGAGGCCGAGAAAACGCGAGGGACGTGGCGATGGAAAATGCCGATCAACCTCGAACCGGTTACGCAAATAGACAAGAACCGGGAGCACCACGATCGCGAGAAAATTTCAGCGAATAAGGTTAGAATGCTAGCCCATCCGATAACCTCACACGTCAAGATATAAGCGGAAGCCACAGATAAATGAGAGTACAGAGTGCAAACACAGCAATCTTTACACAAAGGCAAAGTATAGGCGAGACAGAGCACAAGACTTATCTTGCTTGGGCGACAGGCCGAAGTAGAATGACGACGGACAGTACACGATCTTCGGCATCTTCCGTAATCGGAAGTAGGGTGGGCGTCACGTGACTATCTTATGCCTGCATTTGCCACAAAACTACTTAATCTGAGTCATGATCACCTAATCATAATTCAATTTCAATCTTAGTCAATACATTGTTGCCCTTTTACATTTTCAAAGCACATTGTCACTAAACTTCATCTTATGACTTGGCTCATTTTTGCACATCAGGATCACCAGAGCCTGAGTTGTGTCTTGACCCAAGGGGGGACGAACATCTGTGAGGTTCTTCCTGACAATTTGGCTGAACACTTCCACAGACCGAACTGTTGACTGGGATCTGTAGCACTCCATCATGACAGCAGAAAGCCACCTAAATCTGCACTTCTAATTTGTTTTCCTTCTTTTCTGCCTCAGGGTTAATTGGTCCAGTAAGTCATTTCGAAATGATGGTGGCAGAAGAAGCTGAACCAGAAGTAAGTTTCCAATCAGCTCTTTGGTTATACAAACAGCAGATGTGCAAACTCTGCCAACAAACAAACTTGTTTTTTTTTCATGGGCCGAATTTTTTTACATCAAGCAGAATAGCAGAATGATGTGCGTTTGAGCATAACTAAAATCAGCGAAAGTGGGGTGGTTGGCAGCTCTGACTATGTGAAGATGAAGAAAAACTCTGCTCATTATGACCCCACTGCAAATGGCAACCACAGGAAATAAAAAGTAACCAAATGCCTTAGTCATTAACACTTTGTTTATAACAAGCTGGAAATGGGAATGAAAGCGAACAATGGCAATAGACTATTAAAGCCTTTTTTTGTGTGAAAAGTTCTCTTTGTCTTTACTACATTTATTTCACAATGAAAACTCTCTCCCACCGAAGACACCACTGAGGTTCTACAGTATTCAGAACAGCTCTCAGCTTTTTCAGTTCTCTAATGCCAGTTCTAGTCTTGCTTCGTGTGTGTTCAGGTTTTCATCGGTGTTGTTTTTAGTGGGTAAATTCTTTAATAACCTGTATGCCACTTAATAGCTGACAGCATCTGGTTGCAAATCATTCCCTGCAGATGCTCCATTAACATGACTGACAGTGCTTCATTTCATGGTCACCACACCTACCAGATGTGGACAGTAAACACCCCCCCCTCTCAACACATGCACAAACACTGGAACATCTACATCTCACAGTATGTTCTAAGATATGCTTTACCTATTTTCTACAAAGCTTCAGTTAGTGAACAGTGCATTGTTTTTGGTGTGTGTGTGTGTGTGTGTGTGTGTGTGAGAGAGAGCATGTGCACTGAACATCATACATAAAGCAAGTCAGAAACCCTGCCACCCTAAAGACTACAGTGAATGAAAGACATGTCCCTAAAAGCTTTCACTATGAGGACGTAAAACTCAACTATTTCAGTTTCCCTGCCACCCAAAAGTCTGTACACAGAAGGCATATATCTGTATTTCTGGTCTTGCCTGAACAGAGGAAGCAAAGGGGGGAGACTGGATCAGACACTGCATCCTGTACAACAAAATCGGTGCAGCAGTGAAAGAGAAAATGGGCAAAGGGTAAGAAGGCAAGGAAAAGCTAAAGGAGGGCTGACTAACCAAGTATGGGCCTTAGGAAGATTGTCGGTGCTGATGTCCACCTGGTGGATGGTGAACAACCGTGGCCCAGCTGCCCCTGTTGATCCTGCAAACACACACATAAACACACACACACACAGAGGACAATTATCACACAATCTTACTGTACACTCACCACCATCACTTTATGCTCATAGGCATAAAAACAGGAGTCTGAAGGTTTAGCACTAAAACCACGGACAGTCACGAAAAGTATGAGCATTGCTCAAAAGAAAAAAAAAAAAATCAAACCATCACTATCCCAGCAAAAAATGGATCCACAAATATTTGAACACACATAAAAAAGACTGACTGTGCAAAAGACATTCTGAGATGTTTCCTCGCTAGTAAAGACATAAAGAAACACTGATAATACTAAAGACACTGAGCCGTTTTCCGGCTGTAATCAACACAAAACTGTACTGAAGTGGAGGATACCACGTTCAACCAATACATAACTTAATATATGGTTAATTGATGTTCCAACACTTTTGTGCTGAAATTTGCTTTTGTGAACATCATTCCTGAAAATACTTCTGCTTTGAAAAATTGATAATTTAGTCATGAGTGTTCCTTTTCTCCTGAATGTTTCAAGTGAGTAAAATGTCAAAAAAAAAAAACCTCTCTCTATGGAAACAAAAAGAATCCATGAAACTGTATGGTTTAAGAGCAATTTGTCTATAACCCTAAAAAGCTAAAACAAAAACAAGAATTCTATATGCATTTTGTATGAAATACAAAGACAATGCAAGCTGAAAACACTATTTTTTTTCTTCTTCAAGCACTTGGGAAAATCCTTATATAAGGCAGAATAAACTGGTGCAAATGAAAAAAACAACAACCCAGACTGCACATGTAGCATTTGGAAAAAACATCAGTACATCTTCCCCCACCTTCCCCACCAGCTCCCCCATTCACCTCCCTCTTCCCACCCCCACCTGCTCCACCCCTGCTCCCTTCCTCCAACCCCCTCTCACCTTGCAATGCCTTGAAGCCCTGCAGAGGGACTCTCGAACTTCCTGTGACAAATTGCAGCATGCGAGCCCTCATCTCGTCATCGAAGCTGTCCACGGCACGCCAGAACCAGCGCACAATGTTGCTCTCCCAGCTGCAGTGCTTGAGGCGAGTGTGCTTCTTCCAGTCTTCCAGGTCAATCTTCCCCAGGCCGCCAATCATCAACTGCACGATACATGAAGAGACTTCATTCTTTTGAACTGTGACAGAAGACTGGTCATTGCTAGTGGAATGTTACACAACATACACTCAGTCAAATATGCAGCATGACTGAGGACAGCGATCTAAGCCAAGGTTCTTTCAAAAAACAATATCAGGAACACAATACATAGTTTTTAAAGGCATTATAATCTTTGAAAAGTTCAAAGCTAGTGCTAACACATCTCTTTTTATCTGTGTTTACAAACAAAGAAGCATACATGTTTCAATCATGTAGCTCACAGAGATAAATCACCAGCCAGTACTGGCCACACTTGCCTCCAGTTCTCCCTCATCAAAGGCACGCAGAGATGCTGCGGAATGATCTCATTGAAGCCCTTCTGCAAGGCCAGGAACTGGGCTTCAATGCCTCTCATGAGCGCCACTGGACATACAGCCTGCACACAGACAGCACACTGCACAGCTCTTTCACACATGTCTGAAGAAGGCACAAAGACTAGCAACATGAGAAGGGAAAAAAAAAATGGATAGGGCAAAAGGTACAGACTGATGGTGAGAGAGAGAGAGAGAGAGAGAGAGAGAGAGAGAGAGAGAGAGAGAGAGAGAGAGAGAGAGAGAGAGAGAGAGAGAGAGAGAGAGAGAGAGAGAGAAGAGAGAGAGCACAAGCAAAATCTTTATTACTAAAGGGAAGCCCTTCACAAGATTTATACAAAACATACACAACCAGAATGCAACAACAGCTGCAAGCCAGCGTTTACAAAATTATATAAAAGACAGATGGAGAGCCTGAAAAAACTGAACAACAAAAAAAAAAAGACAAAAAATGATGGTGAGAAAGACAAGGTTTATGAGAGAAGCACCACAGAGAGAACAGAAAAGATCACTGGCATCAGAGAAAGGCAACAACACTATGAAGGAACAGATAGAAAGCAAAACACTGGGTGTTACTTGAGATTTAGACAATGTGGGAGACTGAACATGATGAACATGGACTCTTCATCAAGGGAGGAATCGTAAAGTTCCTCAGTTTTATGTCTATCAAAATCATCATAAAAGAAGGTTATATTTGCAATGCAAAAAAGCAGAAGAAAGAAACAGTAACTTCAACAGCTGCAGAACTTTGACAACATTAAAAGGAAACCTGTTCAAATACAAATCAACCACTAAATGTTTACAATTTGGTCTGATGTTCAGAGCTAGAGGGTACATGGAGGACAATGAATACTTTGAAGAAGTTAGGGAAGACACCAGCAGAAACAAACAGCTCCTTCAGCATGAAACAGATCACACTTGTCAAGAGGTCCAAACCCAGCAACTCTCTCTGTGAAGAAAAACAAGGCTGAATAGAGATGGTCACATGCTCCACTTACTTGACATATTCACGCTTGTTGTCCTCAGTGACTTTGATGTCATTGCCCCCTGGTTTCAGCTCATACTCGTGCACCTTGCCGAAGGAGTTGTGTTCCACAGAAAACGTGTTGTCCAGAATGTTTTCGATACTGTTCTCACTGTGCAGGAGGCAAACAGAAACAACAATGAAACCTAAGTCAAGGGATAAGTAAATTATCAGAAACAACAATGTCTTTTTTGTTAGCCTTCCATTTTTCACAGGATTTTCTCAGCCGCAACAGCATAAGATGCGTGAACGAACAAACCATCAATGCCGTCACAATTCTCTAGTTTTTATATCACTTTTTTCTTTCAACTTCATTTCAGTGAGATATCTGAAGAGCACATACGTGGGTGCACTACTGCACCACTCTCCTTCTCATTGCACATGTGAGTACATATAGCAAACAATGTGCAATACATTAACATTGTTGAAAACGTCATCTGACACACCATGCAATACATCATTTAACATACAGTAAAACATTCCTTAACACTGTGGAAGACACCTTCAACAAAAAGTACGGAACACACCATTTAACCCCATATAATGCAGGACTTAACACTCTGAAACACCATTAACACCATATTAACACTGTGTAATACACTATCCAACACTTTCGAACACACCATCTAACAAACACTGTGTCCTACACTACCTAATGCTGTGGAACATAGCACCCAACACACACTGTGTAATATATAACAGAACACTGAGAAATACACCATCTTACTCACACTAATACAGTACAAAACACTGGAACATATCATCTAACATACACAGTGCACCATACTACCTAACTCTGTGGAACATACCATTAACACTGTGTAACACACTACTCCCACTGTGGAAGACACCTCCTATTACTAATACTACTAATGAGATACAATCAGCCCTCTGTGGAAGACACCTCATAACACTAATACTAATAAGATACAATCAGTCCTTCAAGACACTCAACTCTGTGGAAGACTCCAAGTAACACTGGGGAAGACACCATCTAATATACCTGCAGAACACACCATGGAAGACCACTGCAGTGGACAATTTCATCTAACACATTGTAAAACTCTGTGGAAGCCACCTAACACTGTTGAAGACACCACATAACACACCTGTAGAACACATCACCTAACACTGAAGACACCATATAACACACCTGTAGAACACATCACCTAACTGAAGATACCATATAACACAGAAACACATCACCTAACACTGAAGATACCATATAACACACCTGTAGATCACATCACCTAACACTGAAGATACCGTATAACACACCTGTAGATCACATCACCTAACACTGCTGAAGATACCACATTACCCACCTGTAGAACACATCACCTAACACTGTTGAAGATTGAGATACATATAACACACCTGTAGAACACATCACCTAACACTGCTGAAGATACCATATAACACACCTGTAGAACACATCACCTAACACTGCTGAAGATACCATATAACACACCTGTAGATCACATCACCTAACACTGCTGAAGATACATATAACACACCTGTAGATCACATCACCTAACACTGCTGAAGATACCATATAACACACCTGTAGAACACATCACCTCACACTGTTGAAGACACCATATAACACACCTGTAGAACACATCACCTGACACTGTTAGAGATACCATATACACACCTGTAGAACACATCACCTAACACTGCTGAAGATACCATATAACACACCTGTAGATCACATCACCTAACACTGTTAGAGATACCATATAACACACCTGTAGAACACATCACCTAACACTGCTGAAGATACCATATAACACACCTGTAGATCACATCACCTAACACTGCTGAAGATACCATATAACACACCTGTAGAACACATCACCTGACACTGTTAGAGATACTATATAACACAACTGTAGAAGACATCACCTAATGCTACAAAGGACACCAGCTAGCTTTGAGGAAGACACTATCCCACTGCTTGGAAACCAGCCAGCACCTAACTGTGGACAGACACTACCTGACAGTGTGACAGACAGCAGAGAGTAAGGCCAGCACTCACAGCATCCAGCACAGACTGCGGTGAAGCTCTGGGTCCACACTCTCCAGTCCTCCAATGTCACTGCCTTGCCCAGCAGCTGTTTGTAGAAGGGCATAGTGAAGCCCCGTCCAGGTAATGGCCATGGAAGATGGCCATGCCGATCACACGCCCCACAAAGTGGAAGTAGGACAGGTGTTCCTGGCAAACCCATAGAAACCAGAGGTTGATATACTTATGTGGCCACAGCTGCCAAACTTTAGAATATCAGCTTGAAAGCTCTGAGTGATGAAAATGAAAATTTACATTTTTTAACGATAGCAAAAATGAGTGCTTATATAGTGCTAAATCTTTAAAAGCAAATTACATTCTTTGTCATTTACAGGAAATAATGCAGAGGAAGAGAATTCGATTGAAAAAAAGTACATTGTGATTTACATGAAATAATGCAGAGGAAGAAAAGTCGATTGAAAAAAAAAAGTACATTGTGATTTACATGAAGTAATGCAGAGGAAGAAAAGTCGATTGAAAAAAAAAAAAAAGTACATTGTGATTTACAGGAAATAATGCAGAGAAACAGAAGTCAATTGAAAAAAAGTACTCTGTGATTTACATGAAAAAATGCAAAGAACAGAAGTCAATTGAAAAAAAGTATATTCTGATTTACAAGAAATAATGCAGAGGAAGAGAAGTCAATTGAAAAAAAAAGTACATTGTGATTTACAGGAAATAATCCAGAGAAACAGAAGTCAATTGAAAAAAAAGTACATCTGTGATTTACATGAAATAATGCAGAGGAAGAGAAGTCGATTGAAAAAAAAGTACATTGTGATTTAATGAAATAATGCAGAGGAAGAAACATCAATTAAAAAGAATACATTGTGATTTACATGGAATAATGCAAAGGAAGATAAGTTGATTTAAAAAAAAAAAAGTATGATCAAATATTAGATATATCCAGACTTTCACAATTATCTATCCATAAAAGAAAAATACAACCAATGCCAAATTCAATGTTCAGTTAACCACATCTCTCTCCCCACCTGTACACATCCACAAAGCACAAGCGTATTCCAACAAAAAAAAAATGACACAGGTATGGGCAGAGACATATCCAGATTTTAACAAGCTTACAAATACTGGTTTTTGGGGTGCTACCTCAAAAGGGTGAAGGCAAGAGGCAAGATCAATCCAAACAGAAAGAGAGTTCCTAAACTATGCTGCACAAAATGAAAAGGACCAATCATTTAAAGACTTGTTCTGACTATGACATGTACATGGAATACTGACTTAAAGAGAAGACTGAAGATTTTGAGAGGGAACACACGGAGACATAAGAGACCAAGAAAAAGTTATAAGACAGTGATGACAGCTACTAATATATTCTAGCTTGAATGGGGAGCCAGCCAGCACTTTTTCTGAACTCTAGGCTTAGTATGATCACATGTCTTTGCCCTGGGCACCAATCTGGCAGCAGAGTTCTGAACATGTTGCACTTAGATAAAATGTACACAGAAAGAAGTGCACTGCCATAACCTGTTAGATAAAATGTACAAAGAGAGGCGTGCATTCGCAATAATCTATTGAAGAGACAAAAGATGGTTAAATCTTGGTTACTTGTACAGGTAAGTAGTGACAAATAGAACAGATTCTGCAAATTTCTAAGTGAAAAGACTAAAGAAGTTTTCCAATACATTGGTGAGAGACATGTTGTCAGGCTGGTGTCTGAGGTTCCTGGCAAAGTGAGGGAATGGGATGTCAGTAGTATTTACTGCATGTATACTGTATATACTGTACATACATCATTTAACTTCCCCTTGATTTGTGCCATCTAGCTATTAATGTAACTGATACACTTCTACATGTTGTAAATGGTGGTATGAATCAGATGCAAACAACAGACATGAGTGGCATAACTACACATCATCAGCTAAAAACTGGTTGCAGACAGAAAAGGAATCTATGAGTGATATCAGTTGTACTGTACAAATGATAAAAAGACATGGCTCAAGAATGGAGCCTTGAGGAACACTAAAATGAGAACTGCACATCTTTGTCAGCCACCTAGTCACCATCCATTTTCTTGACTACTTCCTTGTGAAGGAGAGACTGCACTCTCCTTGTGGTAAGATGGTGAAGACAGATCAGGTTACCATGAGCACAATGTCCTTCTTGTCCTCTTTCATACCACTGTCCTCTCTCCTTTTTCTTAACTTGTCATGTGGTATACTTTAGTTTTAAAGTCTGCACATTCAGCTCAGACACATTACAACAGCTGTTTTTTTCTTTTTCTTTTCTCTTACAGCGGTAGGATGCTCCCTTCCTCACCGTCACATGATTAGCCACAGGTAAAAGAGAAACAGATGCATGTCCAACTCACAGGATTAACGCCAGAGTCAGGGTTGATCTGCAGTGTGTAGATATCTTCCCTGGAATACTGGAACAGTCCGTAGTAGGGATTCAGCATTTCGTGTGACAGTAAATAAAACACTCCCTGGAAAAAACACAAAAAAACCCTGGTATACTATGTTGAAACAGCAAGTCTGCACTGCCTTCATCTTTGGTGTCAAGTAATTATGCTGGACATAACTTTCAGGGTAGCAGCGAACCTCCTTCCTGAGATGCAGGCAGTGGTAACAGTGGTCAATAAGTATAGCTTCTATAGCCGATGGTCAGAGAAGTGGTCAGTAAGCAGAGATTCTATTGCTGACAGTCATAGCAGTGGTCAATGAATATAGCTTCTACAGCTGATGGTCATAGAAGTGGTCAGTAATTATAGCTTCTATAGCTACACAGCAGTGGTCAACGAATACAGCTTCTATAGCCGACAGTCACAGCAGTGGTCAATAAACAAAGTTTTTTTTAGCTAACAGTCACAGCAGTGGTCAATAAACACAGCAGCTATAGCAGACAGTCACAGCAGTGGTCAATCAATACAGCAGCTATAGCCAACAGTCACAGCAGTGGTCAATAAACAAAGTTTTTTTTTTTTTTTTTAGCTAACAGTCACAGCAGTGGTCTATAAACACAGCAGCTATTGCCAACAGTCACAGCAGTAGTCAATAAATACAGCAGCTATAGCAGACAGTCACAGCAGTGGTAAATAAACACAGCAGCTATAGCCAACAGTCACAGCAGTGGTCAATAAACAAAGTTTTTTTTTTTTTTTTAGCTAACAGTCACAGCAGTGGTCTATAAACACAGCAGCTATAGCCATAGCCACAGTCACAGCAGTAGTCAATAAACACAGCAGCTATAGCCAACAGTCACAGCAGTGGTCAATAAACAAAGCTTTTTTTTTTTTAAAGCTAACAGTCACAGCAGTGGTCAATAAACATAGCCTTTTTAGCTAACAGTCACAGCAGTGGTCAATAAACATAGCTTTTTTTTTTTTTTTTTTTTTTAGCCAACAGTCACAGCAGTGGTCAATAAACACAGCAGCTATAGCCAACAGTCACAGCAGTGGTCAGTAAACATAGCCTTTTTAGCTAACAGTCACAGCAGTGGTCAATAAACACAGCAGCTATAGCCAACAGTCACAGAAGTGGTCAATAAATACAGCAGCTATAGCCAACAGTCACAGCAGTGGTCAATAAGCATAGCTTCTATAGCACAGTCATAGCAATTATCAACAAGCAAAGCTTCTATAACCAACGGTCACAGAAGTCGTCAGTAAGCATAGCTTCCATGGCTGATGGTCATGGCAGTGGTCAGTAGGTATAACTTCTATAGCTGCATAGCAGTGGTCAATAAACATAGCTTCTGCAGTGACAGTCTAAAACTGTGGTCAATATGCACAGCTTCTACAGCTGACAGCCATAGCAGTAGTCAATAAGCACAAGTTCTGTAGCTGATGGACATAGCAGTGGTCAATAAACATAGCTTCTATAGCTGAATAGGAGTGGTCAATAAACATAGCTTCTATAGCTGAATAGGAGTGGTCAATAAACATAGCTTCTATAGCTGAATAGGAGTGGTCAATAAACATAGCTTCTATACATGATGGTCACAGCAGTGGTTAATAAGCATAGTCAATAAGCATAGCTTCTACAGCTGACTGTCACAGCAGTGGTCAATAAAAACAGCTTCTGTAGCTGACAGTCACAGCAGTGGTCAATAAGTATAGCTTCTATAGCTAATGGTCATAGCAGTGATCAATAAGCATAGCTTCTATAGCTGATGGTCATATTAGTGGTCACTAAGCTTAGCTTCTACAGCTGACAGTCACAGCAGTGGTAAAAACAAACAACACAGCTTCTATAGCTGATGGTCATAGTAGTGGTCAATAAGCATAGTTTCTATAGCTGACGATCTAAAACAGTGGTCAATAAGCATAGCTTCTATAGCTGACGATCTAAAACAGTGGTCAATAAACATAGCTTTTGTGGCTGATGGTCACAGCAGTGGTCAATAAACATAGCTTTTATGGCTGATGGTCACAGCAGTAGTCAATAAGCACAGCTTTGTGGCTGACCACAGCAGTGGTCAATAAGCATAGCTTTGTGGCTGACCACAGCAGTGGTCAATAAGCATGGCTTCTACTGCTGATGCACTTTTCCTCTGAGGAAAACACCACAGTGTACATTCCCACATAATGCCTCATTCACATTTGTGGATCAGCAAAGAATGTCCTGAACCAGCACAGGCATTTCTTGCTTCCTTCCTCCCTGTCATTCTACTTTCTTTTTTCTTTCTGCTCACCCTCTATTATTATTTTTTTTTTCTTACTGTGGAAAAATACCAAGCAACAATTCAGTGCTGAAGTTTTACATGAATAAAGAAAAATGACCCAAAGTTAGTACTCATAGGCAGCGGTGGAGTTCTAAGTCAAAAGATGAATGACTGCAGGTGGAAGATGAAGCATGAAATCAACAGACAGCTCATCAATACAACTACGTTACGGAAGCAACCTGCAATCACATATTATCATATTCATCAATACACACCTTGCCACACCACCATAGTCTAGCCCCTCCTCTCCGTGGAACTTCACCATCAGACGTTTACGGAGATCTTTGGAACGCAGTTTCATTACCTGTCGGTAGGAGTCCTGCAAAAACAGGGCTTGACTTCAGACAAAACCACAAAAACTTTGTTTCTCTCTCTCTCTCTCTCTCTCTCCCCACACACACAGAGGGAAGCAAGGGTTTATGTGAGTGAAGTTTCATATTCAAATATGCCATGTACATTCCTATTTAACAGATGATTATTCTATATTTCAGACCGTGTCATTTCAATCATTTCTATCTAAAATGTTTATATTTTAGATATTTTTTCCTATTTACAACTTTTTCCCCTGCACTTAAAGAATTTTTCCAGCAGAATGTCTTTACAATTAACATGTGGAGGCCCTACAATGAAGCACAGCACCCTCAACATTTCAGTTGCGCACACACACACACACACACACACACACACACACACACACAAACAACAGGAACAGTTATTTGATGCCACTCACTTCAAATATTTCCTCCCTGGAGACTTCCATGCGACAGTGGCCCGTCTGTGGCTGCAGAGACTGGAACTCCTGTTTGAGCACCTTCATTTTCTGCACCAGGTCACGCTTCAGCTTTGGATTAACACACCCTCGTTCTCCTTTCCCGTCCGCCTTGCACACACACACACACACACACACACACACACACACACACACACACACACACACACACACAACAAACTGGTAAACACCAAAAATACAGGATTTGGCAAATGTCACAGAAATTCAATCTTACCTCCTAATGTGTATTTATAAACATATATATGTGCACAAGGCAGTGAACTTGTATGTCACTGTAAATGTTTATATATGTACTGACACGTTAAGCACCGGGAAGAAAAATTGCTGCTGATGCATGCATCTCTGCAGGAACATAAAAAAACCCATGGAAACTGCTGTGCTGCTTTGTCTGTTTAATGTACTTTTCAAGAAATATGTCATTCAGCCCTGAAATATGTTCGTGACAGTGCTTAAATATGCTATCCCACTTACAGTACACATAGTAGTCCTCTACAGGATTAGACAGTGTAATACCTGATATGAAGTTTCCAGACTTCTTTATTTTCAGAAGGCTGAATATTCATGCAATGCTGATGGGGGTCAGGCATCATGCAGGCATGAAAGGCAAGCACACAAGTATCTCACATACTGCGAGCAGAACAGGTTGATTAAAACACAATTGATAAGAAAACATATTTATGTTTGTTTAAGTCACGTATGCTTGCATGCTTAACAGACCATAAGTGTTGAACGTATGGCCCCAAACAAGCTTCTGGTAGCATCAAGAGCCAGTATTCAACTCTTTGTGGATAATGCTATGTCTTAACCTATCTTGTAAATACATGAGTCTCATTAAAAAAAACAAACAAACATGAACCAGTATAAATCTCAATCCTCTGAAAAATTCATATATTTTTTTTTTTGAAGTTCAAAAGTCTGAACTTTTGTTTCTCAAAGATTCATCTCATTAACACTTTGTTCGACTTCCTGGTTTCAATGCAGTTCTTATATTCTGCACTTCAAATGACAGCAAGTTTCCTTGGCTAAAAGTCACACATAACTAAGAATATATAAAAAAATTCATTACTTTACATGTAACAGAAATATAATACAGACACACATTACCTCAAAAGACAAGGAAAATAAATCATTTTCTAAAACTTGATTTTTTCTTCAGAGCAAGAAAAACTGAATTTACGAACAGCTTAGCAGCAACTACTTTTTGCTCTATCTTGGATGACATCTGTTTTGGAGATCACCTAGAGAAAAAAGGAAGTTTTTCCTGGAAGATGAGTGTGTTTGGGATATCCCACACAAAATCAGTTGTTACCATTGACAGTTTCCAAGGATGGCATACAATCAGTATAATGACTGTCAGTGGATCGAAGTAAGCAGGCTTGAAGATTGATTCTCAAAATTTCTAGGCATAAAAAACATATCAGCAAATGAGGGAGGGTGAGAGGGTAGGAAAGGGAAAAGGAGAGATTGTTTTCATCTTCTATATGTTTGTAAAAAGCAGGGACTGGGGGGGTGGGGGGTGTCATCTTCCAACTATTTGCAAAAGCAGTGGTGGTGAAGGCAGGAAGGGTGGAAGGGAAGGATTGATAGTTGTTGCGCTTTTCACTTTCCAAAATGTTTGGGGAAAAAAAAGGGGCGGGGGAGGGCGTAAGGGGATGGCTTTCATCTTCAAAATGTTTAGGAAAAAAATGAGGGAGGGAAGGGGTGTTTCGTCTTCCATTAGTCTATTAAAGTGGAGGAGGGGGGATGATGAGGTGAGGTTCATTTTCATCCTCCACATGTTTCCAGGACTGATGGGAGGGAAGACTTCAACCAGGCAACAACAACATGGTCTTCTCACCATCTAACAGGGTGCCAACAGGGATGTGGCAGTGCTGTATTTAGAGAAAGCCTATAAACAGCAAAGACTGGTTCCTCAAACAGTGTGTGGTATGAATGGTCAGAACACCATGCTGTTGTCTAGAGTCAAAATAACTACATGTGCAGAGACACTTCGCATTGCTAGTCTGCTCACTCTTACAGAAACTAAAGTGAAAAACACCCTAAATTCATGACAGATAACTTAAAACATGCAACCATATTGTGCAGACAAAAACTTTGTCCAACACTTGGCTGTGACTGCAAAAGATTTGTTGTCTGCACTGTATTTCGTATTTTGGGGTTAATCCGAGACAGGCAAATCTGTTGCTACGTAACATACTCAGCTAGAACACACCTGAATTGGAATGCATAAAAGGACAGTACAGTGCAAGATGAAACTATTTTCTTAAACTGGAACAGACTCAAAAGATTTTTTTCAAACCAGATCACATACCTTTTTTTTTTTTAAATTGGCTGGATTTCTGGCCACACAGGAGAACTGGCAACACCAGTATAAGTTTGAGGATAACAGAGAGAAAGTTCACTTGCTGCCACTTGCACTTTTCTTGAAAACCATGTAAGTTTCAAAACAGAACAGAAAAAGCCTATTTTGTGCCTTTATTTCTTAAGTCCATAAATGTTTCAAGACGAGAAAAAACATGCACATTATGGGACTGCCTCAGCAAAATCTGCGTGTGTGTGAACTCACAATTTTTGCTGGATGACATGAAGATTGTGGGAGAGTCGGGGGTCAGTGAACTGAGTAGTGTGATGGTTGTGGTCCACGTAGTACACGCGGCCACTGCTTGTGTGACGTGTTTCCCAACCCTCTGGCATGGGGCCCAGGTCCTCATCCCGCAGCTCCAGACTGGACACTTCCCTGAAAGCAGAGGCAGCACACATTTCAGTGCCACTGACTTCATACAGCATACAGATTAGAGAAAAACCCAAAAGTCAGTGCCAGCCCAATATGCTGATTACTTGTTTGTGAAGACTTCTAATACATGTCTGGTTTCTCTTTTCTTTGCAACCAAATGTAATCATGTGGATTGACAAGCATGTGAAATGTCTGCTAAAAAAAAAATATGGGCACCACTGGGCCCAATACTGCCAGTCCAAGGGAAGCAATGGCCTGATAACTGTCAGTCCAAGGGAAGCAATCAGTATTAGATGACCCACCAACCAGATACAGTACTGACGTCGAGTCATTTCAGTAGTGTCTAGGGACGTAAGTTCTGATCTCTCACACACAGGACATCATACACAATGCCCCCTTCTGATAACAATTACTGCATGTGTGAATAAATCACCCCTCAAACTGTGTCCCCAGAACATCCACCCAGTGACCATTCTTATGAACTTACCCACACTTTAACGTACAATGGCTGGCCTAGGATGTCGATAGAAAATAAAAAAATGAAGTCCCTACCAGACCAGGGCATCGAAGACTACAAAATCTATGACTTACATGCTCTTCAAAGGGCATGGGAATGATAAAAAATAATGTTACAGTGTTTAATTGTGGTCCAAGATAAACCTGAAAGGACTACATTCTAACATCCATCAGACCCAAAAGACACAGATGCATGAGGAATTGGTCATATAATTTCAGCAACATCTCAAATACACACATCCACTGTAATTGAATGACACTAGACTCATGTGTCAGTCTGTCCACTGGAGCCCGAAACATATCCAACTCTAGCACCTGCTGGGCAGGAAACTGTCACATATGCCTCTATTAGGATTTGGATAACCCTGTGAAGACCTCTAACGCTGCACTCTGTGATGCTAACAACTGAACTACTGTGACTGGTGCTTGTTTACATCTTGCCCCAAGGGAAGAAAAAGAAATGACTGGGAAACATTTAATTCAATTAAAAAATCTCTCAACAATATAGTATCTACAAAGTCCATTTTGTGTATTCTAATCTAAAAGAATGTGACTGGCTTTGACAATGTCAACACAATACTGAAAATCTTAAGAAAAATATCATCATATAAAAACAAATACACACCAAATGTATCTGTATTACTTTACATATATGAAGTTAGTAGAAATGGAAAAGAATGCATACTGGATGGCGAATGAATAATATATATATATATATATATATATATATATATATATATATATATATACGTGTGTGTGTGTGTGTGTGTGTGTGTGTGTGTGTGTGTGTGTGTGTGTGTGTGAAATAGAAGGAACAACGAAGAGAAACAGAAAAGGAACCAGGAAAAAAAAAGGAACTTTCCTCCTCCATCCATGAAAGAATATTAAAGGTACCCATTTGGGGAAAACATCTTGAAAGAATGTGATTAACATGCATACTTATATCTATAAAACAATATAGATCAGAAGAGAGAAACATGGAGAAGAGAGAGAGAGAGAGAGAGAGAGAGAGAGAGAGAGAGAGAGAGAGAGAGAGAAGACAGACAAGACAGACAGAAGATAGAGAGAGACTGAGACAGAGAGATAGACAGGCAGGCAGACAGAGAAAGACAAGAGGCACAAAACAGACGTAGGAAGAGAGATGGTTTTGGGATGACAGACAGAGAAGGTGGGCCCTGGGGAGGATAAGTGGTGGGGCTGTGGGTGGGGCCCCAGCTGGATGTTTCAGGAGTTAACACCAAAGCCATCACCACAAGGAACAGCTAACTCGAACTGCAAACAACACTAGCAAACAGACAACGGTAGGGTTTGGTGGAGGCATGGGGTGGGGTGGGGGCTGGGGAGGGGAGGGAATGAGTATGGTGGGGAGAGAAGGAGGGGAAGAGGCAGGCAGAGTAAAGCAGAAGCAGGTGGGGAGAGAAGGAGGGGAAGAGGCAGAGAGTAAAGCAGAAGACAGAGTCAAGGTGTTAGTTTAGTTTTACCATCAGACAGGGCCTGTCAGGGTTGGACACATGTACAGGAAAAAAAAAAAAGAGGTTCCATCCTGAAGAACAAACGACTAAGGCAATTTCACAAATACACATGAGTTAAATGCAGATAGGTTGATTGTTAGCGCTAGTGACTCCCTCAATTTTTGCTCCCAGATAAACAAATGATAACAACAACAACACATGCACACACACATACACACCCATGCACACAGAGGCCAAATGCTCAAATACACACAGCAGAATGGATAGCTATTCTCCATATGGATAGCACATGCAATCTAGCTACCTACTCACAGATTTAACAAAAGAAAAATGGTTTGCATAATTATTGAAAATCATGACCAGAGCAAAAATTATAGAGAAGTCTCCAGCACAAAGACAGGAATAGGCTACACAGGCAGAAACAAAGCACAGAACACAGGAAAGAAGACATACACAAGAAGGCAGACCAAAAAAAAAAAAAAAAAGTACTATCACCGAATTTTCAGACAGGGATACTAGTTGTATCCCCCACTATGCAATCCAACATAAGGAAAGGGGTGGGTATAAGTGAAAGTAGGGGTTGGTACTGGGGGTGAGGGAGTCAAAAAGGCAAAGAGAGAGGCAGACACACAACCACAAGACACAGAGAAGTTGAAACAGGTGGTAGCCTGAACGCCTGAAATGGAGGCTGGCACAGAAAGGCAGATAGTGGAGGTAAGTATAGGGGATGGGAGAGGGAAGAAGTGGTGAAAGCTGTAGATGGAAGTGGAGGAGGGGCAAAGCGATGTGGTGAAAATGAAAAAAATCGCACCACACAGCTGAGGTTAATTCACTTCACAGGTGCAATTTTACCAATACTGGTCCCCTGGTTCCCTACCGAAGCAGGTGTTTGTATTCGTGCAATATGTTTGATGTCAAAAGTTAGCATAAAGTGAAGTGTGAATTATGACCTAGTGATTTTTGAATCCCAAACAAATTTCCGTAACATTCTGACCATCATTAGACAGCATCTTGGATATCAAAAGGGGGGGGGGGGGGGGGGGGGGGGGGGGGGGAGGAGAGAAGAGAAATCTCATGGGCCTCCCAGACTTTTGTCATGGTGCCAAAGACAAGACAGTTGGCATCACTTCATGGATGACAGCGTGTGTGTGTGTGTGTGTGTGTGTGTGTGTGTGTGTGTGTGTGTGTGTGTGTGTGTGTGTGTGTGAGTGTGAGTCTGTGTGTGAAGCTGGTTGATGGGGGATGGCAAAGGGGGATGAGAGTGGTGTTAAAGTGGTTCTCATCACTTCTTTAGTGAGTGAGAGCGGTTAGTCAGAAGTGACAATCTTTACTTCATGATGTGTGACTGATCTGTGCATGAGATGAAGAGAGAGGAGGGGATGGTGTGGGGAAGAAAAAGGGCATTGGGGAAAAAAATGAGGTGAGAGATGAAGAGAGTGTGTGTATGTATGTGTGTGTGTGTGTGTGTGTGTGTGTGTGTGTGTGTGTGTGTGTGTGTGTGTGTGTGTGGGCTGTGTGCGTGTGTAAGAGGGACAGAATGGATAATCTGTCAGCTCAGCAGTTAACATATTACTATACTAACAGCCACTCTAATTCCAGAATATTTGTTACTGTGTAAAAATGTACTGAATTGTACAATCACACATACAAGCACGTGCACACACACACATATGCAACTGTGATGTTACTTTATAAGGTCACTCTAATCAGATCTGAGAGAAAAATGCTTGCTTTCTTGCCAAGTTCAAAATTTGTTCTTTTGTGCGACGCAGAAAGAAATTAGTCTAGACCAAGGAGTAATCTAATGGTTTAGTTTGCCAAGTATTAATCTATTATCTAATTAGCATACTATTTTCCTGTTTGGTTAATTTTGAATTTTAAAAAAATCATACTGACAGGCCAATGAAGCGATGCCGAACGCACACAGTTCCTGGAGATCAATGTTTTACTGTTGAGACTGTGTGTATGACTGCTGCTGCCAAGTCGGGTGTCAATGCCTGTTCAAATCAAGCATGCTCACTACTTACCCCCACAAATGAATTTGTAATGGGAGAGTACTTTGGAGGTATTTCCTTCCTGTGCCATAATAATGCTGTTTTGGGTGAGCAAAATTCCAATGATTTGGTGATTTTTTTTTCTTTTTCCCCACCCCTTTTTCTCATCATTTTAGTTTCCCCGCATCATGGGCCACTGAAGTAACTCTGCACGAGGACAAACCTTTTAATAAAATATTGGTGATCAAACTTTGCAAATAACTTTCTATCTACCAATACAGCAGCTGTATGAATTTACATAGGTATAGAAAATATATATTATTATGAAACACTCAAGTCTCATTGCATTTCATCACAATGTACTGATACAACCCTGACACAATAAGGTGCCTATGAAACAATGAATAACTTGTTTAACCTGTTTCCAAAAGAACCTTGCATCAACTTACCACTGAAATTGACGCTGATTTAAAAAATGAAAAAGTCTACTTACATAACTATGTGTCTTTTTATATGCTCTCCCAGAGTACTGTCACTTACACAACCTCAAAATGATTAAGTATACCATAGTGTAATACAAGCTGCACTTTTTGTTCTCATATAATGGCTATTCAAAATTTGATCTGATGGAGATACAAATTTCAAAAATGCATCTGATAGATACGATAAATCAAACATAACTTGCAACATAAGCTACAGAATTTACTCCCAACCCACTTTACAGTAAAAACAAACCCAGTGAGTGCATCAGGTGACAAAATCCTTAAAATGACCATTCTTAGAAAATGTGACATTTGTTTCGATAAATGTTACTGAAATACCAACTGAAGATATTTTGTTTTTACTTTCTGAAACATTTTCCAGGTCCAATCTACAGACAATCTATCTGTCAACCCTGGTTTTTCTGGCACCATGAAGAAAATGTCAATATCACAATTACACACACAGTCATAAACACTACAAAACACATAATGCTCTCACTCTATTTCTGCCCCCCCCCCCCCCCCCCCCCCTCTCTCTCTCACTTACTCACACCTATACGGGCTCAGGTTGCTTATACAGGTGAGGAAAATGGTGGTGGGATGTGTCTGCCAAGCTGATGCACTGGAAAAAACCAGCTGCTTGACAAAGAAAGCAGGCAGCAGGACCAGCATCAGCATGATCCAACAATAACCCCTTCTGTGGTGTGTTTGTGCACATACACAACACAGCTGGTTTCAGTTTCCTACAGGGGGTGTCGATCCATGCAGACTGGTCCATATGCTAAAGACCATGTCTGGAGGGTTGCACTGTGAGTGAGAGAGAGAGAGACAGAGGGGGGAGAGGGAGGGGGGAGGGGGAGAGAGGAGGGGGGGGGAGGGAGGGGAGGGAGAGAGAGAGGGGGGGGAGGGGGGGGAGAGGGGAGGGAAGAGAGAGAGAGAGAGAGAGAGAGAGAGAGAGAGAGAGAGAGAGAGAGAGAGAGAGAGAGAATTTATTACAAAATTCCGTTTTTAATTTGCTAAAGGCCCCAGATCTATCTTTATCTCATTAAAGCACGTGGCTACAAAACTAAGCACATTAACTTTCTTTCATTTTTGTTTCTTTTTTATTTGATTTGAAACTGCCTCTGTTTTATGCCACTCTACTGTTTTCATTATTATTGCCCGATCGACCGCACAATTTCTTTTCCAGAGCTGCTGAACTGACATCCTGAAGTGAAAACAAAAGGTTATGTCCTGGAAATGCAATAACACTGTAAAAATGTTCAACAGCATCCTTAAGGCTGATAGGATGAGTTCTGCATGGAACGTCAGCCACTCAGCTTCATTTCAGTCCCCCCCCCCCCCCCCCCCCCCCCCCTCCAAAGTCATATAAATTTAATGAAAAGACATACAAATGTAACCCACCCACACTCCACCCCCCAAAGAAAAAACACCACCACCACCACCACCAACAGAAAATCACACACAACCTTAAAAAAGTACCATGGGTAAAGATAGACTGCAGAATGGACTTTTAAGAATCAACTCTGGAAAGTGTGCACAAGTTTCACAACCTAGCTGCCAGATTACAACAAACACAACAAGAACAAATAAGAGCTACAAAGAAGAGCTGGTGCACTTCAAATAATGACCACACAAAATTGTAAAAGAGGTTTTCCGAATATACGTGAAAATGGTCCATAAAGGGTAAAACAAAGTGGTTGACCTAAAAGTACAAAAGACAAACAACAACAAAAAAAAAAGTCAAGTCAAAGAGAGTGACAAAAAAGGGGAAGTTATTGACACCAAACCTCCAGAAGGCTGGAGTGGAATTTGTTCTGTAAGACACTCCCCCCCCCCCCCCCCCCCCCCCCACCACCATCCATCTCCCTCTGCTGGCAGCCACTGTTTCAAGTGCAGCTGTGTCACTTTGCGGCAACAGGAAGTGTTTTCAGGCTTGTCTTGTTTACGTTAAGAGAAACTGAGGATCTGAAGTAACCCTAGGGGTATCTTCTCCCTCTCTTTTTTCACTGCAGTCTGTTAGGATCCTACAGAAACACGATTTCCTGCTCCTCTCATCTGGAGTCAAACTAATACTGGCAAATCAAAGAACTCACATTTCTGGGTGTCTTTTTGTTTTTCAGTTACACTAACAACTGCAATTTTTCAACCAATAACGCTCTTTGAGGACTGCGCTATTTTGGCCTCTGGGAGCAAGACAAAAGGCAAAAAGGTAAACGTGGTACATCACTTACGTTAACATGTGCACGCATGCATCTTCTCATTATCCTAAGGTCAAAAGTTGTAATCTTTGCAATTTTCTACACTTCAAAGTAAGAGAGATTATATGTGCATATGCCTCTGCATGCAAGTGCACATGGTGTGCGAATGTGCATGCATGCGCATGTGCATGCATGCATGCATGCGTGTGTGTGTGTGTGTGTGTGTGTGTGTGTGTGTGTGTGTGTGTGTGTGTGTGTGTGTGTGTGTGTGTGTGTGTGTGTGTGTGTGAGTGTGTGTGTGTGTGAAAGACAGAGTGATAGTGGGAGAGCATGTGGAATGTACATGTGCATGCTTCTACCATACACAAGTACACAGTAGATTTGAATCTGATGTCTGTTATCTTAGGGGGTGGGGACAACTACATACAGCATCATTTATCAGGGAAAATGAGAGAGAGAGAGAGAGAGAGAGAGGAGAGAGAGAGGGAGGGAAGAGAGAGAGTAGAGATAACATGTATAGTAACTTGTCTTAAAGACACAGGTATTTTTATGGTTTTTGTGACCCAAAAAATGTATTAACATGAAACAGGCCTGACAGTAAAAGGTGAGCACTTTTTTTTTTTTTTTTTCAAACATGGACCTCATCCTCTTGACTAATACTGCTTTGTGAAAAATGAAGCATTCCCAGAGTTTGGCAGCATTACTGCATTTAAATGGGACACACTCTTTTCCCCTTCCCCAGTAAGAAAAGAACCAAACGAAATAATTCATAATGTAGGAAAGTTTGACAACTGCAGGATCCATATGATTCAAAAGTACCTTTTTTTTTTTTTTTTTTTTTAAATGATCTGAACGATCTTATCCCCAGTAAGAAACTACTTAAGTTCTACTTGAAGGATAGAATCTGCATCAGAAACAAATAGGCCAGCAAAGGAAACAACTGCTGATCATAATTACGGTTTTGCCCAGCAGTAGTTTCTTCCCTTTTTCTTCCCTCTCAATTGAAGCCTCTCCTATGACCCCTACTCTGTTTCTTTCTGTAGTCTTCAGCATGGAAATTTGTAACACACTGAATGTCAAAACACACAGTATTAACCACACTAAAGCCTTTCACCCTAAATAACACTTGACTGTAAGCTAGACTGTCAGCTTCGCTGGGAAACTGGGGGACAGGAAACAGGAGACAGAGGAGTTTGGGAGGTAAGGGGAGGGAACGAGGAGAATTATTAAAGCATGTGTATTAAAAATATAAGATTTGAACTATAGTATTACTTTTAACATCTCATGTACAGCCATATGAAGATCTGACTATTCTGTAAATAAATCATCAACTGATACAACACTGTGAAGGTTTAATAATTTATACTTTATTCATGTACACTGGCTGATTCCAAGAATGGTCAGTCTACGTCACTGATTGAGAAAAAAAAAAAAAAAATCTTCACACATTTCCGGGATTCCTACGATAATCGTTGCCAAGGGAATTGCAGAGATAAAATCCACAGCATTGTGCAATGCACTAGGATGGCTGCCCCTCTTTCTGCACACAGCGCGCCGTCTTGCTTCTCTTCAGCACAGTATCAACCCCAGCTTCCTCCCAACTGACATGCTTCTGATAACAGCTCTGCATGTCATTTCACCTTGGTCTGCTTCCCAGACCGCTCTGTACAATCTTGTGTTCACCTGTTTCTCAAGTCATCTGCTATGCCACCGAAATCTTCTGGCTGCTCCCACACCTAAAAGTCCTTGCCTGCCTGGACTATTACTGAGGGAACCACCGATGTTAGTGCGTCATATCTTAATGCTTCCAAACACACCCAACCAATTTCCACAGCCTACCAAAGATGTTCAAGCACCTTATCTTTATGCCCTTTACATACTCAATCAATTTCCATGGCCTATCTGTGAGCAAGAGGGGAAAACTTCACATGGGGCAATCTGTGTGTGACACAGCGCCTCTCCAGCTATCTCCTTCCTGACTCATCCTTCACCCATACAAGGAGGATATTTATTTCACTGCTACAACGTAACTCAGGAATCAGGCCATGGAAAATGGAGGCAAGTGAAAGGTCTGATGAAGGTGCATGGTACATCAGCAGATTCGATCCACAGACAATACTGGTCACTCCACAAGAGGAATGCATTAATGCCAAGTCCACAGCAGTCAATGTGCTCCATTTCTCTTCCAACCATGAAACACGGCCCCAGCTTAAGCTTTTGAAATGTGTATCTATTGTTTGATGGAATTTCCTGTGATCACAGGATTAGGTAGTTTGGATATGTCACTGCTGCATTAAGAAAGCGTGACTGTTGTTTGTCCATGAATAGTATTTGTTGTTTTCTGCCTCAGAAAGTCTTTTCTTTAAGCTAAACGGTGTTATATATCACACAATGATACACTGTTATTAAAAAGAAAACTTCTACATGCATACCTGTCCACAAGCTGAAAGATCTTTCACTTCTTAGTAGCTCACAGTTTGCTTTAATTAGGGTCACATGTCTACTTCTTCTGATGACATATAATTCAATCTCATTTGTCACTTAGAAATGGACGAAGTGTTTCTCTTCCTTTTAAATCTCATCTTTTTTTTTTCAGTCTCTCCGTCACTGACATGACTGAGGTAGGTGCCAGACACTCCAGCAGACGATGATCCACAGTGAGAGTTGGTCATTTGTTGGCACCCACTGTGCATTTCCTAAATGTGTTGTTAATTTTCTAAATAGCTACTGCTTTTCTACAGTCACCCGACTCTCAGAACAGGATTTCATGGGGTCATAGTCCTCATTTTCTGTTTTTACAGGGTCTTACCTCTTCAGTCAATGCTCTTAGTCTGTTAGGTATTTGATGGACAGGGAGCAAATAGTTTTTTGATATATACATCAGTATGCTTGTGAATATATCATTGTTTCTGAACAGAAATTGGAAACATTCAGGAATATATGGTTGTGATTTTGTAAAACTCAGTCTCCTATCAAAATAAAACTTCTTGTTGATGAGCTATGAATGGTTTGTGTGTTATTTTGCATGCTTGTGTACTTTTGTCTGTGAGTGTGCGTGTGTGTGTGAGAGAGAGAGAGAGAGAGGGGGGAGGGACAGGATTGAGGGGAGAGAGGGGGGGGGGGGGAGAGAGAGAGAGAGAGAGAGAGAGAGAGAGAGAGAAGGAGACAGAGACAGAGACAAAGACAGAGAGAGAGAGAGAGAGATTTCACAATCAAAGATCGTGTCATATTTACTTGGGTGCTGATTGAAAATGAGGAGGAAGGAACCACTGATTTGTTTCTGAAAGAATGCTTCCTAACACAGATAAGCTTACAGTCCGGCCCTCACTAAATGGGCCATAAGTAAACACTTTCCAATGAAGACAAGCTCGATGCAAGGCCCTCAATGACCGATTCATAAATTAATACTTCCCAACAAATACAAGTATGATGAAAATGCCTCACCAAATGGGTGGAAAATGAACACTTCAAAGTACAGGCAAGCTGAACATAAGGCCCTCACTAAATGGATTATAAACAAACACTTCCTGACAGAGATAAGCTAGATGAAAGCCCTTGGTGACAAAAGTTACAAACCAAAGCTTCATGACAAAG
>JADBJO010000771.1:494374-534374 GCA_016801955.1 Conus betulinus | reverse complement strand
GCTGACCCCTGTGCGTGTATGAAGGAAATATATCTGACCTTGCTGCGTTCTGCGTTGTTCTGAAAAACACACAGGGATTCTGGTTTCAGACAGCAGATGAACTGCTCTATGAACTACTCAACTTTTCAACTTGCAAATCTTATATGAAGATTACCATAACTATTGAAAACATAAAAGTAAAGAGGATAATGATTACAACAAAAACCACATCAATCAAAGCAGAGTCAACATTCCCACTATCTGATGTCTATTTACAGTTCCCAGGAGTTCAGTTGAAATTGTTTCTTTCAGTTGTAAGGTCCTTTGTGATACACTGAAAGAGATCATAACACAATGTGTGGTTCTATGGAATGCACTCCAATTTTTCTGTTCAGTATCTGTTCATAAGGGAGCTGAATCTCATCACTTCCTGGCATGCCATGTCCATGTTTTCATATCAAATACAAAAAAAAAAACATATACAAAAATGTGTATTCTTTCTGCCTTAAAGGCCCACGATATTTGTTTGTGAAAAATAAAATAACTGATCACGAGAGACAAAACAAGTCATGATGTTTCTTACAAAACAGAAGAGACCGGCCAGCCCAGCCACTATGGCATAGTGGTAGGTGTCCCATGTTTGCAGACTGAGTGGTCATAGGTTCCATTCCCATTTAAGGAATTTCTTTGTAGGTTTTTTGGTCTATATCTGACTCCTAACCAAAGACCAGTGCGCTGTGGGCTCAAACAAGACGACTTGCACACACATGCAGTCGAGTTTCATCCACCTAAAGTTACATCTCTGAGAAAGTTGCTCAGACGCCCTAAGACTGCAGCTGTCTGTATCTCTTGGGCCTGTCTGGCTAGGGGATATATCACAAATGGACGCACTGAGTAAGGATCTGTCATGTAGTCTATGACAGAAACACAGCTCTGTGTAAGTGTTTTGGGTATTAGTAAGTTATGGGATGGATGTTTCAGCACACACCAGATGTGGAGATTTGTTCTCAAATAAGCAATTTCCTGTTGTCAGTACAGGATTAGCACAGGATCAGAACAGGCACTGCAGATCAAAATGACTCAGTATCAGTGCAGTGTCCCCTCTGGATCGCGGCATCATAACAAACTGGTATCAGGTGTTCCATGCTGACTGTGGCGCGGGGCAAACCTTGCAGTAGCTGAGTCTGGTGTAGCTGGAATGTGAGTGGTGTGCAAGTAAAGCCCAGAAAGTAGACGGAGGGTAGGGGCAGGGAACACAGAACATCATGCAAACCACACACACACACACACACACACACACACACACACACACACACACACACACACTCTTCAGCAGAAAAGACACAACCACTGACTGAAAAAAAGGGGATAAGAAATTACTTTTGGAAAATTACTTACCATAACCATCCGGCAGCTCCATCATGTCATGCAACTGTGCCCGGCTGACATAATTGCGATGCCTTGATGAACGTCGTCGAACAAACTGGTGCGTGGCTGTACTCGTATGGCTGCCGCTGCTACTAGGCGGTGTTGTTGTTGTATTACTGCTACTCTGACTACTGCTACTGTTGCTGCTGCCATTGTCATGAGAGGAGTTGTCGCTGGGAGGAGTAACGGGGGAAGCTGTGGAGGCAGGGGAGATGGCACTTGTCTCTGTCTGAGGACTAGCCCCAGTCTGTGGCCGAGGACTCTCTGAGGCCGGGCTGAAAGACAGGACAATTTATTCACTTTGATGATGAGGTTGGTGTCCTTTTTTTTCCCCCCCTCCCCCCCCCCCCCCCCCCCCCCCCCCAAACCTAAGGAAAAAAAACCTATCATTAAAAGATTTTAAATTAATGTTAAAAAAAAAAAAGACAGACAAGATGGAAGAAAGAGAGCAAGCGAATGTGTAGAACTGGGAAAGGGAGAATATACAGAAAAAACCAGCATGAAGGAAGAGAAAGTTAAGCCTAGGGTTCTAAAAGAGTGCAAAGCCTCATACTTGGATCATTAGAAGTCAGTGACACTTTACATACCCAAACTTTCACACAGAGTTTCAGTATTAACGAAACCAAGAATACAGACAACCTTCCACACACCTAGCAGGACAGACAACATTCCACATACCTAGGAAGACAGAGAACATTCCACACACCTACCAGGACAGACAACCTTCCACACACCTAGCAGGACAGACAACCTTCCACACACCTAGCAGGACAGACAACATTCCACACAACTAGCAGGACAGACATCCCACACACCTAGCAGGACAGACAACATTCTACACACCTAGCAGGACAGACAACATTCCACACACCTAGCAAGACAGACAACATCCCACACACCCAGGAGGACAGACAACATTCCACACACCTAGCAAGACAGACAACATCCCACACACCCAGGAGGACAGACAACATTCCACACACTTAGCAAGACAGACAACATCCCACACACCCAGGACAGACAACATTCCACACACCCAGGACAGACAACATCCTACACACCTAGGACAGACAACATTCCATACATACACCCAGGAGGACAGACAACGTTCCCTACACCAGGCTTCAAATCCACAGATCTAATAAGCTTTGTTCTGTCAAAATTTTCAGTTCAGTCAGTTTTGATTCATCTATGAATGTAGTGTCACCTTTAAGATTCTGTTTTGAAAGGGTTATGAACATTTTGTCAACTGAAAACAATCCTGCCTAGATATCATCATGGTATCCAAAACGTATAGAAGGTTAATACTGCGTTCTTAATTGATACCAAATCACATAAAGGAACTGGTTCATTACTTTCAGAGAAATGACTATCCACAAACAGAGGCAAGGTTATGCAATATCATCTACACACACACACAGACACAGACACACACATACACACACACACATTTGTCTGAATCACTTTTAGTGGAAGGACCTTAAACTGAAGAACAACAACACACACACACACTCCTCATCAATCATGTTAGAAGACACACAGAGACAGTACACATTCTGAGCTGTACTGAAAGATAAGGAAGAGATAGCATGACATCAGAACGTACTCACCAGGTAGGACGTTCCCACTGAGTAGTTCTGGTGATATGGTTCACATAATGTACCCTCCCACTGGCAGAATGTCTTTCTTCCCACCTGTAAATAATGCAATATGCTGGTAAATTAATGTGTGTAACAGTTTGCTGTGATTACTGAACACAATGTCATTACAGCTTCCATACATACTCTGCTGCAGAGTAACAAAGTAATTCAGTAAAGTGGTCCTGCACATACATCAGACATGTGCATGTTTGTTTGTGAGTGTGTGTGTGTGTGTGTGTGTGTGTGTGTGTGTGTGCATGTTTGTTTGTGAGTGTGTGTGTGTGTGTGTGTGTGTGTGTGTGTGTGTGTGTGTGTGTGTGTGTGTGTGTGTCTCTGTGTATGCACATGTAGGTTTGGGTGGTTACATGGGGTGGGTGGATGCATGCGTGCCTGCGCGCATGCCTACAAGCATGCATGGATGTGTGTGTGCACGCATACATGTTCACTCACAGGCAGACAAACAGAGGCCTGTGTGTGTTGAGGTTTTAATGATGTGACAGCCTCAATATAACCTCCTGCAAAAAGATGTGCCTGCAGGAACATGTAATTAAAAAAAAAAGTGAAAGCGTGGCTGGGAAGAAAAGGTGGATGTTAATGGCAGTTGGAAGTGGGAGTAAAGAATGGGAAGGGGAACCTGTGTTGATTTGAAGCATGCTTGCATTTGTTTACCTGCACGTGTGTGGACGTGCACCAACAAGAGAAATATGTGGAAAATATTAAGATGAATTCTAAGTACCAAAGTTCAAAGCCAAACTGTTCACAGCCCAGCCATACGCAAGCGACAATATCAGTCCAAAGTTTCAGATAGACAGAAAACTATAACATCACAATGCAAACAACACAGATAAGACTGTAATGGGTATTGCACAGCTTAAGATAACCATGAGCACAAGTACAACCTGTATGTCAGAGTTAGGACACCTAACACACACTGACTTTGATAGCCATCTGATCTAGACTCTTTTTGTGTGTGTGAGAAATTTGGGACAGTTCCTGCTGTAGGTTACAAGATACTGGATTTGCACTCCAGGAATGCACTGCTCAGATTAGATCTGGCAAAAATACTTTAACTGCCCATAGTACATCCTGATTCAAGAGTGCTCATAATCTATGGCAACTAACTATTTCTGCTACATAAAGTGAAAATGTGCAGCCATCAGTATAACTAAGAATCCTGCCTGAGGTCACCAAAGTGGCAGCTGTATGTGCGTGTGTACTATTTCCCTTTTTCCTTTGCTGTCATCTTTTTGATCGCTTGTGTCTATCCCTCAGCAAAGTCTCTTTTTCAATTTTTCAAGTATGGATCTTTTGTTGCTTGTATTCTGAGGGGGACACTCTTGTCTGTACTACTCCCACTACTAGGATACCAATGAAGAATGTTAGACTCAGTAATAAACTGTCATCCACATAGACAGAGAACAGCTGTAAAATCCATTCGGGGTGAATCTAGACAATGATCAGTCTGCATTTATGACCTTTTGTTGTATGTCCTCACCAAATGTTTTGTTGTTTACTGATAATTCCATTTTTGTCAAATCCTTCATTTTCTATAACAGTCTTGAAAATCTCTTCATATGATTCCTAGTACCTTTTTTAATGTAAAAGATGTGCCATCTGCAAACTGACTCATTTTAAATGCAGTATCATTTACACTTAAAATTTTCAGTGCAGTCATGTCCCGTAATTTTATGTGCCAGTGTCTTGCACAAAGATCAAATAGCTATGGCTGAATGATGTTGCTCTGATGACATCCCCGTGGGAATTCTAGCTTCTTAGATGGTTCCCCATTTACAGTAGTAAGACAGGATCTAAAGTTTTCATAGACCATTAAGACTTAGCCACACATATCCTCTCCAAATCCGAAAGTTCTCAGTAAATCTCTCACGTGATCCTGCTTATTGAGTCAAAAGCCTTTTCAAAATCAAATGCAACTGGCAAACCCAGGCTGAAAGTTTACATCCAAATAATGCATGCATACAGTAATGTAAAGTTACGAAATTAGCTTCAGCATACCCTTCTGGTCTAAATCGCATTTGAATCTCACTGTTAACTTAGAATGAGCTGTAAAAACTCTGTCTCCATTTTGTCACATTCCTTCTCTTTAAGTCACAGACATCTCCCTTTCGTAAATCTAAATCCCTGATTTTATTAATGATCTAAAATAATCTAACAAAATCTCCCAACAGAATTTGAAGAAACTGACAGTCACAACATGCATATGATCTAGAAACTAGTTTCTTTTCTTTTTTCCCCCCTTCTTTTCATGTTTCAGAATTAGTTTTGCTTCATCTTTTATATGCTTCGACACATTCACAATCCTAGGGAGCCTGTCCATGCTGGATGATCTCATTCAGAAGGTAATATTGTAAAATAAACATTAACACTACATACTGCAATAAAGAAGAATTTTTTTCTTGTGTGCCATAACTGAACGTGTATATACATGCTGGAACACGGCATTCAGTAATCCACCAATTTAAATCATCAAATTCATTTTCCTTCCACAATCAATGAAAACATTCATACCCATTAAAATGACTTCCAGATTCTTGTCTCGTCTTTCTTTCTCTTTTCTTTTTCAAAGAGAAGAGAACGAGAAAGCAAAAGCAAAATGGACACCTTTTTTTTTCTTTTTTTTTTGCTGCTGCTTTCACTTTGACATCTTTTTTTTTTATATTGCTGCTGCTTAAACAAGTCACTTTGACATCTTTTCTAAACCATAGCCATAGACTCACAACTTTTATATTGCTTGGAACATGACCTAAACTCAGTTGAAGGAGTATTAGTTACTTTACAATGAAGTCACCTCCTCCTCTCTGTGATTAAATATAAATCTGGACCATAATAAAAAACAGAGGTTTTTCACTGCCATGACCTGGAAGTGCAGAAGGAGCATGTTCACTTCACTTTTAAAGTCTGGTCATATTTCTATAGCTCAACCAACTACAGAGACTAGTATAACAAAACTGAAGCAGGTTAACAAAGAAGAGATTCCACATCCATTCTGCGCCCTGTTTGAGGAGATGTCATTATTCGTTCTTCATTTATGTTGTCTTGAATGTTGTTTGTCTTGCTTAAAGAAGACCAAAGAGACTGAAACACTTCATGTTTTGTCTTGTAATTTGCTGGTCAATTTCGTTCGGCAGAATAGTAACTGTTCTTTTTTAAGTCTGTTACAATTTCCACCTGCACTCACCTCACTTTGAAACATACATGTAAAAACATGTATCTGATACTGCTAATTTCAAACAAACAAACAAACAAAAAGCAAGTAAAATAAACTGATACACGACTCAGATGTGAGAGTGGCAATGAAATACTTTCAATGATATTCAATTTTCAAGACAGTTTCAGGTCCACAAATCTGTGTGCATGGAATTCATGGTTTGGAAGTGTAATCCACTGAAATCAAACCACTGTGTACTGTACTTCAAGCTCATCGCTACATCCTCAAGAAAATAAAACCATATTAAATATCACAAATACTTCTTTCTTTGTTTTTTTTTTTTCCTGAAGATCTGTTGAATGTTAATGTTCATGCTCCTAGTTTGTGGATTTCAATGATTTATTTCAGCAATTTGAAATTATGAGCATAGATGAATGACAGAAAGTAGTTAACTGGTAATTATCATATTTTTTTTTTTAATTTACAAATTCATTTACTTTTGCAAGGTACTAAATTTATATTTCCCTTCCTCCTTCCTCTCCCCTTTTCCCTCCCTCCCCTCCTTTTCAATGCCATGAAAAATCCAGCCTTTCTTTTCCGGTTACTAGCAGTGCATAACAGGAATAAGCAAACCCTTTATCCAGGAGGAGGCCTCTCAGGAATGCCCACCTCCTGACACAGAGACATAAAACACACACACACACACACACACACACACACACACACACACACACACACACACACACACGCAAGTTGGCAGCTCATAAAACCCTATTTTCAGTGATGCAATCTTTAGCATGTCATGGGCAATACCCTGTGGGATCAGTGCAAGTACAAAAAAAAAAAACTCAGAAAACTATCAGGTGTAGGATGTGTGAACAAGCATGCATCTGTGCCTGTGTGAATGTGTGTGTGTGTGTGTGTGTGTGTGTGTGTGTGTGTGTGTGTGTGTGTGTGTGTGTGTGTGTGTGTGCACGTGTCGTGTGTATGTGTGTGTGTGTGTGATGTGTGTGCATGTGTGTGTGTGCGTGACATGTGTGTGAGAGTGAGTGTGTGTGTGGTGTGAGAGTGTGAGAGTGTGAGAGAGTGAGAGAGTGTGAGAGTGAGTGTGCTGAGAGAGAGAGACGAGTGTGTGTGTGCTCTCCTGACATGCAAGTGTGTGCATGAACAGAGGAGAGAGAGAGAGAGAGAGAGAGAGAGAGAGAGAGAGGAGAGAGAGAGAGAGAGAGAATGTGTAGGAAAATGTGCCTGCAGACATGTGTGCAGCTGAAAGGAATATTTTACATGTATTTATACACACACTATGCAGTTATGCACATTCGTCACAACAGTGATTTATTTATTTGATTTTGTAATGGAATATATACTCTGATCTGATTGGTTTTAATTCAGAACTGGTTGGCTTTTTCATTTAGAAATTTTCAATCTTTATCTGGTTGGTTTCTGTTCAGAATTGGTTGGCTTTCATAATAAAATATTTACCCTTGATCTGCTTGGCTTTTCCGAATATTTGCTTCTGATCTAATAGGCTTCCATTCATGAACAATTCCCTTGATCTGGCTCAATTTTCATTGGAGAAATACAGACCCTTGACTTTGTTGGCTATTATTAAGAATACTTATTTCTTCATCTGGTTGGGTTTTGATAGAAAACATTTTCTGGAGTCTGGTTGGCTTGCACCAAGGAATATTTATGCTTGATCTGATCTGCTTGCATTAAGGAATATTTACGCTTGATCTGATTGACTTGCACTAGGGAATATTTACGCTTGATCTGATTGGCTTGCATGAAGAAATATTTACGCTTGATCTGATCGGCTTGCATTAGGGAATATTTACACTTGATCTGATTGGGTTGCATTATATTCACACTAATCTGGTTGGCTTGCATTAGATTTACACCTGATCTGGTTGGCTTGCATTAATAAGGAATATTTACACTAGATGTAAATGGCTTGCATTAAGGAATATTTACACTTGATGTAATTGGCTCGCATTAAGGAATATCTACACTTGATGTAATTGGCTTGCAGTAAGGAATGTTTACACCTGATCTAATCTGCTTGCATTAAGGAATACTTACAACTGATCTGGTCAGCTGTATTATGGAATATTTCTTCATCTTCAACTTCATCTGCTTGACTTTCATTTAGGAACAGTTATCCTTGATCTGTTGGGTTTCATTACGTAATAATCAATTTGATCTGCTTGACCTTTATCAAGTTAGATTTCATTTGAGAAAACTGACCCTTGATCAGGCTGGCTCTGATTGTGGCATTGAGGAATATTCATGTTTGATCTGATCAGCTTTCATTTAGAAAAAAAAAATGTCTTAATCTAGGTGGATTTCATTCAGGAATAATTACCCTTTGTTCTCATTAGCTAAAGATAAAAAGAGAGATTTTAATAACAAAGAAGACCATCTACTATCTCTGTATGAACTTTCAGACAGAAAGCAATAGTTCCATAACTCACCAGAAAAAAAAAAAAGCAGAAGGGAGAGGCCCATGCATATCACAGTAAAGTTTTTCTTCCTTAAAAATAAAATGCACATGATCAAAGGAACAAGTTTTCCTTTCAATTTCACTGCAAAACACATGAAGTATGAAAGGCGGACTGTACAAGCCCAGGAACACCACTCCTTCCTACTTCCACCCTTAAATCATCCAAAGACTTATCACCCACACCCAGCAAGACCACTCCTTCCTCCCCCCAAACCCTCACATCATCATCAGAGACTATCTCCTACAACCTGGGCTGGATTTATCTTTGCTGGGCCTGGAGTTGTGACTGATAACTCAACCTCATCCAAGACAAATAGCCAGGCAAAGGGTGGATTGGAGCACGTCCTGCTCCAGTCTGTCTCCCAGGCCAGGCATGGCCCTTGCTGGCAACAACCCTGCCCCTAACAACAACAAACATTATCCAACTCTTGTCTTGCTTGTAAAGTTAAGACTTGAAAGTGGCCTGGACTCTCTACTCCCAGAACTTTGGCAATGCGTGTTACGCTACGCTACCACTTTTGACTTTTCTTCAATGATTTACCATTTAAGGAAAACTGGCTTTTACTTTTGACTTTCTATTCCCATAACTTCAGTAATCTGTGTTACTCAACACTACCACTTTTTTTTTTTTTCACTTAAAAAAAAACTTACCATTTAACATATAGCTGGTTTTACATGACAGTTTATTCCCAGACCTTCTTCATTGATGTGTATCATTCAGTACTAAATTTAAGAGATTTACTAACTGTCAGGAAAGCAAGCGACACAGCATCAGGAAATTTTCCAGTACTAAAATATAGTAAAAACAAAAGCAATAGGAAGAAAAAAAAAATCTTTTACCTGTTATCTGTTGAACTTGGATGATAACCTCTTTAGTATTCTTTCTATTTGATACACACAAGGCTTTTTCACACACACACACACACACACACACACACACACACACACACACACACACACACACACACACACAACACACACACACACACACACACACACACACACACACACACACACACACACACACACACACACACTCACACATACAGAGGGAGGAAGGGGAGGGAGGGGGGGGGGAGAGAGAGAGAGAGAGAGAGAGAGAGAGAGAGAGAGAGAGAGAGAGAGAGAGAGAGAGAGAGACGAGAAAGACACACACACACACACACTGAGAGAGAGAGAGAGAGAGAGAGAGAGAGAGAGAGAGAGAGAGAGAAGACAGACAGACAGACAGACAGACAGACAGACAGAGAGAGCTTATGGGGCGTTTATAAAACTTTATGGCACTAAAAAAACAACAACTTAAATAAAATCCATATGAAAGGAAGCTGAGGAGAAGGGGGGTAGGGGGTTGGGGGGGGCAGACAGAAAGACACACATACACACACAACACACACACACTGTACACACACACACACACACACACACACACACACACACACACACACACACACACACACACACACACACACACACACACAGAGCAGAGCAGAGGAAGGAATAGTAGAGGAGATGAGGGAAGGCCAGTAAAGAGTGGGGGTGAGGGGTGGGATAGCACCTCCCAACAGGCCCCTCTGTTGTCTTTCAAGGTTCCTGATACCCTTCAGCCAGCAGAGGTGATCTGCAGGTTTAGGCATCGTGGCACAAGCTTGCACCTGGGCTCTGTTTACTTCACCTTCCTGGGAACACCTCCCAGTCCCTGCCTAACTGCTCCTGATAAACACCGACCAGGTCTCTGGGGTAACCTTAGGTTTCAGACAGTGCATCCCTGGTGATAATGTCAGCCCTCCACAGCCCTGGCAAAAACAAGGAACCAAGCACCACACCTGCCATCCTACAGTCCTGAAGAAACTCTGAGCGGCGGCACCCTTTGCCGAGATCTTCCTTTATATGGTAAACAGACAAACCTAGCTCAATCTCTCATTTGTTGGCACCAAATAAGCTTCTAAAAAAGGAAAATTACATCCGATGTGAGCTTACAGTGGTCCTTCAGTGAGCATCATCTACAGCTGCATGCATAGTACAAACCTTATCATTTAAGAAATGGGATTGTTACCAGAGACAACTACAGTTTTTGCCACAATAAAAGATAGCATAGAATATATTTTTGCACTGTGGACCTGTTCAACAATTCGGTTTAGACTTCTGTTCAATATCCAATGAAAGGGGTAAGAAAGTCTCAAATATACACTAACAGTCTTGTTAAACTTGATTTTGATTTAAACTTACATATTGATGCTGCATTCTCTTTTATTTCACTGACAAAACAGTATGTGTATCAATTAAAAAGAAAAAGGTAGTTTTTGTTAATAAACTAAAGAAAAAAGGTAGTTTTGTTGATAAACTAATCGAAGCAAAAAATGTAAAAGACCAGAAAATACACAGTTCAAATCAATTTTCAATTTCACAACTTCAAATCAATATGGATGACATACTGGCTACATTTTTGGGCACATAAAGTTTCATTTTTCGTTTTTTTCCCACTTTATCCTTTTACTGACTGTTTACCAACCCTTTGCGTTATTCCAAGAGTATGTACTTGGCAGATTTTTTTTTTTTTTGTTTCTCAATGACAGGCACATATTTATCAAAATATTGTTATAATCACAGAAGGGAAAGAAAAATACCCACACCCATTATTATCATACCCAGGCAGCCTTGTTGATTCAGTTTGAAGTCAATGAATATGTTTGGATCATTTGACAACCCACCGAGTCCAAATTTTTTTTTAGTCCCCATCTGAACAAAATTGTGCACTCCTGTGTGTGTGTGTGTGTGTGTGTGTGTGTGTGTGTGTGTGTGTGTGTGTGTGTGTGTGTGTGTGTGTGTGTGTGTGTGTGTGTGTGTGCGCCGCGCGCGCGCGCGCCCGTGCCCACGCGTGTGTGTGTAAGTGCATGAGCATGTTCAGAATAAACTTAAAAAAAAAAAAAAAAATTCTTGGCATATGTTTTATTCATGTTCCTGTCTGTACTGTTTTATTAATTGCACTCCCTTGATAACACACACACACACACACACACACACACACACACACACACACACACACACACACACACATATATATATATATATATATGTATATATATATATTTGTGTTTTCTATTTTTATTACCTGTCTGAATTTGTTCTGAATGATGTATCAGAAACCATTCAGTAAATATATACTTTGTACTTATCTTGTGAACAACTGCAATCTGTTCTGAATTAAAAAGAAAAAGGCTTAAAAGTATTTGACAGGAAAACGTTCTTTCTTTGTTCATCAGTGCACTTTTTCTCTCTTTTTCTATTTCCTTATTTTTGTTTACTTCTATTTCCTTTTTCTCTCCTTTCTTCCCAGTTGTAATTCACTGGTGCAATAAAGCAAGTTAGATGTAAGCACTCGTGCGCGTGCATGCCTTTGTGTACACATGTACAGGTCACATTAACATTTTGGTACAAGCTGGTGCCAGAACCATGGCTTGCGATTAGCATTATCATCCACAGACATCTTTTCTTTCCACTCTCAACACGTCCCATAAATCCCCCCTACCCCCTTCCCTTTCTATTTAGACCCCATCCTACCAGCCATCTAAATGGAAGAGCATGTTTGGACTGGCATGGACTGACAGAATGAGTGAGAGTTACAGCATCAAACCCAACAAAGCTCAACATTAGCTTACACTTCTTGGCACACTTCCTTACTCTGTTTGGGATCAGCCACAGTGATAAAAATAATGATTAATGGGACATGTGAGTCAAAGAGGCAAAAATGCCTCTTTTATTATCTGATTATTTCATGTGCATATAACAATAACATATTAACGATAACGCACTGAGTGTACTGTTTTCAGGTGAGCTCAGAGAAATATGCATATGAAAATTACAATGAACATCAAAAATCAAACAAAAACAGAACACATTCCAAAAGACACAAAAAAAAAAAAAAAAAAAAAAGAAAAAGGAAAAAAGCCCCCCCCCCCCCCCCCCCCCCCCCCCCCCCCCCCCCCCCCCCCCCCCCCCCCCCCCCCCCCCCCCCCCCCCCCCCCCCCCCTCACCCCCCCCCCCCCCCCCCCCCCCCCCCCCCCCCCCCCCCCCCCCCCCCCCCCCCCCCCCCCCCCCCCCCCCCCCCCCCCCCAAAAGAAAACTACTGCTGCTCACACTTTGCTGATGTATCAGAACTCCAAACACACACATACCCCACATGCAACAGAAACAATTCTCTCTCTCCATCGCCCTTCTCTCATTCTTGTGAAAGTGGAATAACTGATCAGGAGTTATACACATTTCTTGTCATGTAAC
This sequence comes from Conus betulinus, assembly GCA_016801955.1. Classification (NCBI taxonomy): domain Eukaryota; kingdom Metazoa; phylum Mollusca; class Gastropoda; order Neogastropoda; family Conidae; genus Conus; species Conus betulinus. Next base: position 521,383 of record JADBJO010000771.1, on the reverse strand, counting down.
ACTAAGTCGAACACGCACACACACATGCGCACGTGTGCGCACACACACACACACACACACACACACACACACACACACACACACACACACACAATGTGTATGTATAAAATGCATTCACATGGGTAACTGGAAGTAAGTTGCGATATTGTATGTAAACAGAAAAAGGTTCAGTACTTTCTAAACAAAATACAATGGGTCTTAAGAGAAGTTTAAAGGAGACTGAGGCAGAAGAAAGTCTACTGGGGAATAGGAATGTAGCCATGGCTTTTGAACCTGATAGGAATTCTTAACATCACCTGTAAATTTAAGAAAATGTGCAGTGGTCTGGTTCAATTTTCATTTACATATCTGTTGTTTTCAATACTAACAGAGCAGTTAAAAGATCACTTCATAAAAAAAAACCCTAAACACTTCATATTCTTGATGCATTGTTCCATTTGGATCATTTTACTGTCTTGAACTAACTGCCTACACACTGCACAACCAAATGAAATCTGAAAGAGTGGCCAAGAAGCCGTAGTCGTTTACCTCATTACACAAAAATAAATATTATGAATTTCCAACTCCTCTCCATTTTTTAACACACTCTCTCTCTCTCTCTCACACACACACACTTACACACACATGCACACTGTGAAACAACACACACACACACACACACACACACACACACACACACACACACACACACTATCTCTCCCTTGAACATACACATCCCCCCCCCCCCCCCCCCCCCACACACACACACACACTCCCTCTCCAACCCCCAACACACACAATTTTACTTTTCAATCACAGATTCAAACTTACCCTTCTGGAAGCTCACTGGGGTCATATGGAATGGACTGAGAGATGCCAGTGGCATCGGCAACAGCAGGTCCAGAACCACTGCGGTCCCTGGAGATGAGAGAGATGACAATCTGTCCTCGCACTGTGTCTGTGTCATCAGAACTCTGGCGCTGCAGGTCAAGGCGCTGGACTGAAAAACACACAGAGGGCAGGCTCATGCGGCGCTGAAACTTGATGACAGCCATGTTGGGCCTGGCTGGCATGGAGCAGGCTGAGATATGGAGCACTGTTCAGTGGACTGCCCTGCACCTTGTGATCACCCCACAGTAAGAGGGACGACAGGCTGTAAATTTTATGCCTTAGATATCTTGTGATGACTTCACTGTAAGATAATGTGTAAGTAGTTCTGCCTTGTATCCTCACAGCATGATGAACAACGGATCAGTCACACCCACGTCTTGTGATCTTCTCAAGTTAAGTGGAGCAATGGATCATATGTCGTGGCTTGTTTCCTCACAGCAAGTGGAATGACGGATCAGAAATCATACCAAGATTTTGTGATCTCCGAATGGAAAGAGGAACGACAGATAAAAAGTAAAAACCTTATGATCATGTAACAGTTTATGAAATAAAGGATCAGAAGGCAGACCTACATCTTGTGTTTTCCTCATGATAAGCCAAAAGTCGAATCAGAAGTCATACCTGAACCTTGTGATCCCCTTTCTAGAACATAAAACAATGGTCCATGGTCACAGTCATACAAGATACATGAGTTAAAACCAGTAACTTGTGATAATCCCACCATTACTGGAACAATGGATCACAACTACTGAACTCAACATGGATCACCAGATCATACACCTAATCTCAAGTCAGGCTGACCGTGCAGTTATCATGCTGTTTTAGTGCTGCTGCTTTCCTTGCTGAAGCCCCTGCATTCAGCCTGTGCTATCTAACCCCTGAACAAAGTGAAACACCTGCAGTCACATGATGAAGGTAAGTGTCATACCTGAATGAAATCCAATGTTAATCTACTGCAGCTGTGTTCTGTTACTTTGTATATATGAATATAACAAATACACCCTTAGAGCTCAGTTCTTCCATCATCAGTTCTAAGCTGAAGGCCCATGATAACTTTTACTATGGTTTAATTTCTGAATCAGGAGAAACTGGCATAGGCTGGTTACTGTCCACATCTGTCATCTGAGCCAAGAGATAAGCATGATGACTATACTGTGAAACAGTTTCCCGTTGATGACACTCGCAGAATGTTCCTGCCCACGAGCGATACCACACACACACACGCAATAAATCATGATACTGGTGTAAAAGCATCAAAATCATTTTAAATATGAAAAAAAAAGCTTGCTGTGGAACATATGAGTCTTGTCTGTTCTGTGTTAATCAGAACATTGTACCTAGTACACACGATAATGATCCACGAATTCCATGAAATATTTTCATCACACCAAATCAAAGCAACTGCACGTTTGCCGGCACAAACGACTCTGGCGACCCCATGTCACGCAGACTTCCTCATGGATGATTCTATCCCCAATAACAAAACACACTTTTTTTTTTAAATTAAAAAAAGCACACACGTCAGCCACATTCATCGAGAAATTCCCAGTTAAGGCAACACTAACGATTCACCTCCTCAGGCATTAGAATGACTCGGTTTTGTACACACGCACATCAGAACATGATTAACGGCACACGCTGCCTGATTTACAGCCATCCTGACTCCGGCGCAGTTGTACTATGCCCACTCCTCACAGCGGCAGGCAAGCCGTCTGCAGGGCTGGCAGGGGGTAGCAAGCAAGTAAAGCAGTACGTGGAGCTCCCACAAGGTGAGATGAAAATGAAGTCAAGGTGCCAGCCACGCTACATGGGGAAGGCGCTGGCTCCGCATGTGCAACATTGGCGTGTGCACATGCCAGAACAGCCGGTGTGCGTCAATGGGGGGTGGTTCAAGCATTCACAAAGCCCACGATTAGCTCCTGGATTTTACATCAGCTGTTAGCCTCTAACCACATTTGTTCCCAGGCTCTCGTGTGTGTGTGTGTGTGTGTGTGTGTGTGTGAGAGAGAGAGAGAGAGAGAGAGAGAGAGAGAGAGAGAGAGAATGTGTGTAAGCATGCGTGTTTGTGGTTCTTTGTTTTTGGGGGCTGTGTGTACATAAGTAAATAAATAAGTGTGTTTTTTTGCCAGGCATTTTTCTTCCTTCAAGAAAGCATGACAGTTACAACATCAGCTGTACATTGGAACATGCTATGTTCATGGTTGAATCTAACTGAAACACACACACACACACACACACACACACACACACACACACACACAAAATCTGTAAAGTCTTATTATTTAACAAACTGAAAGTCAGTACTGTGGCACCAAAAATCAGTCTTGTGGCAATGCACACGGGTTTATGAAGTCTTTAAACAATTGTATGTACTTAATTAACAGAACAACATTTGTTGCTGGACCACTGTGTACAGCCAAAAGTTTTCAACCTCAGTATCAAAAAGTCCTCTCATGAGATCACATCCATCTCAATAGTAAACAGCCTGTGCTGTAAACTGCATATAGCTCTCACTTCATTTTCTTAAAACAGCTTCCCTGCTGTAAATTTTCTAACTAGGTTTGTTTTAAATTTGCTGGCAAATTTTTCTTAAATCTTTATATGTGTATGTACATGTGTGTGTATGTGTGTGTGTGTGTGTGTGTGTGTGTGTGTGTGTGTGTGTGTGTGTGCGTGCGTGTGCGTGCGTGTGTGTGTGTGTTTACATAACATTAAGAGGTAGTGTATATATTTCAACACATATATTTGAAAGTTAAAAAAATTGTGACATACACCCTATACCTCTTAACATGAATTCTACAAAACACATACTATGTTCACAAAGAAAAATCTCAACCTAAAATCATAAAAATCTCACAACACTGTCTAGAATAGATTTACACCCACACACATACCCACACCACACCCACACACACTAAAATACACACATATCACTCCTCTGGTTTCAACTCAAGCCACACTCTCTTGAAATTTGATTGGTTTATGTCATGTCACCTTGCATGTGAACTCAGTACATGCATACAAGATAGTGATGTGATTTAGAACTGTGTGATGTGTGTGTGTTCTATGTTTTCAAGGATATAAGATGGTATGAGATTGTTTCTGCATGTTTAAGATTCATTGTGCTGAACTTCAGTATTTCATTCTTCTTATTGTTGGATATATATCCCACTTAGGGGAAGAAAAAAAAAACACGATTTGAATGAGGTGCTGCAATTCTACCACCATAGCAATATGTTCTGTTTGTTGAATAACAGGTCACACTAACATTTCATTTTAGATCAACTTTCTGGTGTGTTAATTTTGCAAATTTTTTTTTATGTGTTTGCCCGTTTCTTTTTTTTTTTTTTAAGTGGGGGGGGGGGGGGGGGGGGGGGGGGGGGCTAGTATTTCAATTTGTTGCCATGCTGTCAGTGGACATGTAGTTTCCATATGTTTTACACAGATGTCCACACTGTTACTGACACTGCCAACACATTGACAACAACTGCCAACACACTGACAACCACTGTAATTTCATGATCAATCTGAATGATGATTATTTCCTTCTAAAAGAATGCCAGCCATAATGTAAGGCTGTAAGATAAGATAAGATAATGTTGCTTATAGCCCAGCCGATCACAAAGGGCCACATCAGGGCTGTCACCACGTTAAAATCAACTCAATGTAAGACTGTGCAGCACACCGGTTCATGAAAGGAAGTATAACAACTCCACTGGTTCAGACATGTTCAAGAGAGACTTCGCTGCACGCTAAAATGATTTTGTCTGCATGCATGTGTTCAGTAATTTGTAAGACACTTCATGAACAACATCCATAGCCAGACTATACACCCTTTAATGTCACTCCCAAATTAACACTTTATTTTCAAGATTTTTCAATGAACATTAAAGTTTTCAACATTATCAGAACATATCGATGTTGTTTTCCAAATTTTGGACTGACTATAAATTTTAGACAATGAATTGTAAGTACATCACTACAATGGTGTAAAAATAGTTGCCTGCAAGGTTAGGCGAGTAAGTGAATGAAAATGCGTGAGAGTGAGCGTGTGAATGTGCAAGCCAGTTAGTGTGCATATAAGAGTGTGGGAGGGAGGGAGGGAGGAAGAGAGAGAGAGGGGGTGGGGTGGGGACATGGAGAGAGAGACACTGACACTAACATCTTTTACTGACACTGGCTAATAGCCCTTTTGTTGAGGGGGTATAATGTCTTTTTTCTTGTTTGCATAGGAGAAAAGAAAAGAAAAGAAAACCTGCAAATTAGGTGTCTACACAACAAAGCAAAATTAAGAAATTTATTTCCATTTCCATCACTCATTTGTGTTTCTTGTCTATGTTCTTATACAAAATCACTCTCACACAAAAACCATTCCATTCACATATGCACACTGATCCATCCTATATCCCATCAACTTGAACGCACGTATTTATATCCTTATCCTCCCTTCTCCCCATTCACACATATTCTTTGTACAGATAACTTAACCTGGCTTGACATTATGAAAACCACTCACTTGAACCATCAAGCTTCAAGGTCAATTAAGTATTCTAAACAATGAAAATGAAATGTAACTGATATCCTCTCAGTGTTCTGAACTTTTAATTTATTCATTATATTTTTTCTTCAGCATGTCTACAGCTTGTTACATATTTTACCAGCATCTTTAACAATGTTTTTATCATTTGTTTGCAAAATATTGATAAGGTTTCAACTCTTGATAAACGCTTATGAGGGAGGGAGAGAGAGAGAGAAAGAGAGAGAGAGAGGAGAGAGAGAGAGAGAGAGAGAGAGAGAGAGAGGGAGAGAGAGAGAGAGAGTGTGTGTGTGTGAGATGTATGTGTGTGCATGAATGAGAGAATGTGTGCACAATATATTTTGAGGTAAAGAGGAGCATGGGGTGGGGGGCACTCATCTAAGAGTGCGTGTCAGTGGTGACTCAGAGGTTCTTCACAACAAAGTGCCAACTAATGGCAGTGCCAGATAGGTTAATACTGAGAAAGGAAAGGGGTGGGATGGCAGACAGCTGGGGAATGACTACCATCAAGAAGAGAAGAGAGGAGACTGTGTAAACTAAGTAGGGCCTTCAAACCCAGGAGGTTTATTTACCTGCTCCCAATGTAGCCTGCCACCCAAGCTGTGATACCATGAGAGAAGGAAATGAGTATGGTGGTAACCCCTAGCAAGTCAGCTTGAGCCAGAGTTAGCCGACGAAGAGGACTGGGTTAAAGGTGAAGTGCCTGTTTTGTTTTTTTTTTTTTCCAAAAAAAAATTAGTTTTGTAAAATTTTGTTGTGTATGTATTCCTGTAAGTCAACATCTTATCATCAAGCATAACGCTGAGCCTTTCTGGTTTCCTGTGACAGTCACAGATTGCATATTCTCTCTATCAGTCCATCTCTCCCTCTGTCTTTCTCTCCCCATCTCTTGTCTCTCTCTCTCTCTCCCCTTCTCCCCGAGAGACAACATTTTGCTCATGCATGTGAAAGGACATGTATACATGGCTATGTTCATATATATGCTTTGTATACTTACATATAATGCACAGAGATGCCAGGCATGAGTTTGCCATCTTCTTTAATTAAACTGACTTTTAATGAGCTGGTAATAGCGAGACAACTTCGATGTTCACAGCAGTACTAATTTTGTTATGTTCATCTTCAACTTCAACTGCTTTTGGTTTCAATCTATTACACTGATATGAAGAACATGTAAACACAAGGACAGACAGCATGCCACAACCCAAAACTGAGACACCTGTTGTGTTTTCTGCATGTACATCAAAGCATAGAAACGCAATGTACTCACTCATACTAACACCACACATACACAGATATGCTTGCATGCACATACATCCAATGTTTATTACCATACACTGCCACATGCCATTCTTTTAAAATGTGTAGAACTGAGAAAAAAGAGAGACAGGCAGAGAGACAGAGTGAGAGAGAGAGAGAAAGTGTGTGTGTGTGTGTGTGTGTGTGTGTGTGTGTGTGTGTGTGTGTGTGTGTGTGTGTGTGTGTGTGTGTGTGTGTGTGTGTGTGTGTGTGTGTGCATGCGTGCGTGTGTACGTACATGTGTGTGTGTGTCTGTATGTGTGTTGTATGCTTGTGTGTGTGTGCAAGTGCGTGTGTGTGTGTGTGTCTCTGTGTGTGTTGTATGCTTGTAAGTGTGCATGCGTGTGTGCGTGCAAGCATGTGGTGTGTGCACATGTCAAGCGCATACGCACATGCATCCTGTGTGTTTGTGTGTGGAAAGGGGGAGAGTGTACGGATGTATCTGCATGTAAGTGTGTGTGTGTGTGTGTGTGTGTGTATGTGTGTGTGTGTGTGTGTGTGTGTGTGTGTGTGTGTGTGTGTGTGTGTGTGTGTGTGTGTGTGTGTGTGTGTGTGTGTGTTCATGTTCACCACTCCCAGTCAGCAGCATTTCACAACACTGGGCTTCATGTTTCAACAAAAGCCTGACGAACACTACAGAAATAGATTCCGTCTGCAAGAACCTCTGAAAGGAATTGTCAACAATTCCATCACCAAAATAGATTTTACGCCTGCATACTGTTCGATGCATCTACTCAAACCTCTGTATTCTTTCCAAAAAAACATTTAGCCCAGAACACAAAAAGTGATTGGTACTGCGGCAGGCTCTCACTTTACACAAAATACCACCAGCGTTTCCTTGCTAGTCACTACTGATAAGGGAGCCAGATGTTTCAATTGCTCAACGAGTAAGCCAAAGGGCAGAGATGCCTCCCACACACAGACCTCAAAACTGTGTACTTGTCCTAACAAGAAAATACAAGGCAAACACACAGATTTACCAGTGTAATTCATTTAACAGACGGTGAGGAACAGCGAGTTATGAGTGAGAGAGAATGTATGCTACTGATTGATTGAGCTGTGACAGGGTGAATGAGTGAGAGAGAGGGAGAGAGAGAGAGAGAGAGAGAGAGAGAGAGAGAGAGAGTGTGTGTGTGTGTGTGTGTGTGTGTGTGTGTGTGTGAGAGAGAGAGAGAGAGAGGAGAGAGAGAGAGAGAGAGAGAGAGAGAGAGAGAGAGAGAGAGAGAGAGAGAGAGAGAGAGAGAGACAGAGGGACAGAGAGAAAGAGAGAGAGAGAATAAGTGAGCGGAGAGTGAGCAAGTGAAAGAGAGATTCAGATTCAGATATTTTACTCTTACAGGCCTTGGCCCCTCAGAAGGAGATACACACGAAACATAACACTGTTGTACTACCAAGTGAGAGAGAGAGAAGAGAGACAGACAGGCAGACAGACTGACACTGTGACAGACAGACAGAAAGACAGAGACAGACAGACAGACAAGATGCAAATTGCAAAAGTTTGATGATCAGGTCAGTTTTCTGAATGTGTCAAAATGGGTATGAAAGGGGTGGGATAACACATAAGTGATTTTCATTTCAGAAACAAATGACATAAACAAATACAAAGTGACGTACATCAACACATATGATGTAAGATATAGTTGTACTTGTGAACACATGCTCATGTGATGTGTTAGGGATGGGGGTGTGGAGTGTGTCAGTAAGAGAAGAGAGAGACTGAGCGACTGAGCGAGCGAGCGAGTTGAGCGAGAGAGAGAGAGAGAGAGAGAGAGAGAGAGAGAGATGTGTGTGTGAATGCGCGCCCATACAAACACAAATCATGTATATCGGTCCCAGATAGGAAGTGCAAAAAAATGTATACTAGTAGTAGAACTAGAAGTGTTTGTGATTCAAAACAAAATTTGTTTTTATCAGATTACCTTATGCATGTAAATTGATTTTCTTGTTACCAAGAACAGTGACAGGCAGTTACCATATTGATAAACAAAACAAATAACAAACAAACAAAAACAACAAAAATAAAAAAAGCCAACCATGAAAAGATTCAAATTTAGATGGTTTACGTAATCTTTCTTTCTTTTTGTTTTTTGGTTTGCATGATGCAAACTCTCTGGAAGCTCTTACCAATGTTTTCACTCTGTTCAGCTATATTTTTTGCTGTGTTAAGATGCCTCTCATAATCATCTTGTATTTCTGGTTCAGCCTGCATACAAAAAATTAATGTGCAAGGTCTTGCTTAAGGAGACATATATTATTGACTGACACATTTAGATTGTCCCGAGAGAAGTTTCAATGTGTCTGAAAGCAGATTCTCCTTTTCTTCTTTCACAAGCCCTTTAAGATACATGCTAGGTGGTTCCAGACAGTCAGATTAGAAGGAATAGAAATCCTTTAAAACAAGTGACATGACTGATGGAGGATTGTTGGTTTGATCCATAACCAATAATATTAAACTGCAGCTTAAATTTATACTTTGCCTCTCGAAATGCTTACAATGATTTACTATTGACTTGGTGCATCTTCTTGACTGTGGCATTTGGCCTCACAGCATTTGGAACCCATAATACTTCCTTCCCTTTGTAATTAAGCTAACAATGGTAACTCCACGAGGACTACAGAAGAGCAGGACTAGATTTGACACAGTACACATCTGCACATCTGTTTGTTCGTCCGTCGAGTACCACTTCAGTCATCTTGGGGTCGAGGGGGGGGGGGGGGGGGGGGGGGGGGGGGGGGGATGATTTATGGATATGCAGGTGGCTGACCAAGCCAATGCATGCATGGAATGTGTGGTGACAGCTTGGACAGGGAATATGGGAGACCCCCTCTTGATTGTAGGCTTTCCTTGCCAGTCCCTTTTGTTGTACTGGAGCTGTCCTTTCTTTTACATAAACTGGTGCCTATGTGGATAGAGTAGCGACATCTTGCTCTATCCATAGCAGTTTGTTCCCATGTGACAGGGCTGATGTTAAACACTTTCATGGATGTTTTGAAAGTATCTTTGAAGCGTTTCTTCTGACCTCCATGGGCAACATTCTCCTTGTTGCAGCTCACCATAGAAAAGTCTCTTGGGTAGCCGGTGGTCTGGCATGCAAACTACATGACCTGCCAAATGAAGCGAGACAGCATCAGGATGGTGTGGATGCAAGGCACGCCTGCTTGGTCAAGTACCTCTGTGTCTGGGATTTGTTCTTCCATTTTGTTTAACAATCTTATCAGGCAGTTATGTGGAGGTGATTCAGCTTCTGGGCATGCCATTGGCACACTGTGCATGTTTCACATGCGTAGAGGAGAGTGTGTAGAACAACACTGCTCCGTATACTTTCAGTTTGGTGTCTAGACCAATTCCTCTTCCATTCCAAAAATTGGTGTATAGTCTGCCAAAGGTTGCATTTGCTTTTGCAATTCTGATGCTGACTTCATGGTCTATGGTGACGCTGTGGGACAGTTTGCTGCCAAGCTAGAAGAATTTACTCACCACTGTGAGTCTCACACCACTGACTGTGATGTTAGGATCAGTGTGGGGTCTGCCTAGTGCAGGTTGATGCAAAACTTTGTCTTCTTTGTATAAATGTGAGACCAAGGTTGTTGCAGGCTACAGAAAACTTTTTGACGCTGACAGCATGTCAGTTTCTGAGCCAGCATTGAGGGCACAGTCATCAGCTAACAGAAAGTCCCTGATGATGCCTGTCACAACCTTAGTTTTGCCTGGAGCCTCTTGAGGTCAAACAGCTTTCCATCTGTTCTGAATCTGATGTTGATGCCAATGTCTCCTTCTTGGAAGGCATCAGTCAGCATTGCAGAGAACATGATGCTAAACAGAGTGGATGCCTAAACACAGCCTTGCTTTACACCATTTGTGACAAGGAACGGGTTAGATGTCTCTCCACTGTCCAGGATTCAGGCCTGCATTCGATCATGGAACTACCACACCATAGTGATGAATTTTGGTGGGCATCCATTTTTGGCCTTGATCTCCCAGAGGCCCTCTCTACAGATAGTATTCAAGGCCTTGGTCAGATATACATAGGTGGAAAACAGACTGGCATTTTACTCCTGACATTTTTCTTGGAGCTGTCTAGCAGCAAATACCATATTAATGGTTCCTCTCTCTTTTCTCATGCCACACTGGCTCTCTGGCAAAAGCTACTGCTCAAGGTGTATTATAAGACAGTTCAGCAGAATCCTGGCAAGTATCTTGCCTGCTGAAGAAAGGAGGTATATGCCTCAGTGGTTGTCATAAGCCTGGATGTTCCCTTCACGCTATACAAATGGATAATGAACACATCTTTGAACTCCTGACGGATCGTCTCCTGCTGCCACATCAGAAGAAAAAAATGAAAAAAACTTTTCAGTCAAGAGATGTGCCACCTTCTTTGTAGACCTCAGTTGGTATGGAGTGTGAGCCAGGAGCTTTGCTAGTGGAAGCAAACACATAGCTTCTGGGTCTCCAAGCGGGTTGGTGGTTCATCCATTTCTTCGTTGATGGGCACTTGAGGGAGCTGGTTGATGACCTTATTTTTCTTTGCTGATGACTTTTTTTTTTTTTTGCTGTGGCAGTGCACCCAAGCCGCTCATTCTGATGCCCCGTCCACAGCCACAGCCTGGTCAGTCCTGCCACAGCCCCGGCACTGGCAATGCATAGGGAGCAGTCAATGTCAAGTCATCAAGAGGCAACCCACCGGAGGAGATGCTGCACTGCTACTGATCACTTTGGTGGTGTTCAGTGGCGCCTGTTCTGATCCAACATACGCAGGACACCACCTACTAAGCCCCCTACTGACGACAATAATTGCTTAGTCGTGGAGCCTGTGTGAGTGAGCTCTCCCTCCAGAGGGTGCCAACATGTCCGTTCAACGACAGCCCCCATGGACTTGCCAATACCAATGACCATGACAAAACCAAACCAAGGCCATAGACATGGACAGGACATCAAAACTGAGGTTACCATGAGAGCACAGCACTGAGGGCCACAGAATTTGAGACTTTTTTTTTTAATGCTGATCAATGAGAATGAGGATGATGAAGATGATGCTGCTGATTTCCATTCTGGTCTGAGACTGCATGACAGGGCTCTACTCTACGCTTCCTTTCATTATATATCCCGCGTCAACAAGGCCCAAGAAATACAGATACCTGCAGTGTTGGTCAGGAAATCCGAGCAACACTCTCAGCAGGCTGGGGAACAGGTGATCCAAAAAATCTCTGAAAAAAAGACTGGGGTCCAGAGGCCACCAATTGCCCGGGTGGGGCTGGGAGGCCCTGGTGGGGACCTGTCGTGGCCTCTCGTGATAGGCAAATTACCATGTGGCATGTAAAGAAACCAAACTAAAAACATCTTATTTACCATGCAGCATGCAAAGAAATCATACCAAAAAGCAACTTACTTTTCTTCATTTTCTTTATGTACTGTAGTGCCTTGCTTCAAAAGTTCAATATTTCAGTCTTCACGAATTAAGTCCCAGTAATGTTCAGTGTAAGTATCTACTAAATGATGCATCACCCACAGATTTATTCAAAGTCAAATACTGGCACAGTCTAGTATTGTATTATAGTCAACACTCACTCATTTTCTTGTATGTGTACTGCAGTGCCTTGTTCAACTGTTCAGTCTTCACAAACTGAGCCCCTTAAACAAATAGTTCCTCTACTAATGATGCATCACCCTCAAACTTATTCAAAGTCAAATTAACGGAAACAGTTTATACTTTTCATAGTCAACACTCACTATCTCTTCACACAGCATGGTAAGACAATAGGGGACAAAGAAGGTTGTAAGTACACTATTAAAAAAAAACTGGCAAGAGAAGCCTGTTTTGTTTTGGTAGGGGGGCAGCCACAGATCCACTTGCACATCTTGGCCTCTCTAGTGGTCCTTTACTGCTTATTTCCATACTGACTGATGGCCTCTATTGTGGTCCTTTACTGCTTGTTTGCATACTGAGTGATGGCCTCTCTTGTGTCCTTTACTACTTGTTTGCATACTGACTGATGGCCTCTCTTGTGGTCCTTTACTGCTTGTTTGCATACTGACTGATGGCCTCTCTTGTGGTCCTTTGCTGCTTGTTTGCATACTGACTGATGGCCTCTCTAGTGGTCCTTTACTGCTTGTTTGCATACTGACTGATGGCCTCTCTTGTGGTCCTTTGCTGCTAGTTTGCCATACTGACTGATGGCCTCTCTTGTGGTCCTTTACTGCTTGTTTGCATACTGACTGATGACCTCTCTTGTGGTCCTTTACTGCTTGTTTGCATACTGACTGATGGCCTCTCTTGTGGTCCTTTGCTGCTAGTTTGCATACTGACTGATGGCCTCTCTTGTGGTCCTTTGCTGTTTTCTTCCTTCTGACCGACTCCCTATGTACAGTCTTAGCCTCTGAGGCTTGTTCAAAAGATCTTCCTTGTTGGCTTTTTTAATGGCAGGCCCTTCAGCATGTGCACCCAACCACTTTCGTTTCTCAGCTAATGCTGCTTGGTTGCCCTCCTGTCTTTCCTGCCTGCCTTTGTAGACATTCTGCATATGGTCTGTCAGATTTTTGTCCACAGGCTCTCTGATTGGGTCCTTCTTGGAAAATGCCTCTACAGCTGTCAGGTTCCTTGCTTTCAAGCTGTATCTGACTGTTTGAAGTGACTTGTAAGTTTCATCAAGCATGTGTCCTGTCTGGTCTTTCATTAGGTCTCCCATGGCGCTAAAGGAGGACTCTATTAAAGGTCCATGAAAGCCCGACAATAGTGCTTTGGCAGCAGCAGTGAGATTTGGATACCGTTCTGTGCTAATCCCAGCCTAGTACTCATCAATCGGGACTGAATTGTCACTGATGCTTCTATCCACATTGTACTGTCACATTTCTTTCTCAAAGCTTCCTTATCTGAGCAGAAGTGTGCTGGAATTATTTTCAAATAAGTGAGACATGTCTTGGTCCCCCTAATCTCTGGGTCAAGCACTGAATACATTTTTAATGCAGCCTTTCGCAGGTGCATCTTCTGCTGTAGTGACTGTGCACAGGTGATGTAGGCCTCCCGAACCTTTTCAGAAAGTCTTTTTTTATGCTAGCTCCTGCACTAGTTTTCAGAAGTTCTGCACATGCTGTGTCTGTGAACAGAAGCCTGTCTATCAACTGGTTCTTGGCATCTGTTACATCCAAGTTTTTCAGTCCTGTCCCATCTCCATTTGTTGCTAACTGATCCTTCGTCAAACGTCTCGCCACGATTTACGATGTGTGATATGTACATCATGTTGCCGATTGTAGACTCTTGTGGAACATGCAGAGAATGATGCGCCCGCCTCAGCAATAGTTTCATAAAGCATGCGCAATATACCTCACAACCGTAGGCAGCACAGCCTTGAAAACAATATGATGAAAACCTGGATTGGAAATACTGAATACGGAACAGTAATGGACTCGGAGTGATCAAATCCTTCATGATTTTTTTTTTTTCTTGGCAGGATTTTTTTTTTTTCTTGGACTCACTTTCTTTTTCTTGAAAGTCACTTTGAAAAATCTTGGGGAACCTGGGATCCGAGGAGAGTTCCCAAGCCTGCTCAGAGACACATCCATTAAATGGATGGAACTCGATTGTGTGGTCCCAGTCTTCCCAACTGAACCCATAGCAAACCCCAACTCTGGGTAGGAGCCGGTTGGGGCAGAAAAATCCCACATGACTCTGATGGGAATCAAAGCCACAACCTCCCAGCTGGGAGTCACGAAACTAACCACTTAGCCAGAGTGGTTGGTTGGTCAATGACTTTGTCGCTGATGGATGATGGGCAGTTTAGTACACAGCTGAAGTGTTCTGCCCAGCGTTCCAAGATCTTTTCCTTGTCAGAGATCAATGTTTTCCATAAGCACTGAGCACAGGGGATGATCCCGATGGTATAGCTCCCATAAATTTCTTTCGAGGCATCATAACAGTTCTTCATATCATGCCTGTCAGCATATCCTTGGATCTTGTCAGCTTTGTTGCTCAGCCACATGTCTTTGCATCTTTCACAGTTTCTCTTGAACTGTCCTGCGTATACTGTTGAATGCATCTTTTTTGAGGTGGACTTAGTGTCACTGAGGCAACCTTGTGCAGATGTTTCTCATCCAATAGCTGCTGGATGCTATCGCAGTTCTCATCAAACCTGTCCTTGTGTTTTTTGGTTGCTGGTCCCAGTATCTCTGCAGCAGTGTTGTAAACCAGTTTTCTGAAGGTCGACCAGTTGACTTCCACATTCAGGTCATCCAGAGAGGGGATCCCAAACATTCTTCCAGAGTCTGCAAACAACTGCTTGGTTATCACGTTTTTCAGCTTGGTGGCATAAAGCTGTCTTGGAGCCTTCTTTCCTTGCAGGCGTCTCTTGGACTGGATCCGGATGATAGGTCTTTTGATTATGAGATGGTGGTCGGTCCAGCATTCAACACCACACATGGATTTGGTGTCTGTTTCATCCTGCCCATCCCTCTTCCTGGCAATGATGTAGTTAATAAGATGCCTATGCTTGAAGCGGGGATGCACTCATGAGATCTTACTATGGGTAGGTTGGTGGAAGACTGTGGTGGTGATCAGCAGTTCATGTTCAGCACCGGTCTGGAGTAGCAGAGTCTGTTGCTGTTGCAGTGGCCTATTCAGTTTGCCCATGACACCTTCCCAGGAGTCGCTGTCAAAACTAACTCTAGCGCTGAAATCACCAAGTATAACGAGCTTGTCTGCTTTAGGAACAGCAGCAATGGGGAGTTTCATGGTCATCAGCCTGTCGTTGCTCCATTTGGAGGTCCAGCTAGCTTGCCAACAAGAAAAGTCTTCACTGCAAAGCCGTCACCAGCTTCTTGTCACTCTTTAGCTTCCTCTTTCACTCCAAAAAAAGGTATAGTTTGTTCACAAAGTTTGCCCTGGCCCACAAGTCCAGTCTCAATGAAGCCTGTGATACTGACGTTATACCAGGCGAGTTCTTTTCCAATTAGAGCTGTTGAACTCTGAGATGTCTGCACTGTCTATATCCAGGAGGGTGTGCACAGTCCATGTGCCAATGCGAGAGGAACAATCCTCATCTTAATTCTTTTTTGAGTTTCAACCACTGCTATAGGGTTCCCTCCAGCTGCAGTAGGCTGGCTAGGGAAGAATGGGGCAGGTAATACTTTGGGCACCTTTTCTAGTCCCTTCCTCATGCAATGAAGGTGAGCAGTGCTATCCTAAAAAGGACTGCTCAGTTGCTCAGGTGGCAGCCCAACTCCGTTCCTGCTCTAGTTCAGTGGAGAATTACTCTATGGCTTGGGCCGCATGTGTGGTTTGCAGGTACGGCTGCCAGCATACCCACACCTGCCAATTTGTCACTCACCCATTGCCACAGGACTTGAGAATTAGATAAAGGATAAGGTGAATGAAGGTGGACGATGATGATGATGACAGAAGTGACTTGTGCAATGACTTTGTTTAAAGTTAGAAGGAGTTGCACAATTCGTCGACCTCATTCCCTTATTCAAAACCATCGGAGTCCAGCAGCAAGACAGGGTCAAGATGGCTGAATATGGAGTAAACTGTGCTGGATGACCATGACCTTTTTCGTGTCTCACCATGCTCCTATGTACTCCACAATACATTACTGGGAGTCACCTTTCTGCCTGTTGAAACTGTTTGTGGTTTCCTCTGCGCAGTCCAGTCTTCACATACTTAGTTGACAAAGTTACCTGGTTCTGCCAGCCTGCCAAAGCTGTTGCCCAGTGTGTGGCTGCTGTCGCATGCTAACAGCTACAAGGAGCTACAGGTGTGCAGCCCCAAGGACTTGATAAGCACCCCCACCAGAGATGCTACCTCTACCAGACACCTCACACACCCCAGTACATGTCTACAGCCAAACAAAAAGTGTGATATAAAACTCATCATTTTTTGTTTCATTTACAGTGCCTTGCGAAAACCGCCTGAAGTATTTATTGTGGCAGGGATATCTGCAGAGTGGAAATGGCTATATTTGCTGTTACAGAAGCAGTGCCCTTAGAAACAATCAGTCCTGACAATACAAAACTTCCTGCGGCAGTTATGAAGGGATCTATTCATTACTAGAAAGCTGCCTCTGTAACACATTTGAGAGACTCTTAAAGCTAGAACACTGCTATAATGTGATTGGCCATGAAGGTGAAGCCCTGATGGTGTCACAAGTGAAAAAGAGCTTTGGTACAGAAGAGGTTCAAAAACTATCTGAGGCATCCTCTCTGAAGGTTGACAGGCCCCAATATCACTTGTTATAATGCTCTAAAACTGAGTATTAGCTCTGACAATGTTTGCTACTTCATCTTGAGACTGTGCCTGTATTTATTATGAAATTAAACAAGAAAAAAATGCTCTTTGGAGAGGTGTGTAATGTGTGAAGGGAAGTGGAGGAGGGGGGAACCTCCTGCAGAAATACAAGCAACTACCTTGGTATGACTGACTGACCTCCTCATGTCTTCGCCAGGAATTCTGGTAAGAAATGCAAGAAGATCAAGCAATCTCTGTACAGCGGAATGCCCAGCATTTCCCCATTAAGATCACTGATTTCACTCTTGCCTCTGTCAGTGGTCCAGAACAGGAAAGCAGGCTTGCCAGAGAGCATGTTGAAAGGGATTGTCAACATGAGCTCATGTTGTGTTCTCTGGAGATATTCCGGCACCAGAAAGTATCTAAGAACGGAACTGTTTGGGTTTTCAAGAGTTTTGGGGCAGTCGTCGGTTCCGGTTTTGAACCACTTTTGAGAAGCAAACTATGTTGGCAGGAAGAGCTCTCAATGCCGTCTGTTAATGGTGCAGACAACAGAACAGCACGACTAAGAGATTACGTACTGAGGAAAAATGAGCTAAGAAGATGCTGACCTGCTTTTTGGATGCTGAAACCAACCATTCTGCACACCAAGACACCCACTTTCTCCAGCAGACTTTAACAGGGACTCGGTTTGTGTCCATCATAAAAGGTTACCAAGGACCAGAAATCTGGGCTTTTGTTAAAAGTGTGGAGCCAAAAAAAAGTCATTTTGAACCATTGCTGGTATTCAATAGTAGTAAACAAAATGTAATGATCATTAAAGTAAAATAATCTATAGGACAGAAACATAAACAGTGCTGAGCCAAGAATTATAATAAAAAAGGATGAAAAAAATTCTTCCATCATGATCTCGCTGACCTGATCGATTTTTACTTTTTATTTTCACTGGTACAGTTGTATCAATGGGCCCTGAAGCTTCAATTTCTAGAATATCGCAGCACCAGCATTTATATGCGTTAAATTATTTGCATGAGAACTAACAAAATGTTCTATCGGAACTGATCTTGGATGTCTAACTACATGGAACACACTGGAAACATAAATCTTTTACCACCAGATTTTGTGCACCAGCTCATAATTACTGATTTCATCCAGTGGTGCATATTTCCAGCAATTTTGCAGTTCTTGCTGATACCTTTGACAACACTGACAAAATTGCTTGTTGAACACTTCATCTTTTATTCCATTTCTTTCTCTCCCTCCTATGCATTCACTGTTCCTGTTAGTACAGCATATCTATGGTTCGACTGCATGTTACTTTTCAAAATTCTTATAACTTCATTATAAAGAGCTCCTAGCAATCACGACTATGATTTTAATTCTTTCACAAGTGGGGCCTCATAACAATGGCACTTCCCTGTTGTCATGTGTTACAACCAATGCCAACATGTGCTTTTGGTATTTTTCATTTTATTTTACATATCTAATTCAAGCATTGTAGCGTATTATGACATATCAATTGAAAAGACAGTACATGAACAATGTATGCGCACAATTTTTCTTTAAATACTTTTTGGCTAGTATCACAAAGCTGTTGACACATACAACATGACCAAATCATAACAGAAGACAATAGAACAGACTATGACAAAACTGAGAAAAATGTTTAGCCTCAACAAAAGTGGAATGGAAAAAAAAAGGTGTAGAGTATCTACATAATCAAGCCAAACTCAAATAATTACATGTCTTAATCTGCCTCACATGTTGGTGAACCATGAAATCCCATACATTCCTTGTTTGGGAATTCCCTGGTGCAGTCATGGTTGCCTTCGTTTTTGAGACTGCCTAGGACAAAAAGGTCATCTCGAGAACAACAAAAGCAAGCTGTCACCTTGCCGAGACCCTAACCTAAGTATTTCTTATGGTTGTTCCCCTTTGACCCTAGATGCAGGTAACATCAAAATTTTCCACAGTTTGACTATCACTGAGAAACAGCAGTTTTATTGGCTCACAGAGGTGAATAAATCGCGAGACCAGTATTCAGTTACCTGCTACAATGAGCCAATTTATCAATAAAAAGTTAATATTTTGTACACAACATTAACTAGATGATGGGAAACCCGCTAACAGTGATTTCTTTCAAGGATACTTATTTTGTTTTCCATCACATATGCTATTACAAATAAACCATAAAGGTAGACAAACACACACAAAAAATTCTGATTTTTGTGTAGATGTCTATGAACAAGTATGTACCATCAGCAAAATTTTGGTTACTTGGAAAATCCCCAAAGATAATCTGTCCCACCTGGAGACAATCAAAACATAACTTTTCTGTTCCAGATGTGTGGTTCATACTAACTTGAATTGTATTCATAGCAAAGCCAACCATGAAGGTGACTTTGGAGCTGCAAGCAAATTAAAAAAAAAACCTATATACACATTAAAATTCCAAGACAAAAATTCAAATGCAGGTAACATTGTAATAAACAGACTGACCTAAAACATATAACCAACCACATTTAAGCCAGACTGAGTGAAAGTGATCTATTTAAGCCAGATTGAGTGAAAGCGATCTATATCCTTTAAAAATTAAAAAAAAAATATATTGCAGTGGAACATCGGAATTTTCATTTCTGCAGTTGTTTTGACAAATGGAGAGTTCCATAGCCTGCAGTAAACACAGTAATAAACTATAGACATTCAATAATTGTTGGCACTTTCTTCAGGGGAAATTCCTGTCAGCCGATTAGCAGTTCTGTTGTCCCAAGTACCAAAAATGAACCACAGTCCAAAACCACAGCTATACTGTTATCATCAAGTTTATGAGAAGTACATATTTAAGAGAAAACTCCTAAAAGCATGAAATGTTGGAAATGGCAATGGTCTTGAGAGCAGGAGACAGAATTGTGAGAATGTTAAAGTTATTCTTTTTGTTTTTTCAGGTTGAGACTGGCAAACTACTTTCAAATCCAGTCTGGACTGATGTGCATACAAGAGAAAAACATACATTCAGCTTTTGACATGGACAGTGAATGCAACCACAGATCTGTCTGTCCTACCTGGATGTCAAACCTGATTTTATGACAATAGCACTTCACAGTATATACTATTCTGGTAAATATCTAACAAAAAAAAATTGCCTTGTGGTCTGAAAAATTATGGTAATCTCTGTACGGTATCCAGATAATTCGTTTAATCATCAGTTTGTATGTTTGTTTTCATCTTTTACTTCAGTACATCAAATATAGCATACTTCAGATAGCAAAAAGGAAGACGAGAAGAGAGGAGCAGAAAGGTGTGCGTTAAGAGACGATGGGGGGATGAGAAAAGACTTTACTGTAAAGAAATTGAAAAAAAAGTTTTGGTTCACTATATACACAATATTTTTGCTGGCATTGGATTTTCATGTTTTTAAATGAATGTTTTTAGATAAGCAGCATCATCAGGACAACAGAAGTTCTTTCTTATTCCATCTTTCTCCGGACCAGTTTGTATCTGCTCTCTTTGTTTCCCATTCATAAAACAGATTATTCTGTTGACCTTACCAAAGCCATATGGGAGTCATCTGTCTACAAGTATGAAGACTGCAAGAACGTTTACACAACTAATCAAAACCTAAGGGCTGTTAAACAGTATTAGATAGAATAAGGGCTGTTAAACAGTGTTAGATAATAAGGGCTGTTAAACAGTGTTAGATATGAAAGTGCATCCAGGTCACACACACACACACACACACACACACACACACACACACACACACACACACGCGCGCATGCTTCCATTCCATGTCATTGCAAAAATGTTCACAAACTGACAAACACTGAAGTAACGAAACAGAAAAAATGACTCACATCCAGTGTCTTTGAGTTGGTGAATGGCGTTGGACATGATGCGCACACATCCCAGGAAGCCCGCTCCTGCTGCTTGTGGATTTCTTGTGGTTCCAGACACTGATGGTGATGGAGTCCTTGTGACCCACATACCTGAAAAAAGGGACATGGGTCAAAGATGTGATTATTAAGTGAATTGTACTTAAGTAACTCATTTTCACACGTCTGTTCACTATTGTCTTAAAAAGTGGCAGGTCTGAAAATTCAATTTTATCAAAACCTATCTGATACAAACAGACAGCTCTAGATAAAACAAAATTTCTATTTCAAGCACATAAGTGAGTCAGACCTTTGAGTAGGGCTCTTAAACAGTGTATGAAAAGACAATCAGAAATTCAGATATTGTGGTAGAATCTAAAGACCTCAAGAAATCCTAGCGTTATGTAACACATATCAATTTATGGGCTGGAATAGCTCAGTTGGTAGAGCGCCGGACTCATAATCCAAGGGTTGCGGGTCCAAATCTCCGCTGGGCCGTTTCAGAACAAGGGGATTTTTTCCCTTGGAGTTAACATTAGTTCTGACTCCATTTCCCATACGATCCTTCGAATGAGACTATAAACCGAGGTTCCATGTGTGAACGCATGCATAACATCTTGCACACACATAAAATCCCATCACCAACTTTCGGAAGAGAAGGCCAGTTTGGCCATTAGTATGGATGACACGTTACACATAGCATGCGCCTTCCCCGAAGATGGAGTATGGCTGCCTTAATGGCGGGATGAAAAACCGTCATACACATTAAATTCCACTCCCTTTGTTGGGTAGATGGATTAATGCTTGTCTGTCCATGCGGGGAGTGTCCGCAGGAGTATCAGCCTGTGCATGCAGAAGAAGAAGAAGAAAATTACTTATCAAATGCATTTATATTCCCCAGTTCCTTTGACCAAAATCAGATCAATGAACAGATATGTGGGTAAGAAATGCAAATTATCTACTTGTTAATTTTTCACTAATGATGCAAGACACACACTTCAAGACAATCAAGCAACTGACACATGCATGTAAATACACTCTAGCATTTGTTACTACTGTGTCTGAATAATTATGACAACACTGTCAACCAAAAGTGGCAAAAAGGGAGAAAACCCAAACTTCAGAATGTTGGATTTTTCTTTTTTTTCTCATCTCCCATGAACATATCAGGAGCTGCAATCGCTTTCCTTTTCTAATTCACATTAAATAAAGTAAAAGACTTAAGAAAATTCTTGAAACTTTTTGTAACAACATTTCAAACTAAAGTAGTTTATCTAAATTTATCTTTTATCTAAATACACAGTATAATGCAGGGATAAATTACTGAACAGACTGATCTGGCAATTGAGTAACTGAAATGAAACAACTGGTGACTGATTGAACAACTGGTAAGTCACAAGAAAAAAACAAAAGCCCATGTACACACACAAAATGAAGAATTAACTACTAAACAAGACAGCGGAATTTAACTCAAGTGTGCAACTGTCCAATTCACCATCAAGAATAATTCTTTTCAAAATACTTGTTCTTTAGAACACACTCATACATTATACAGAACACACACATTTCTCCCCACTACACCCCTGCTCCCCCCATTGCTCTCCTGTGTCCCTACTCTTTTTCACACACACCATCTTTCCTACCTTGTCTCCATTCCTTTTCTTCACCCGCTGCTCCCTCCACTTTTGTGTGCTTGTCTGCCCCCAACCCCCCCCCCCCCCCCCCCCCCCTTTTTTTTCTTGTGCTCGGAAAGCAATCTGTTTCTTATCCATGGACCTTCACCCATGACTTCCAACCCCCATCCATACCCCCTTGTGTCTCAACCACCACTGTTTTTTTTCTCTCTTATGTATGGATAAGAATTTGTTTTTAATCCACCTTTATCCACACTTCCTCTGTTCCTCTAATCCTTCTCCTTTTCTCCAGCACCGTTTTCTCTTGCACTTGCGCCCCCCCCCCCCCCCCCCCCCTTCTCTTCTATCCCCTTTCCCTCCTCACTCCTCTTTTTCTCTGTTCTGCTTGGAAATCTTTTTTTTTCTTTCATTCATTCGCATCAAAGAGACAGTGATTATACATCCAAAACTATGTTTTAAAGAAATCATGAGTCAAAAAAATTCATGCACTCTTCAAATTTCATTGGCTCTTTTGATACATTGTGCACATTTTCAGCCAACTTCAAGAAACAAAAACAGCTGCAGACTCACAGATCGTAGTACTGATTCCATTTGGGATCGAGGGTGTTCTTGCAAGTGTCTGTGGAATGGCATTGACCTGAACCATCCACACTGATTTTGGGCAAATGGGTCTGGTAAACCTGAAAAATAATACACCCTGTGCTTGTAAACACATATTCACATAATGACTGAGTAAGACAGAGAGACCAAGAGCTTATGTTATGAATAAAACATGAAAAAAGACAAAAACAACAATTACACTTGTTTCAAATATCAATGCTTTATCTTAAACACACTTAGCTTTCCCTCCCCCAGAAAAAAAAAAACTGTAACAATTCAAAAATCAGAATTTTAAGAGAAATGTTCATACGCCCAACAGTATAAAAAAAAATTCATATCAGTGAAATTTCATTATATTAATACGGCTCCAACTCAAGGAACTTGAGGGCTAAAGTAAGTCATCGTAGTTTACATGGGCAAAATAATGTACACTTTATAAAAAAAACAGTTGCACAATGCGTGAGCACACACACACACACACACACACACACACACACACACACACACACACACACACATTTTTATATGTACCCAGGACAAGATTCAAAGAACACCAAAAACACATCTGATAAACACATGATACAGTTAACGCATTTCATCCATAATGTGGTACCTCTTTTCTATAATCATGTAAAGGTTGCCTTGTTTTGCTTACAAAGTGTCAATGGTTAACCAAAATAATCCTCTAAATGGTTATACCCTAGAAAATGTTCATCTAGGAATCATGTTGAATGATTCATGCATTTCGATCACATTTGGGTGGCACTGAAAATAAAGTAAGTTACAATTTTCCTCTCACAGTGTACGAGTAGTTGCCTAGGTAGTGAAAATCATTCACCAATTTCATTATATGAAACACATAACACACACTCTTTTTCTTCTTGGAAGCCGTGGCTGTCGGTGATAATCATACTTATCCAGAATTATGACTTTTTTTTTTTAAAGCAGAAATAGATAAGCCAGTCAAACCTCCATGCCGAATATATCAGGATAATTCTATGAACTGCATATGCCGCTTTCAAACAGATTTGATTGCCACTACTGTAAGACACAATAAAATGACTAATGATAATGATACTAACATTCTTACTAATAAAAACATTCACAATACATTTACAATATAAAGAGACTTCCAGGTACAGAGACAACTAGCTCGTCAATCAAAATATCAAAGAACTCACGGAAGAAATCCTTTTTCGCAAGGTTCTTTGCACACAGTACTGAAACAGAAAAATAAACAGGATTACTTTTCCCAAACTATATCTCTGATCATAGTAAGTAAACATGTTACAGGTGTACTACTTTCAACACATTTTGTTCATGTTTTTCCACTTCAAGAAAACTGAACACAATTCTAATCAAGAGAGCACATGTGATTGCTTGAGCAAGTTGTGTGTGTGTGTGTGTGTGTGTGTGTGTGTGTGTGTGTGTGTGTAACTTTCTGTATGTGTATGCATTTGTATATGTGTATCTGTGTGCCAATGTATGTGTGTGTGTATACGTATGTATGTGTGTGAGTATGTGTGTATGTGTGTGGGGCGCGCGCTTGTGTGTGTGTAGGGGGGGGGGGGGGGGGGGGGGGGGGGGGGGGGGGCAGAAAAAGGGCAGTGTGCAGGTGGAACAAGCCTATCAAATTCATTCCCCTCAAATTAAAAAAGGAAGATATATCAAAATACTCTGAAAGATCAAGGGGAGAGGGAGTAGGAGAGCAGGGGTGGGGGAACCTTATCATCAGAAAAGTTTAATTCTTCAAAGGCTCAAATAACTTTAGCAAAGTGGGAATTTAAGCAGACACCACAATGAAAGTCAGCATGCAACAAAGGAAAAAAGGAAAAAAAAAAAAAAACCTCTTGGGGAAAAAAAAAAAAATCAGGAAAGTGTGTAGATGACGTTTTCTTCAAGGGTAAAATTTTCTGAGGTAGTCGCTTAGAATGTTGAAATGATTGAAAAGAACAAAAAGTACACTTATGAGGCATCTAAAACAAAACATTGGATGGCATTGTTACCTTCAGTGAGTCAAGATGGCACTTTAACTGAGAGAGAAATTAAAAGAACAACAGCAACAACAACAACAAAGGGGGGTGGGAGATGGTGGGGGTGGCAGAGACTTTAATTTTAAAACAAACTCTTTACAGATGCCTTTACAGGGGAAGATCTTGATAATCTCCCATATTTACTATATGAATAAATAGTGCCTTAACTGACATTAGAATATATGTATCTTAAGAAAATCTTTGACAAGCTGATAGGGTTAACTTAAATGGTTCAAAGTCTCTGACTCCAAAACCAGTATCTCACTTGTAATCGGAGGAAGCGAAAGATGTTTTTTTCATTTTCTCTAAAAATTTTCATTAAATAAAATCTTAAACGAAGAGAAACCACTAACCAGCTGGAAACTAGCAGAGGTCAAACCTGTTCTTAAAAAACACAAATGAATTAGGTATCTGCAGACCAGCTACTCTTACACTAGTGATCAGTAAAACTGGAAAAAGTCTGGTGACTTCTGAATTAATGGGATCTCTATCTGGCTAGTTATATTTTGACTCAATTTCTTTTCTATGTAAGTTGCCCACATCATAACTATGCATGCTGCCCACAGTTCTGTTGGCTATGGGTATATGCTGCTTTGCATAGACTCTGGACCTCCATTGTCTATGGAATACACAATGCATCAAGTTGCAATTTAACAAAATTCTAGCATCCAAACCTTTACAGTATACTGTAAGTGAAATGATTCATGTTCACCTACATCAGAACCCTCCAATAAAACCTTAACACCCTAAGTTATTGGGTCAAAGAAAGTTCACTGTCACTGGTATCAATGAATCCTTCACCATTACAGGGTTTCATCAACCTGATAATGTTTTGTCTGCAAAAGGATGGATGACCATGCTGTATTTCTCAAAACTTTATAAGCAGTTGAGGGGTGCAGCGGTGATGATAGAGCAGGTGATGATGGTTGGGGAAAGAAAGGGAGGGAGGAGGGATAGTACATATCAAAGGGTAAAAACTGGAATAGGAGAGTTAGACAGAGCAGTAAGGTAAGGTTATATTGCTTATAGCCCAGCTGACTGCAAAGGGCCACCAGTTAGAGCAGATGAGAAACCTTATGACAGTTGAGACCTCTGTGCTGACTGCAACATTGTTATGAGTTCTGACATTGTTCTGTTTGTAACAAAAAAGTCTGTTGATTTTGTTTGTTGTAATGAAGTGAACACAACTGCCTGTAGAAGCAAATATGGTAATGAGCACAAGTGATTCTGAGATATCATCTGTACTCGATTACCGATTTATTTTTAAATTGAGAGCAAAGATCTTGAAAGATCTATTGAAACACATGGTATCTCATGTAAAAATAAAATTCTTTTTTCGGATACAAATGAATAAGATGAGAGTTGTTTTCTAAACTAGTTTACAAGCATGTTATGATCCTATTGTTACTGTCAAGACTGCAAACTATAAGTTCTTGTGTCATTAACTTTTATTTCACCTGCATGTTTTCATTGTAAAACTGTGAGTGTTGCATCCATGTAATGATGTTTGTTGTTGTTGTTTTACCTTTATTTGTTTGTTTTTAAGTATAAAATGTATGATGCTAACAATGATCAGAAAAATACATAGCACCTAAACTGGGAGTTCTGCTTAACAGTGTGCTTGCAGAATGGGGATACATGCAGAGCAAACGATGGGACTACGTCAATTGCTGCTTGTGACTTTTGATCAAGTCACCTCTGAGCTACAAACTTCTTGAAGCCACTGTTGACCACACTTGGCCTGCTCCATCGACTCCAGTAACTTGACACTTGACCTATGACTTGACAGTTGTGACGCATGCACATTTTTTTTTTTTTTTTTATAGCAAACTAACAATCATATGCTGAGAATGTCTTCTAACAATTCGTGCAAACAAAAGCAGTTAACAATATAACGGACAGGACATAATATTCCTTCCACATTCTAATCCATACTGGGTTGTTCTGCCA
>JADBJO010000771.1:476874-486874 GCA_016801955.1 Conus betulinus | reverse complement strand
TCCCTCTCTCTCTCTCTCTCTCTCTCACACTCTCTCTCTCACTCTCTCTCTCTCTCTCACTCACACACACACACACACACACACACACACACACACACACACACACACACACTTGAAGTAAGTAGGTCTACAGCGACATGCAGCGTATGTGCTCGTAAGCTGGAGGATGAGGTGAGGTATTTCGTGAGCAAAAAACAGCAGTGTTTGCGCGTCCTTCAGATTCTGACAATTTATTTTGGTAGACAAAATACAGTAATGTAAGAAAATTGCAAATTTTGATTAGTGCGAAACTTCAACGTTGTAATGATTACTCATTTCTGGAACAGCTGCCTTTACGTTACTTCCAAGCACCACTAGGGATATCATTTAAAAGAACATAATGACGCATAGCTTAACTGTGAGAACAATTTGAACGACGCGTTGCCTCTCAACTGCTCGATAGCTGTTCAAGTCCACGATAGAAGATAACCACTCAACTCCACAATAGGAGATAATCCTTCTTTATCAGGCAGGTTGTTTTTCTTTTTGGTCCGTGCTAACTTTGGTTTAAACGTTGATTTGTACGGGTTTTAATGACTGAAACGTTCAGATTTTTCAGTAATCATTTTATCAATGATTGGATGTTTGAGATAACAGAAAAGAGTGTTCTATGAATCATATCAATATTGGATTTTGTTACGTGTGTGCTATTTTTTCTGAGATTTTTGTCGCCGTGATCAATTGAATTGTTGCACTGCCATGGCAGAATGACCTGTTTCACTGATAACAGTGAATGTCAACTTGTCCTCTCTCTCTCTCTCTCTCTCTCTCTCTCTCTCTCTCTCTCTCTCGCGCGCGCGCGCGCGCGCGCGCGCGCCCGAGCGTGTTTCACTTACACCTCTCTCACCTCTTTGATCACCGGTTGTGTGTGCGCGCGCGCGCGCGCGCGCGTGCGTGTGTGTGTGTGTGTGTGTGTGTGTGTGTGTGTGTGTGTGTTAGTCCGTCACGAGAAACGGTCCACCTTTCACCCCCCCCCCCCCCCCCCCCCCTCAATAAATTTGTCATATGTATTTTTTGGTGCTTTAGAGTGTATAGATCACGAAAAATCATGTTAACAAAAAAACTCTTCGGGCGCACTGTCCCTTCTGGCTTAATTTTAAAGGGTACCCATCTCAGGTGCCGCGGCTGCTTTTCGTCAGTCTAAAACGTTCCATAAGTTTGGTGATCACCTGTGTCTTTGTTATTTAAGCTACGAGAATCTTTTTTATGTTTTTGTAGACAGTAATGCCTTCTGCACGATACGCAATAATCAGAACGATAATACATGCAATAAGATGACCGCAGTGAAGCTACGTGTGTACCCACCGTATGTCACACGTTGCGAACTGTAAATTTTTTGCCAAAGTGTTTGCAATAAACTGTCTCTCTTGAACGCTTGCTGCTGGAAAGATATATTGAAATCAGAGATGAAGACATGTCATTTCCGACAGTGAAGCTACGTGTGTACCCATGTCATTTCCGACACTGTCGGAAGACAGCATGATCAAACTCCAGACAGCCTCATGTTTCTTCTTAAAAGAGACACTGAGCTTCAGCAAGATGAAGCTATCTTCAGTTCACGGCAGAGTACGAACAGTTCAGAGACAGAGTCAGAGAAGGGGCCTTTGGACCAACGGCACAATTTTATTTGTCGACAGCGATCATGTATGGCTTGTCCTAGCGCTCCTTGAGGCTGTCAAAATCAACGACTTCCTGCTGTACGCACAATGTCCCAGATGCCAGACCTCTTCTTCAGTTTCGGTGGACAAAACTACGTACGCTACCTGACCTTCTTCTCAGTCTTCTTGGCAAACATTGACTTGTCACATCCTGGAGCCAAAGAGATGCTGCAGAGAGGTGCTTTTAGCGTGGCAAGATTCTTCATTCCTGGCAATCGCTGTGCAATGGACAAGACCATGGAAGAAAGTTCATGAAGCACGCCAAAAGCCGATGAGGAGCTGCCGGAGTGGCGCTGGTCTCACGAGACTGCTGTCGAACCAGGCCTACCAAAGATGGGTCAGGACAACCCATGAGAGGTCAAAGTATCTTCATGCAACTCTCGGCATGGCTAGCATGGCACAAGGTGATGAGGTTGCAGTAGATATCGTGACTTGCGTCCGTCTGAGATACTGAAGAGCGAAAGCAACGTTATGAAGACTCAGGATGCAATCAAACGTTTCATCGACCCTTTCTGTGAGGAAGCCTTGGTCAGACTCATCGCCCTGTCATCTGGAGCATCTGTCCCAGCAGGCATTCGGCATGATGTGTTGAGGGCAGGAAAAGCTGGTAAAGCCGTGAAGGAGGCGTGAAGGAGACTGATGGCAAATGATCATTTCTTTGAACCAGCCAAGCGGCTAAACCTGAAAACGATGGCATCAATGAACAAAACCATCCACATGAAAACTACCAAGGAGATGGTTGCGGAATACAAACAAGGGAACCTTGCCTTTGAACTCCTTGTGAAGGCACAGGAAGCAGGTGTTCAACTCGATCTGAAACAGTTGATGACATACCAACTTACTCCTGTACCTTACAGTATTGCCACTGCTGACGACTTCCTTGCCAAGACCGACAAAGCAAAAGGGTTCAACTACCTCTCCAAAGATATGGAAGATGCCGCTCTACCTTCCCATGCCGCGACGCTGGTTGTGATCGATGGCAACGCAGTGTTTCACTGTTTGCAACAGCTTCCTTCCAATTTCAGGAGATCAGATCAGAAGATATCTGACATGCTGTCAAAGGAATCGGACGTGGTGTTCAGTACAGACATGTACAAAACGGACTCAATCAAGGCGATGGAAAGGAAAAGGAGAGGCACTGGCGATATAGATCATCGTGAAAGGAGAAAGCACCAAGCGTCATGCAGACCGAAAAGCATTTCTGTCAAACGACGAAAACAAGAAGCAGCTCAGCCGAGTATTACTCGACGTTTGGAGCAAAAATGAGAATGCGCCAAAACTCAAGGACATAAAAGTCATGCTGATATGTGAGGGAGAAGCCTTCCTGCTGCAATCGGCAAATGAGTGACGACAACAACGACGCCAACCGCAACGCTCATATCCACACAAGAAGCGACGGATTCCAGAGTTGCCCTCTACTACTCTGCGTACGCAGAACGGAATGGCTACAGCTTCGTCCATGTCAAGAGTCCTGACTCGGACATTTTCTTCATTCTCTTGCACTTCGCTCTGCAGCTGAAGGACGTGGTGATTCTGTTCCACACAGGAATAAGGAACAACAACGGCTCATCAACGTCACTGACATCGCAACAGCACACGGGCAACAGCACACGGGCAACAGCGCCGCACCGCCGTCCAAGCTCTTCATGCTTATACTGGCTGCGACACAACAAGTGCATTCAAGGGCATTGGGAAAATTAAACCCATCAAAGTTCTTCAGCAGAATCCAAGATTTGTGGAAACTATTGCCCGCCTTGGAGGTACATGAGCCATCGCTGAAGAAGTCAAAGCCGATCTTGAGACCTTCACCTGTGTCATGTACGGCAGACATTGTTTCACCGGTGTCAGTGACCTCCGACACCAGCTACTCAAGGAGAGATGTGGAGATGAGCCATTGAACGCAAACCACAACGTTGACCTGGCAAGCATGCCTCCATGCAAACAAACTTCAAAAGCACATCAAACGGAGCAACTATCAAGTTGTCATTTGGAAGAGGGCTCTCGAACCCATGTCCGGTATTCCAGCAGCAAGCAATGGACATGGGTGGATTGACGTTGATGGCACCTTGGAACCAGTGTGATCCGCAGAAGAGGAGGACGTCATCCTGCCCGCAGATATGGTTGACTTTCCTCGTGGATTTTCCAGACTCTGACGACGACGAAGAAGAAGCTGTCATAGCCTACGTATCAGAAGAGTCGCTTTCTACTTGTGCCGAGGGAAGCGACTCAGAATGATGAGATTGTGGTTGATTTAAATACAGTCTGGCAGATGTCACCATGAAACAGAATGCCTTCCAATGCCAGCATTTGAGAACAGTCATCATGATCAACACATACACACACACACACACACACACACACACACAGCGCGCGCGTACGCGCACGCACGCACGCACGCACGCACGCACGCACGCACGCACGCACGCACGCACGCACGCACACACACACACACACACACACACACACACACACACACACACACACACGCACACACATATGCGTTCACACTTGGAAAGTGCACATTAACTTTTTTTCCAATAAAAAGTCCAATATGAATTTGTAAAGAATGAAATTTATGTCGAAGCCAAATAGGGGGTAGGGGAGATAACCCGGCAAAAGCGGACATCAGCATAGGCCCATGGTGATGTGGCATAGCTCAAAGAATCACAAGACAATGTTCTTTGAAACTGTGGTGTAATTTGTTTCTAATAAGTTGCACAGTTTTCAAGAGAGACAGTTTATTGCAAACACTTTGGCAATTTACAGTTCGCAACGTGTGACATACGGTGGGTACACACGTAGCTTCACTGCGGTCACCTTATTGCATGTATTATCGTTCTGATTATTGCGTATCGTGCAGAAGGCATTACTGTCTACAAAAACATAAAGAAGATTCTCGTAGCTTAAATAACAAAGACACAGGTGATCACCAAACTTATGGAACGTTTTGGACCGACGAAAAGCAGCCGCGGCACCTGAGATGGGTACCCTTCACAATTAAGCCAGAAGGGACAGTGCGCCCGAAGAGTTTTTATGTTAACATGATTTTTCGTGATCTATACACTCTAAAGCACCAAAAAATACATATGACAAATTTATTAGGGTGTGTGTGTGTGTGAAAGGTGGACCGTTTCTCATGACGGAGTGTGTGTGTGTGTGTGTGTGTGTGTGTGTGTGTGTGTTTATCTTCCTTCACATTCACAAAGCGCAATATTCATGTGACATTGCAGACCTGTAGCATAGCGGACCAGTGGCATAAGAGGCCAGAGGCACAGCGGTATATAATCCGACATTGTTGTGTAATGATAATGGAACGCGCTTCGCCTCAAGCTTCTTCGCCTTTTAAAAGATGCCAGGTGGTGAACAAAGACTGACACGTGGAGCCTCCATGAAACAATGGAAACAAAGTTTGTCTGTATAGTGTACTTCCTCTGAATGCCATGAATCGATGGAGTTGTAATAATTTATGTCATGTGTTTTATAACCTTACATCCTATATCTTGTTTGTGTACACATCATTAATGCCATCCATATTGAAATTCATTAAAAAAAAAAAAAAAAAAAAAAGACTGACACGTGAGCAATCGGCACAAGAGTGTTTCTTCTTTACGGCCACTAGAAGCACATCTAAAAAAAAAAATTGAAATAATTTGAAAGAGTTTGTTAACCGTTTGCGTATCCTAGTCCTCTTGTCATGGGTCTTTAATCAACGTAATTCTGAGCTGCGGGTCTTCAGACTGGCGTGAGGGACGACGGGAGTAGAATCTGTTCAACCCTTTATTTGCAGCACTCTTAGGACGTTGATAATCAGTTCGTTGCCTGCAATGCTGACGTGACCCTGTCAGTTTCTTCGCTCGCGTGTGCGAATGAATGAAGCTTTCTTTTTGCTCTTGACAGCCTGGCTTGACTGCCACTAGGGGCAGCCTGAATAGAGCACAGACAACACACACAACACACACACACACACACACACACACACACACACACACACGCACGCACGCACGCACGCACGCACGCACGCACACACACACACCCCAAGTGAGGTTGATAGTGAGCACATGTTGTACACACATGATGCGACCATGCGTAAGCATGGCAAAGATGTGGTTATTCGAGTGACAGTATGTACATGTGGGTGAAATGTTATAGAACAGAATGAGGCTGGTTACTAAAGACGTCAGTTATACGAGTTTCTGTGACCTGTTTGTACGTACAGAAGGTAAAACTATGTTTGCACTGTCATTACAAATTATTGCATAGCAGCTAATTACAGTTTGGATCACAGTACTTTTTAATCTTCACTGTACAGATGTGACATAGTCGTAGGAATCGTATTGAATATTCCTCGTAAGTGGCACATATCACCTAAGATTCATAAGTGTAATGTGGTTTTCTAGCTTGTTCAAACTATAAAATGATCCATTTTCTGTATGACTTCCTTTTTTTTTCTGTAATCCACATGATACCATTTCATATATGGTTACATATATGTCACGTGATGATGTTTGCTAATTTTATTCAAATCTAACAATGATGATACACTTTGGACATCGCTTCATTGTTGCTTCCAAGGTATGAAGATGGGCTGCATTAATTAACTTTGCATTGAATTCTTGCCACAGAGATGGTTGCCTCGATTACAATGTTGACCTGGACAGAATAAGTCTGTCGTGGTCGATGTTTCAAGGACATGGAAGTGACAAAGCCGGAACCAGGAGGGGCAAGGCGAGATTGTGGTATTATGTTCAAAAGATTTCCAATAAATGCCTGATACCCTTTGGGTGCCACCTGCTTCACTGCATTATTCAATCTGGGCTTTTGAAAAAATAAATAGCGTTAATACCAGTGTCAGCGTTTTAGTCAGTACTGTCATTTTCGACACTTCTCACGTTATGTATTCTTTTGATAGCGTCAGGTTGAAAAACCAAACACAAGAACACCGTTTTCGCACTCCGGTCCCTTTGGAGTGTTTGGAAAGAATGACGGAAACCGGATATTGCGACTTTACCCAGGAGTGTAAATGTTTACTTGGTCCAAACCTTGAACGAATTCTTCACTGCAGTAGATTTATCTGTTGTGTGTTTCGAAATATTGTTGACAAATCCGTTAAAAATCTTCCCTGATACTTTTGTGGCTTATGGTCTATGCCCGACTCTGTATTTTCGCTTCTGGTTGTCAAGATACAGACACGCACTCAAATGTTCCAGTGCGGATTTGTTGTATGACACAAGGAATGACTCCGCCCCACGAGAAAGAAGGTGGTCTTAAATGTTCGCACACTCTGGGGGTAATGACAATGCGTGAGAAATCCACTTATGGCCCAATTTTTATGCGACCCTGAGTTTATTTATATCTGATGTTTTCGTCACAATAAAAGGCTTCAGTTTAAGGTGCCAGTTCTGGCCCATAATGTTGCCAATGTGCAAACTGATCCAGCCCGTTCCTCACCCAGTGCCTTGACATTATGGCCAGGATTCTGGCAGTTTTGTAAAGCCATAATGTCGCTAGCGTTAGCCCAGTTCTGGCAACATTCTGGCATGTGTAAAGGGACTGTAAACATAGAATGGGGTACAGACAAACAGGCAGAGACAGGAACAGGTAGAAAGGGAACACGTGGATTTTCAACATGAACACGGGACACACGTCACCTGCAACACGATTTCTAGAGGTCCGGGATCAACAAGAAAAAAGATTCCGCCAGTTTTCCTTATCAATGACTGTCAACTGGAGAACAACGAGCTCTGGCTGTCAACTTCCTTTTTGTTAGTTAGTACCTGGTAATGTACAAACAACTGAAGAGAGAGAGAGAGAGAGAGAGAGAGAGAGAGAGAGAGAGAGAGAGAGAGCGAATTCGAATTCGTTTTTTATGTGTTAAGCTTTGTGTGCCCATTCACATGGGGACAATGAGGGAAGAGGTGACGTAAGGAAACGATATCACTGTATACAGTGGGTGTCAGCATCATGACGTGGAATCCAAATCAAGGTAATACAGTTCCTTACGTGATTAATCTGCTGACCACAGTGGAACAACTCTGCAGTCACTGGTTCCAAAAGACTTCGGCACACAGTTAACAGCCAAACACAAACTTCAACGTTCTTAACACTTCTACATCAAGATTTCCTTTCAAACCAGATGTGTGATCGCACTTTTAAATGACGATAAAATGTGCGGCCTTACGGTCACATCTTAAGCAAAACTTCCCTAACAACCAACTGTGGGCCAGAACAAGCTTAGATATAAAGGAAATTCATGGTTCTTAGGTAGCTTCTAAATTAGGATTTCCATCATTACCAGCACTACTGTCACATCTGTCCTTTCCGTCTGATTTGAAACTGCAGATAAAATCGTCCATTCGCTCTGATGTGTCTTCAAAACACTTCGTTATGACTTTGTACAGATCAGACACAGTCACGTGTGTTGTGTCAGCCGATTCGCAGACGTCCGCGTTGCTGCTGCATGTGTCTTCGCTCTCTGCTTCAGTCTTCTGTAGATGTAAGGGCAAGCTGTCATTGTATTCACAATGTGTAACTGACTGCGATTTATTTTCTAGTCTCTCAACGTTAGCGTTTGGGTATTTATCTGATCTTGATCGGTGTGTGCGGCGTGCGGTTGACATGGCGGCTCTTTCAAACGCAGCACGACGACAGTCTGTGCCTCTTCCTTCAATGTTGAATGACGACAGTGATAGTTCTTGCAACAGCGTGTTCAGCATGCATTCCAAAGACGTCGGGAGTCCTACAACAGGCCATTGTTAACTGTTTCTTTCAAAAAATTAATGTTTAGACCTCTAATGCAATTCTTGCTGGTAGCCAAGCAAGGGAAGCCAGAGAGAGAGAGAGAGAGAGAGAGAGAGGAGAGAGAGAGAGAGAGAGAGAGAGAGAGAGAGAGAGAGCGTATGACGCTCCGAAAAGTGATTGAACAGGTCGAATATGTATCGAGAATGTCCGACACTGAGAATGTCTGTTTGGCAACAGCACAATCCCAGTTTCATGATACTGGAGTGTTTGAGGCAGTGATCGCGGAGGCCTGACGTTTCTGGTGAAGTCTTTCTCTTCTCTGGTGCTTTTTTTTTTATTTTATTTTATTTTTTTTTTTTTAATGAGATTGATCTTCCAACTGAAGCGCACTCTGCCCTTTCTCTTCAAACAAGAATATGCCTACTCTATCTTTTCAATGATCCTTTTAGCAGTCGTGTGCGCGTGCATCCGTCTATGGTATGCACGTGTGTGTTGGTGCGCGTTTGCACTTGCGCGCACGTGCGCGCGCGCGCGTGTGTGTGTGTGCCTGTGAGGGCGTGCGTGCGTGCGTGCGTGTGTGTATGTGTGTGTGTGTGTGTGTGTGTGTGTGTGCGCGTGCATGCGTGTGTGTGTGTGTGTGTGTGTGTGTGTGTGTGTGTGTGTGTGTGTGTGTGTGTAGTGTAGTAGTGTAGTAGTAGTACTGTGTCTTTTCACAAACTATGTGTGTGTGTGTGTGTGTGTGTGTGTGTGTGTGTGTGTGTGTGTGTGTGTGTAATGCATAATTGCAACGAACAAGTCATGCAAAAAGAATTGAACAGGGAAGGTTATAATATTACAACTTATACCTTCACGGTTATCTCTTCGTGTGTGTGTGTGTGTGTGTGTGTGTGTGTGTGTGTGTGTGTGTGTGTGTGTGTGTGTGTGTGTGTGCATGCGTGCACGCGCGCGCGCGCGCGTGTGTACGAGTGTATGTTTATATGTGCATGTTTGAGTGTGTGCGTGTGCGTGTGAGTGTGTGCGCGCGCGCGCGCGCGCGCGCGTGTATGTGTGTATGTGTATGTGTGTGTGTGTGCGTACGCACGCGTGCGCGCGCACGCGTGTGTGTGCGTGTTCCTTGTTTTGTTTAACTGACGATTGTTCGCTTAAATCTGCGCCTGTCTGATTTTCAATTAATTTTGACAGAATAGTCTGTGTGTGATTTTTTCCACGTCAGGTCATGATCCAGATATTGTTTATGCAAAAATCAAATTGAATGGTTCATGAAGGAATTGCTGAAGATATCGGTGTCTCCGAAGTTATTAGACTTTTTTTTTCAACTTAGTACACTCGCACGACTCGTTCAGAAAAAAAAAAAAAAAACTCTTTGAAACTTCTTCTTCTTCTTTTTTTAATTCGTGATTTCCATCGAGCTTTCTGATCTCAATCTTACAACAGCATTCCCTTTCTCCTTGTCTGTCATGCCACCCCCCCCCCCCCCCCTTTTTTTTTTATACAGTCCAATACCACAAGACGTGAGCAGATATTAAAGTCCAAAAGGCAGGTCTGTGTGAATCATACAGCATATT
>JADBJO010000771.1:466874-469374 GCA_016801955.1 Conus betulinus | reverse complement strand
GCATATCTTTTGGTGGTTGTCGAGCTGGATTCAGTGTTAGCAGTTTTCATCTGGAGCAGCTGTCAAGAAAGTGAGTTTCATCATCAACCATACCACACGCTGAGCATGTCCTATCTTTCTTTGTAGACTATACCACATGCTGAGCATGTCCTGTCTTTTTTTTTAGACCCTGCCACATGCTGAGCATGTTCTGTCTTCCTTGGTAGACCCTACCACATGCTGAGCATGTCCTGTATTCCTTTGTAGACCCTACCACATGCTGAGCATGTCCTGTATTCCTTTGTAGACCCTACCACATGCTGAGCATGTCCCGTATTCCTCTGTAGACCATACCACATGCTGAGCATGTCCTGTATTCCTTGTAGACCCTACCACATGCTGAGCATGTCCTGTATTCCTTTGTAGACCATACCACATGCTGAGCATGCCCCGTATTCCTCTGTAGACCATACCACATGCTGAGCATGTCCTGTTTTCCTTGGTAGTGTTCATGTGTTGACCTACTTCTATTTGGAGGTTATGAGCACTGACGCACAGTCTGGTGAGATTACGTTTCTGTTAGAAGTTTTGAACGCTTATAATGTATGGTTCTTGTTGGTAGTTTTTAGTAACTTTAGCGTAAAAGGACAGTCACATCGTGCTGTTTGATGTTTCCAGAAATCTAAGCACTGAAATTCTTATTTCTTTTTAGCAGCATATTTTGTTCTCCCAGTACTAAGGGTTGATTGATTTTTCCTGGTATGATTTTTGTACCACTTTGTGTTGAACAGTTCGGATAATGTCTTGCCATGGAGTGTTAGATACTTCTATATTTTTTAGCATGAGGCTCGGCGTGTCTCCTTTTGCTAGGCAATGGATAATCAGAAGCCTAGTGTGTGGCATACTGTTTGTAGACTGATGTGGAAACGATCAAGTTTTGCTAAGGTTGGGAAATTCATTGCCTTTTTGTCAAGGCCTAGAAAGTTCTCGTAAAATTCTATGTGTATTTGTTTTCGTGAGGGGGCGCTTGGGACAGGCTGTTTTAGAAAGGGAGGAAAAAGGGGGGCTATTCATGTCGTGATCTGCTTGAAGGGAACCACACTTCAGCGTCATAACATGATACTGGTGCGATCAGCATATTGCAAAGGTGTGTCATTGCATCTGATTTCAAACCTGTACCTTACTTGTCCTTCCTAGGTGTCTGCAATGCTTTGCT
The DNA here is from genome assembly GCA_016801955.1 of Conus betulinus. Lineage (NCBI taxonomy): Eukaryota > Metazoa > Mollusca > Gastropoda > Neogastropoda > Conidae > Conus > Conus betulinus. Next base: position 468,179 of record JADBJO010000771.1, on the reverse strand, counting down.
TGTTTGCTTTGTAAGGTCGTCTAGAGCACTTGTAAATTCATTATTTTTATGAAAAACCATTTCGAGATAGTTATAGTGGTTTTTGATCTGCATGATATCAGACCCATATTTGAGTACAACGGGTAATTAAAGAATCTGTTTTCATGGAAAGAATAACTTTTTGTATTTCCTTGATCGATCATCAAACCCTCATTCGTTACAGTTCTCAGAAAGTGTATTTATCTTATTTTGAAACTCGGATTCATCTGCACGTAACAAAAACCCCATGGAATTCTGGTGCTGTTGTTTCAGTTGGGAGAATCATTACTCTGCCTGTAATTGGGAAGTCATTTCCCAATGCATTGAATGGTGTCGGGATTAACGTGTTTGCTTGCAGAACTCCTACGTGTTTCCTTGGAGAACTCCTCTAAGTAATGGTATTTTATTAGAGAACCTGTCTGTTGTGTCTACATCAATGTTGATGTATCACACACTGAGCTTTTTACTCTTAAACGGTTGCCTCTGATCCCTGTTCTGTGCAGTTTCCTTCGTACAGCTTCACGTCGAACGCCATCGTAGACTTTGGGAAAGTCTAAAAAGAAGGGCTATTAGTTCCGCCAGACAAGACAGAAAGAGTACAGGAGAGTTGTCCTGTAATCTGTCAAAATGTTTGTCTGTATTGTCTGGGGGAACTGTTAACCTTTCATTTGAAGATTTGCTTCAGTTTTCGCCCTTCAGTCACCTCGCTTTGAAACTCTCTAACAGTCGATGAGGAAGCTGTAACATCCATTCTTTTGTTACTCAATCAATAAGGGTTTAAAGAATGAAAAACATGGTCAGTTGTTCTAGAAGGTTTTTCTTCTTCTGAAATCCAACTTGTTCTTGGGCTAATAGTTTATTGTCTTCGAGACAATCGGATGTTTTTCTACTTCATATGCAACATAAAGCGTTTCCCTGTCTATTGTTAGCCCATGTAATGGTTCGGGGTTAAGGGGTTACCGTTTTTTGTTTACGGCACAAAAAAGTTTCTCGGTTTATTGTCCTCCCTCTGTAATTTTTCGGGTTTAGGGGGTCACCGTTTTTTGTATATGGATACACGAATTCAGTCTTCCAAGTATGCACTCTGTTTTGAAATGTTTTGGAAAAAGGTTCTGAATAACGGGACAAGTTAGTGGGCAGACAAACGTTTCTGATCTCTTTTGTAATTTGGTCAATACCTAGCGATTACAAAAAAAAAAAAAAAAAAAAAAAAAAAAAAAAAAAAAAAAAAAAAGAACACAACACACAACACACACACACACACACACACACACACACACACACACA
>JADBJO010000771.1:459374-461874 GCA_016801955.1 Conus betulinus | reverse complement strand
CGCCACGTGAGAATTGTGCGCCCGAGTTCTGTGGCGAGGTTTCTGTGTTGCCGGTACACACGTGAACAGCTCTGTTGACGATGTGTCAAATGGAAATGCGAGTAGAGCGACCTCGTCAGTGTTAAATAATGAGTTTGATGATGCTAATGTATGTAAGAAAACGAAACTCTTTTCTTTCCTTAATGGGAACTTTAATACTTAATGGAATACACGATTTTGTCAGTACATTTGTTCCTTTGATTTTGTCTGTTTAGTTTGGACGTTTGTAGAAGATTTTCAGGCGCCTATTTTTGAAAGATGCACTTTGTAACGTAAGCCTGCTGTTACACACGGAAGACGTTCAGGTAGAATTATGTGTTTGATAAGGAATGAGCTATGTTCTTTTGCCAAACCCATGTGTGTGGAATGTCATCTTTTTTACGCTTTTGTATTGGATAAATGTCTTTTTGGCACTGAAAGACACATGCATGTTTGTGCTTATATACCACCAGAGAATTCACCATATCATGTGCATTTTGATTGTGAAAAGGGTGTTTCTTTGTTGGAAGATTTTTTTTTTTTATGTCACTGTTTGCTTTATAACAAAGAACATGATATGTACATAGTAATTAATGGAGATTTAAATAGTAGAACCTCAAATACTTCTTGTGACTTTGAATCCAAAGTGTGTGATTTTGTTAATCGTTTGAGTGGTCCTTTGAACTTCAACAGAAATTTTGAAGACGGTGTGCTCAATAATTATGGCAGTATGTTACTTAACATGTGCACTGATTTAGACATGTGTATTTTGAATGGTATGTGTCAGGGTGACCTTCAAGGTCATTACACGTACATAGCTGATAAATTATAAGTCTGGATGATTTTTTTTTATTTTTTTTTTTACTGTCGTATGATCTGTATTCAAGTGTTTCTGATAGCATCAAAATGAATGTGTCTGATAGACCTGAATCTGATCAATTGTCTTTGAAATTATATATTCACTTCCCTATGGATAATGAAATTTGTCTAAGAATGATGTTCATATTTTCGAAAAGTTTATGTGAGACGAAATCCATAGTAATGTGTTCAGAGACAACATCTGTTCAAACGACATGCAAAGTCAGTTTGAAATGGCGACGAGTTTAACAGATATAGATAGCAAGAAAGCACTTGAGGTTTTTAATCATTGTACAAAAAATACAGCAGGCCTTATGAAGAAACAAATGCACATTGGTAAGTGCGTGAAAGATGACGACTGGTATGATAAAGAATGTCGTGTTGTAAAGAAAACTGTACACAGTTTGTTGAAGAAATTTAAGCGTACTTTATCTCCACCTGATCGCACTTCTTTATGTATAGAAAGACGCGAATATAAACATTTGTTAAAAGAGAAAAGAGAAGCAATTCAATGACACTCTATTAACTGACTTATTACGATCTGTAAATAATGAAAAAGAGTTCTGGGAATCTGTGCGTAAAATATCTACAACAAGAATGCAGATTTTGAATGACATTAACATAAACGATTAGCAGGTACACTTTAAAGAATTGTAGAAGGAAAAGACAAGTTTGATAATGTTCTGTTTCATGGAGAAAGTGAGAGTAACCAAAGTATTTATGATACTGTGAAAAATGATGATGTTATGAAAATGATGATGATGATGATGATGATGAAGAAGAAGAAGAAGAAGAAGAAGAAGAAGAAGAAGAAGAAGAAAAATAACGATGCTGAAGGCGAAAATAATTTGAATCAACCTATCTCAGTAGAAGAAGTTTTGATTGCGCTAAAAACACTGAAAAATCGCAAGACTGCAGGTCCCGATAAAATCATACGGGAATTTATTAAAAATGCCTGCAAATCAAATTTGGTAATAGAATTTTTGGTATTTTTTTTAAAATTCTCTGTTTGATAGAGGCATCTATCCAGGACGTTGGTGTGAGTCAATTGTTGTGCCGCTATATAAAAAGGCAATGTCACCAATCCAAACAACTACAGAGGAATCTCGTTGTGCAATGTTTGCAGCAAAGTGTACAGTGCAATTATTAATAAAAGACTTCAACTGTGGGTTGAAGACAATAACATTACAGGTGAGTTCCAAGCTGGGTTTAAACAAAATCGTTCCACTATAGACCATATGTTCACATTAGTGGCTTTCATTCAAAACAATTTTGTCTGAACCGTAAGTTGTATGTTGCTCTCATCGATTTTGAGAAAGCGTTTGACTCTATTAATAGGACCTTTATTTGGCCTATTTAGCTGAAGAAAAAAAAAAAACGATATTCACTGAAAGATGTATACATGCATTATGGGCATTTATGACTGTGTAAAGGCAAAGGTATGATGTGGCGCTGCTTTAACAGATTACACTACTTGTTCATCAGGTGCTAGGCAGGGTGATGTATGCAGCCCAGTTTTGTTTTCTTTTTTTTCACTAATGAGCTGACTTTGGAGGTGATAAATTCTGGGAGACATGGTGCCCATTTTGTAAATGATGTTATGGAAATATTTATTCCACTTCTT
>JADBJO010000771.1:444374-454374 GCA_016801955.1 Conus betulinus | reverse complement strand
AGCTATCTAAGAAAACATCTCGCCTGTAGATCTCATAATTGGTTTTTGATTCCCCTAAAAGACTCGGTACCCATTATACATCCTCAACTAGTTTAGTTCACACGCAAAGGGAAGCGGGTGTAGGCCATCATAGAAATACCTATCCCATTCTCCTTCTGAAATGGTCAAAAACGTAATTGCATTAAGGCGAGTAATGCAGACCAAAACTCCCCATTGGTACAAAACAACCTCCTTTCCAGGTACAGGGAAATGGCTGGCACAAGTGACCGAATTGTCCTAAAATCCATGGATACCCATCGCCTTCTTTGCTGTGGGTAGACAAGACGTATCTTGCGACTGGCATACAACCGCAACAAAGAAAAAAAAAAAAAACTGATGAGCCGATGACAGGTACATTTACTATCCTGGAATCCCTGCTGGCCAAGGCTGTTGTATATCCCATTCATTCTCTTGGAATCTCCTCTAGCCCTTGCTGGTGCTGCTACCCAGTCATCAGTGATTCCTTTGTTCCCAGAGTCCCGTAGTTCTCTTTGACGCATTGACCTCATATTCAGGCCTCAAAACGCTGCTAGAATTGCGTCTTCTTTTAAGTTGGATTTTGAGTCTAGTAGCCCAAAATATGCGATGTCATGCATTTGATAGTACAATCCGACATTTTGTAACGATTAGAAGGCATGCAGTCTCCGTTCCACACAGCCTGAGAGCGAGCACACTTAAACTACATTTGTCTTTTTGGTCACTGTATACATACACCGCAATAGAAGGTGAAATGAGTCATTCGCTACACATTTTGTCAAGTGAGAAGACTCCATTTCAGGTTGTTTTGGAAGTTTTGTTTCTGATTTTGTTTTTATTTTTTTAATTTTTTTTTCCAAAACAAGAAACATGTTTCTCATTCAGTCTTTAATCGCATCTGTAGCATGTAAATCCTGAAGACCAGTACATAATGCAGGAAACGGAAGCATCCTTTTCTTTGAATCTGGAGATTGCTTCCAAAAGACAGTTTAAAAAAAAGGTAAAAAAGTAACAAGAAAGCCAAAAATATAAAGTTCAATAAAGAACTTTTGTATACAACCACTCATTTCTCTTCATTTTGCTTGATTACTCTTTGCGTGCGTTTTTTATTTATTTATTTCTTTTTATTCTTCCCATTTTTGTTTTCTTTCATCTGTTTCCAATGTAGCGTTTTATTAAAAGCCATCATTCTGTCCAACGAGTAAAGTAATCTGCTTTTCTTTAAGGTTTCTATGCGTGATTTATTTCAGGGGCTTCAGCCAGTGGTTGATATGCTTGATTTTGCTTTCATTGCCTTTTCTTATGCTTATCACGGGAACGATTTTTTTTTTTTTGTCTGTTCGTTTGCTTTTTTCTTTTTTTGTATTTGTTTTAATAGCAGTTTGACTCTCACAAGCAATCAAATTTGGGGGTCCAGGCGCCGCAAACCCAGCGTTACACGGCGCGAGAAGTTACTCACAAACCGTTGGAAACGTTTTCATTCGGTTATTTATTTCATCCCTTCAATTTCCTTGCCTCGAGCTCTTTTTAGAGAAATTTTGTTTCAACCGCTACGAATTTTGTGTGCACTGAATAATGTAAAAGTGTTACTGCCACCACCGGTGATTATCACCACCGGCTGCACCACAACTCTCTCTCTAGCTGTCTCTCTCGTACACACACACACACACACACACACATACACGCAAGCACCCACACCCACATCCTCTTCTTTTTCTGGCACTGATTTCTTTCCATACCTAATGTTGTTGTCTCTCATATGTACGTCAAAGCTGCATGCAAAGCTGCTGCTCTCTTTTAATGCTGTTCAGGCTGGCCCCAGTCCCATGTGGGAAAAGGCCAGAATGACTGATTTGTTCCCTTGGCCGAGGAGGCGCGGTCTTCGCTCACGTCTGTTGCTACGGTTCTCTGTCAACAAGGTCAAACGAAATCGCTGATCCGGTTTTAACGAAACCTGGGTGGCAAGATGGAATATGGCTTCGGAACGAACTCATTTATCGTTGGGGTTCACACAGCAAACCTCGATGAGATTGAGTCTAACGTCCTCACAGCAACAGCTTGTAGCTTGGTCAAGTTAGTAGCTGCAGCACAGCGAATCTCCGTCAGCTTCTTTCTCTGATCGTGCGATGCGATGCGGCTGGACTAAAGATTCGATTAAAAAAAAAAAAAAAAAAAAATTAACGTCATGATCAGTGACGCATTTGGAGCACGTAGTCATGACGTGGATCTTTTCTTGCTTTCTTTTTTTTTTTTTTTTTTTTTTTTTTTTGTAAAACGAAGACACCTATTAGACTCGAAGAGCAGGTTCGAATTTCGCTCGAATTTGTCGGAGGTCTGTCATCTCCCGCGCTTTCTAGTTCTTGCTTTTGTTTCCTTCTGTTTTACACCCTGACATTCGTGTCGCTGTTACATTTTTTGTTTCCCACTATTTCACACCCATTTTAATTTGTCGCCGTTGCTTTTGGTGATTCTGTCTACTTTACACCCCTAAGATTTGACGCTGCTGCCTTTTTATTTGTGTTTACTTTACACCCCATAATTTGTTACTGTTGCTTTTTCTTTTCTTTTCTTTTTTTTTTTTTTGGTTGTTGTTTCCGTCCATTTCATACCTTTAGATCGCTCGCTGCTGTTTTCCCCTCTGCTTTAGCCCCTCAGATTTGCGGTGATGGCTTTGCCTAAAAAAAACTTTACGTAAATCCCTAAATCTGTTCCCTGCTTATTTTCCATTTTCGTTTTTTTTTTTTTTTTTTTACAGAAGTGTACGTTTTTCCCGCTCCCTATGCTTTTCGTGCACTCTGCTGTTTACCATTTAATTATGCCCTGTTCATAAACTATGTACGACCAATTGTGCTTATAATAGCATCTAATGCGTTCGCTTTTAATTTATCAAATAAATGAATTAATCGGATAATGTAAACAAATTTCTCTGCAGCCATCCACAGCCTGCTTTTTTTTTTTTTCTTTTTTAACGTTCTACATATGTATGTAGCTTTTTGTTTCATTAATTGACCCGTTTTAAGGCGACAGAGCCTTTTGTTTTCTTGTGCATCTACAGGAGTTACATTTGCTGACCTAGTAGCGGCTTTTTTGTTTTGTTTTGTTTTGTTTGTTTGTTTTTTTTTCATCAAGAATCCAGCGTATTGTGCATGTGTTTGTAGAATCTGTGTCCACTACTACTCGTAGTCGGATCCATCACGTTTTATTCAGCAGCGAGCTGATGATAAATCCACTGTGTCGTCTATCATACACGTGTGTGTGTGTATTTGTGTGAAATAGATAGATCCTTAATTCGTGTAAATACATGGCCATTGATTCAGTTACTGTGTAGACGGGAACGCATGTATGCCATACGTGATCCCCGTTCTCGTCCAGCTCAGCTGCTGCGCTGTCTTCCTACACCGGGCGACACGGTCAACAGATGTATAACTAGCTGGTTAAGTCTCTAAAGCCACCGCATGCTGTAAAGGTCCTGCTAAAGCGGAAGACATAATGAGTCAATGAAAACGTGGTCTAAATCCCTAACGTGTATATTATGTGGTACGTAAAGTTACTGAACAACTGGTTTAGGTATCTAAAGGTCACGATACACGCCAACAGGCTGACGAACAGCTGGTTGAATCTCTAAAGGCACATTACACCGGACGACAATGCAGATCGATGGTTGGGTAAATTTATGAAGGACCTGCTGTAGAGGATAACATGATGATAAGCTGATGAACAGTTGTTTTAATTCCTAAAGGCACTGCTACACATGACGGCATGGTATGTTAATCTCATTAATAGCTGGTTTAAATGTCTGAAGGCCCGGACACATCGGACGACAATATAAGCTGACGAAAAGGTAGCTGAAATCTCTAAAGGCCCCACTATACGCACCGTCTTTGCCTGACGGCCAGAAAGGGTCTGGTCAAACGCTATAGCAAGCCACCACTTGGTAGAGTAAATCCATTTTGACTCGCCTGTTCTAAAAGTGGTAGACTATAGACTCTGACAGAACTTCTCTGAACAAAAGAACTTCAGATTTTCAGCCAATGGGCATCTAATAAATCTGAACAGATCAACTTCATTTTTCAGCCCATCAGCGCCCATCTTAGGCTCATGACTTTTGATCAAAGCAGTGACCAAGATCCTAGAAATTGCAGCGAACGCAACTTGTTTGTGCCAGAAACAAAACGCAGACAGCTTGACATGGCTACAACCCCCCACATTATGTTACAGGCCCTACCATCGAAATATGAACTCGCTCAGTAGGTCCAAGCGACTTTATCAATGTATCAGTAGATTACCGCTTTCGAGTTTACCAGATTCCAGACCCGTATGTTTCACACGGATAGGACCATCCCTGAAATTTCGAATGACGTTTCGAACTATGTGATTTAAACGACAGGTGTCACTCCGTCTAGCTTGGCTAACAGCTTTTGCTGCATCACCATGACCAAATCTCAGTGTGCTCAGTCTTCGTCACTGACCAGAACATGACTAGGAAACAAAAGCTGTGGGGAAAAACTGGTCTTCCAGGTGGGTGAGTCCGGAACCTTGTATCCCCTCCCACTTCTGTCCCTGCCGTATTGCCGTTTTCCATTGTACTGAAAGGTAGGTATTGTACTGTCCTGTTTTTTTTTTTTTTCGTTTTTTTTTTTTTTTTTTTTTTTTTTTTTGTTGCATTGCACCATACTGATCTGTCCCGTGCTTTTCAGTGACGCATTGTACTGTACACTATGTATTGTAGCGTCCTGTATTTTATTTATTTATTTTTTTTTCCTTGCGTTGCACTGTACTGAATTTTCCTTGCTGTTCTGTGACGCATTGTAACGTACAGTTATTGTTCCGTGCTGTTCAGTACTGCATTGTATTGTGCTGTATTGTATTGTGCTGGGTTGTGTGGAGGTCTACTATATAGGCCTATAGTGCTGTTCTGAACAGTACGGCACTGTACCCCTCTGTACTGTACCAGGCTGTTCCGAACTGTACTGTGCATGTTCTGTATCGGACTGTGTTGCACTGTGTTGACACTGTCTGTGCAGTGCTGTGTGGTGGTGTGCTCTACCATCACACGCTGTGCTCGTGCCGCTCTACGCTTTGGGTCATCACTGGCAAAGTTTTACACTGTGCAGCATTATTTCCTCTCTCTCTCTCTCTCTCTCTCTCTCTCTCTCTCTCTCTCTCTTATCAGGTTATAATGTACAGGGATAATACCATCCGGTGACTCATCCGACAGCACACAACAATAATGATAACAACAGTCTTTGTTTGATGTTGGAGAAAAATGCGTAGGTTGTACACAGAATTCGGGGCCGGTCACGTTTTTTCTACGACCAGTTTGATAAAGCCAGTGGAGGAACATGTCCACCTGTCGGCCTATCTGCATGCCCCCCCCCCCCCCCCCCCCCCCCCCCCAGCTGCAGAGATCTTGTTATCGTATTTATTGTTATCCGGAGACTTAATGCTAATGTAAAGCGACCCGCAGGTGCCAGACTAAATCAGCACCTTCATTCTCTGGTCGTTAGTATACTCCTCGCCATTTTTCTTCTTGCGTGAAGATCGCTATATCGCCTTTCTTTTCTTTTTTTTTTTTTTGTGTGAAGGTTTGGAGAGGGAGAGAGGGGGTGGGGATGGGGATGGGGGTGGGGAGTAAGCTTATCTGTGATAATGAACGGTTCGACTTTGTGCTTTGTGGTGAAGTGTGGTGGTGACTGGACAGGGCAGGGAAGCTAGCGTTAGACTGGGGAAGTGTGGTGGTGACTGGATAAGGCAGGGCAGCTAGCGTTTAGATTGGTGAATTGTGGTGGTGACTGGACAGGGCAGGGCAGCTAGCGTTAGATTAGCTTGTCGCCTGCGTTCAAGGGTCTTGGCTTCCACCCGCGCAAACGAGGAATGTGGACTGCGGTCATGTCTGTGTCTGAGTGTATATGTATGTGCGCGTCTGTCTGTCTCTCGCTATATGTGTCCATCTCTCTCTCTCTCTCTCCTCTCTCTCTCTCTCTCTCTCTCTCTCTCTCTCTCTCTGTTCGAAACATAACAAGCAAAACAGTTAGGGAGAGGTAGGGTGGAGGAATATCTTTGTATCCAGATGTGTAAGGATTTATGTCAGCTGTGTAGGGTAAACTATAGTGCTGGTTTGAAGAATCAGTTGATTAGGTAGATTTGCAGTGTGGGTTGCATAAAGTGATTGATAGTGTCAGCTTTTGTAGGGTGGTTTATAGTGTCAATTGTGCAGGTTGATTTGTAGTGTCCATTGTATAGTATGGTCTATTGTGATTTGTAGCGTCAGCTGTACAGGGTGGTTTATATTGTGAATACCCAAACGGATTCACTTGCGACATTTCTACTTTTGGATGTGTTGTTTATGTACAGGGTGGTTTATATTGTGAATATCCAAACGGGATTCACTTGCAACGTTTCTACTTTTGGGTGCTTTGTTCATGTATATAGGTGATTATACTATTTCTTCTGTAGTGAATAGACCGTGTATTCATACTTACTTTTTTTTTTTATTTTTTTTTAGGGAAACGCTGTACGATTGTTTGGCAAATTAAATTCCAAGTGTTGGTCACTGACTACTTTGTTCGTTTATTTGGATTTTACCTGATCTTCAGCACACGATCTGAGTTTTAGTTCCTAAAAGATTAGATTCATTCGCACAGTGATGTAAATGATGTTAAAATACCCCTTTTTGTCTTCTGTTTCAATTTTCCTTCTTCTTCTTCTTCTTCTTCTTCTGCTTTTGCTTCTCATTATTATTCACCTCATCCTTTCTTCATCTACTCCCTTTTTGTCTTTTTCTTCTCCTTGTCTTCTGCTTCTTCTTTTGTTGTTGTTGCTGTATTTGTCTTCTCTTTACCTTCTCTTCATCATCTTGTTCCCTGTTTTCTCATCCCTCATCTTACACAGGCTGCCGTGAAACCCCTTACCCAACACAGTAACTGCTTCTCGACCGTGTACTTTGAAACTGAAGTGACTGATGAAAGCTTTATGCGTTACTGTCACTACAGTTATGCAAGATGACCGTTTACATACAATTTTCCAATCGTCCCATGGGAGTTAATCAAGGATGTTTGTTAAGTCCATCGGTATTTCCCCTTTTCATCAGTGAACAAACCGCAGAAATACCGAGAACAGATAGACTCGGGATATATTTAATCCCAGGGGCAGTGGAATCGTTTCTGCTACGTTTTGCTGTTGACGTCACTCTGCTTTCACAAAATACCGAGAAAGTGCACACATTGGCAATGTGGCAATGATAAGATTCATGTGCTTTTCTTTGCATTCTTCTTTTCAAGTTTCGTACCGAGAAACGGGTAGACATCCATTGTATTTTGGATCTAAAAAAAAATGCATCATGCATCGAATTTATTATCAGACTCCCAACGTCCAGAATAAACTTGCAAGCGTATGAAATGCTATTGACTCAGCATGAAAAACACAAAACAAAACAAAACAAAACAAGCAAACAAGTCGGTAACAACAGCGTAGAATACAACAACAGTAAACGATTTTGTTATTGTCTAGAAATGTCAGGCTGCAGGTTATGAAAAATTTTGTGTACGAATTTAAAGGAAGACTGACATCTTGTTTTCATCAAACCTGGCTCGTAATGGGAGTGTCCAGTAATAACTATTAGTGACATTTTTCTTTCGAAAAGGCCGTTCATCTTGAACACATACAACAGCATTGACAAACAAAAGAGGAACGAGTGACTTATCAAAGTTTGATCTAAGAATGGTGATTTTATGAATCATAAATATTGCTTTATGTCTAAAGAAGCGGAACATTTTACATCCAATTCGTGAAGGAGTGACGGGCGAAGCAAGCATTTCGTTTCCTTACAAAGAGTTACGCTTACGTTTTGTTTTCTTGAAGAATATCATTCATCCAAGAGACAGTCCAATGAAACAGTTTGTCTTCCAGCGATATGTCAGATATCAAATGTTTATCCATTGCGAGTTCTTGCCAGCTGGACTCAGTGGTAGTATGGTAGTATGCTCATTCTGTATCATCATGTGTACATCATTTTAATAACAGAACAGAAAATGCATGTTGCATCAACCATGTCGTCGTTTCCCTCCCTTTGACTGATATGTTTTTTTATAGATTCTGTGAATAAGATGTTTTGTTCTTCCTGTTTTTTGAAGTGGCTAATAAAGCATTGTTGTTGGACACTTACATTGAATAAATCGTTTGGTTGCCCTTGGCTTTGGACTGTGAATAAAAGTCTTATGCACTTTGCGCTCACATGCATGCATACCCATAACACGAATCACACGTGCACACACACACACACACACACACACACACACACACACACACACACCACACACACACACACACACACACGCCACACACACACACGCACACACACACACGCAACACACACACACACACACACACACACACACACACACCACACACACACACACACACACACACAAAACACACACACGCACCCCTTCGAGGGAACACACACAACAGGGACGCGTGAACACACACACACACACACACACACACACCACACAATACACACACACACGCACACACGCCACAGGCAAACACACACACACACAACACACACACACCACACACACACACACACACACACACAACAACACACACCACACACCACACACACACACCACACATACCCACACACAACACACACACCATCAACACACACACACACCACACACACACACCACACACACGCCACGCACGCGCACGTGCGGCCAAACAGATCGCAACCTTGTTTGTCATGTTGAAGAGAGAGAAGCGAGAGGGCGGGGTGAACAGGATCGCAGACCTTGGGGTGCATGTTGAAGAGAGAGGAGAGAGAGAGAGAGGGGGGTGGGGAGAGATGGAGAGAGAGAGAGAGAGAGGGAGGGGGAGTGGAATGAGAGGCGGAGAGGAGAGAGGAGGGGAGGAGAGGGAGGAGAGATGAGAAGAGAGAGAGCGAGAGGAGAGAGATAGAAGAGGGGGTAAGGCTTTTTAGCTGAGGGGGGAGAGGGCGAGGGGGGTGGGGGAGGGGGGGGGAAGAGGAGAGAGAGAGAGGAGGGAGAGAAAGATAAGAGGGGAGGAACGAGGGGGAGAGGGTGAGGGTGGAGAGAAGAGGGGGGTAGGGAAGGGAGGGGGGATCGGAAGTGGGGGGAATGAGACACGAGGGTAGAAGGGGGGGGGGGAAAGAGAGAGGGAGATGAGAGTGGGGGGGGGTGAAGGGTGGTGGGAGATCGGAGAGGGAAAGCGAGGAAGAAGAGAGAGTAGTGGAGATGGCATACAGAGAGAGAGAAGAAGGTCGAGGAGACGAGAAGAGAGGGGGGGTGGGGTGGGAGATTCCAGGGGAGGGCGAGGACGGCGGTAGGGGGTGGATGGCGGGGGGGGGGGGGGGGGGGGGGGGGATGGGCACTGAGAGCGTGGTGAAAAAGGGGGGAAATACAAGTGGGGGTAAGAATGGGAGAGAAGAGACGCAGGAAGAGGAGCGACAGTGGGCAGGGGGGCAGGGATATAGTGTGTAAATCATTCTAGGCAGCAAGGAGAGGTGATATAACCATGGATTAGGGGCAGAGAGAGAGAAGAGGGGGAGCGAGGAGATGAAGATCGGAGGGGGGGGAAAGATGAAAAGGGGAGAGGAAAAGAGGAAACCGAGAGGAGAAGAGAGTGGGAGAACAGGAGAGGGAGGAGAGGGAATGAGGGGAAGAGGGAGAGGGCAGAGGTAGCGAGAGGGGGTGATAAGACATAGTGAGAAGGAGGAGAGGAGAGAGGAGGAAGGACAGCGAGACGAGACCAGCTGGAGAGAGAGATGAGAGAGAGACGAAAGATAGTGGAAGGAGTACGGAGAGAGGAATGCGGCGGTAAAGAGAGGTATCTGCTAGGGACAGTAGAAGGAGGACCGACGAAAGAGAGAGAGGTTTGAGGATGGGTTGGACAGGAGGTACGCTTGATTTCACGTGTGGTCAGCTCAAGGGGCGTCAGAAAAAGCATTGGGGATTCGAACGGG
>JADBJO010000771.1:419374-439374 GCA_016801955.1 Conus betulinus | reverse complement strand
GACCTCTACATTCAAAGTTAAATGCGTTATGACTGTGGCAGCAGACGATAAAGAGTCATCCCGCATATTTACGAAGCTGCTTTCCGATTGGTCTGTGTGTAAAGAATCCATTCTGATTGGCTAATAATTTGAATTCAGACAGATTCAGTTATGTGTTTTGTCTGAAGAACAAATTTCCCGGCTCCAGCGTATTCAAAACAGTACAGCACGATTCGTCCTGGAGAAAAGAAAGCAAAATCATTTTACACCACTGCTGAGGGAGTGGAGCTGCACTGGATGTCGGTCAAATGTGGTAAGTACAAGCTGGATGCTCTTGTTTTCCGGTTTTCTGATGGTCCTCTTGCCATGTCTGTCCACTACGCTCTGTGCATTCCGGTCATCACGTACTCTCCACACCTCCGGTCAGAAATCCCTGAAGATTCCAGAGTGAAAGCTAAAATCGGTTTGATGAGCGTTCCTTTAGTCTTTGCCTTAATCTTTCAGGATTCCAAAGTGAAAGCTAAAGTCGTGTGATGAGCGGTCCTTTAACTTTGCCGCTCCGACGGTGTGGAATTCACTGCCTGGTACTTAAGAAAATCTGTCCACCTTGTTAGTTGTCAATATATAGCTAATTTAAACCAATCTTTTCAGGCATGCATTTCAGCAAATCCTGTTCTCACGTCTGTGCACACGGTAATTCTGAAATATGTTTGTTGTAACACATGAAGGAATGAAGGCATGAAAGATGTTTGAAAGTGCAACGAGTTATTTTTCAACTGGAATTGCGCTATGCAAATACTGTTCATGATCATTATTGTTGTTTCTTTTGTCGTTGTTGTTGTTACATGAATCTTCAGCCTCGTAGACTCGACCATCTTATTCAGCAAGGACCTAAGCATACATGCATCTTCAGCCTGGTTGAAACCACCCTGTTACCATACATATGCCTTTACCTAGGAAGACACCACATGCTCCTTTAAACTGGAAACACCATAATACCACCACTCATGCGCTATTGGCCTGGTAGACGCCATTATATCGCCATCAAGCGCCTTTAGCCGGTAGACACCATCATATCACCCACTCATGCCCCTTTCGCTTGATAGTCACCATCATATCACCACTCATGCCCCTTTCGCTTGGTAGTCACCATCATATCACCACTCATGCCCCTTTCGCTTGGTAGTCACCCATCATATCACCACTCATGCCCCTTTCGCTTGGTAGTCACCATCATATCACCACTCATGCCCCTTTCGCTTGGTAGTCACCATCATATCACCATTCACGCCCCTTTCGCTTGGTAGTCACCATCATATCACCATTCACGCCCCTTCGCTTGGTAGTCTTGGTAGTCACCATCATATCACCACTCATGCCCCTTTCGCTTGGTAGTCACCATCATATCACCACTCATGCCCCTTTCGCTTGGTAGTCACCATCATATCACCATTCACGCCCCTTTCGCTTGGTAGTCACCACCATCATCATCACCCCCTTTCACGCCCTTGGTAGTCACCATCATATCACCATTCACGCCCCTTTCGCTTGGTAGTCACCATCATATCACCACTCACGCCCCTTTCGCTTGGTAGTCACCATCATATCACCACTCACGCCCCCTTTCGCTTGGTAGTCACCATCATATCACCACTCACGCCCCTTTCGCTTGGTAGTCACCATCATATCACCACTCACGCCCCTTTCGCTTGGTAGTCACCATCATATCACCACTCATGCCCCTTTCGCTTGGTAGTCACCATCATATCACCATTCATGCCCCTTTCGCTTGGTAGTCACCATCATATCACCATTCACGCCCCTTTCGCTGGTAGTCACCATCATATCACCATTCACGCCCCTTTCGCTTGGTAGTCACCATCATATCACCATTCACGCCCCTTTCGCTTGGTAGTCACCATCATATCACCATTCACGCCCCTTTCGCTTGGTAGTCACCATCATATCACCATTCACGCCCCCTTTCGCTTGGTAGTCACCATCATATCACCATTCACGCCCCTTTCGCTTGGTAGTCACCATCATATCACCATTCACGCCCCTTTCGCTTGGTAGTCACCATCATATCACCATTCACGCCCCTTTCGCTTGGTAGTCACCATCATATCACCATTCACGCCCCTTTCGCTTGGTAGTCACCATCATGTCACCATTCACGCCCCTTTCGCTTGGTAGTCACCATCATGTCACCACTCATGCGCCTTTCGCTTGGTAGTCACCATCATGTCACCACTCATGCGCCTTTCGCTTGGTAGTCACCATCATGTCACCATTCACGCGCCTTTCGCTTGGTAGTCACCATCATGTCACCATTCACGCGCCTTTCGCTTGGTAGTCACCATCATGTCACCATTCACGCGCCATTCGCTTGGTAGTCACCATCATGTCACCACTCACGCGCCATTCGCTTGGTAGTCACCTCATCATGTCACCACTCACGCGCCATTCGCTTGGTAGTCACCATCATGTCACCACTCACGCGCCATTCGCTTGGTAGTCACCATCATGTCACCACTCACGCGCCATTCGCTTGGTAGTCACCATCATGTCACCACTCACGCGCCATTCGCTTGGTAGTCACCATCATGTCACCACTCATGCGCCATTCGCTTGGTAGTCACCATCATGTCACACTCATGCGCCATTCGCTTGGTAGTCACCATCATGTCACCACTCATGCGCCATTCGCTTGGTAGTCACCATCATGTCACCACTCATGCGCCATTCGCTTGGTAGTCACCATCATGTCACCACTCATGCGCCATTCGCTTGGTAGTCACCATCATGTCACCACTCATGCGCCATTCGCTTGGTAGTCACCATCATGTCACCACTCATGCGCCATTCAGTCACCATCATGTCACCACTCATGCGCCATTCGCTAGTCAGTCCATCATGTCACCACTCATGCGCCATTCGCTTGGTAGTCACCATCATGTCACCACTCATGCGCCATTCGCTTGGTAGTCACCATCATGTCACCACTCATGCGCCATTCGCTTGGTAGTCACCATCATGTTATCCAGCACGCGCTTTTAGCCTGGCAGACACCAAAGCACTGGTTCGACGCACTGTCCGGGATCCAGCTGCAGAATGACAGCTGTGACGGAGAGACCAGCTGACTGACGATTCAAGAATCGCACGACGTGCTAATTCCGAGGGAAGAAGGGCAGCATGGTAGTTATCAGGAGAAGGTTGGCCATTGACAGACACTGCCGCCAGAGCCCTCTGTGAGACGTGCAGCTTGCCACACGTCGAAATGATGAGGTCGTGGCATACTGACACAAGATCGTACACCAGCGAGAAAAAAGAGAGAAGTGGGAATATAGACATGAACATGGTTATTTTTCTAGGTGTTCTACACAGCCTAAATCCTGCACAAGGGTGGTTTTTTTTTTTTTTTTTTTTTTTTTTTTTTTTTTTTTTTTTTTTTAAAAAGATACTGCGTCCTCGGATTGGGCAAGTTTCTTATTCCATTACCGGTAGCCTCCGTGTCAGTTTTACGTCAAAGGTCACGGGCACTGTTCGTTGCTACGTGGCTGAGGCTGACCCGGATGGAGATGAACCACACATATTCCGAGTTGTCCCCCCCCCCCCCCCCCCCCCACGTATGGCTGCGGTGACGGATGATGCAATCGGTCAGGATCAATCCTTCGCTACCATGGAGTGGACATAGTTCGTGAAGAAAGCTTGTCTAACACCCTGTCCCCACCAGCCACTAAGAAACTGAAGGAGAGAACGAAACGGCAAACGAACACAACGCTTGATCAACAGAAACATTTACATAGGCAGCACACAAACCAGAAACAAAATGTCAGTATTTCCTCATGGAGACGTCACTGAATGCGAACTTGTCCATGACGTGATGAGTGTCAACATGCCGCTAAAAAAAAAGGGAGAGGGGTGGTGGTGGTGGTGGTGGTGGTGGTGGTGGTGGTGAAGGAGAGGGTGTGTGTGTGTGGGGGGGGGGGGGGGGGGGGGGGGGAGGGGGAAGGAAGGAAAACAATTCCCCATCGAGTACATCGGACAGATGCCAAGTCAAAACACAAGACGCTAGACAGGCCTTCAGTGCCACCAGACACGATTATTGCTACCATCTGGAACACACACACACACACACACACACACACACACACACACACACACACACACATACATATATATATATATATATATATATATATATATATATATATATATATATATATATATATGTGTGTGTGTGTGTGTGTGTGTGTGTGTGTGTGTGTGTGTGTGTGTGTGTGTGTGTGTGTGTGTGTGTACGCACCCGCGCGCACACTCGTGTACACATAAGCAAAAGAACTCGCACAAACAGAAAGTGACTGAAAGATAGAGAAAGAGAAGATAAGGATCACGGAAATCGACACTTCACATTTACAGAACTGATGCCGCTGAAGTATGTGAGAGAACATGATGATAAGGAATTAAGATACAGAAGTAGTCAATGACTGATAATAATCAAGAGCCCGGGGTTAGTAATATAGATAAAACATAAGATGCACAATCACGTAAAGCAGTACAAATTTGTATAAAGGGCAACATCGTCCATATTCGTGCACTCAAACTCATAACTGCCTGATGTAAAAGTTTGTCTAGCTATATACAGCCAGTTATAAGAAAATATTCATACATGTATGTGGTGGAGGATGGGAAAGAAATAAAAATCAATTGTACGCAGACTGCTATCTACAGTATCGACAGAAGGTGAGACTATAGATAGCGAGACAGATCAATAGACAGATCGATAGGTAAATCGATAGACGGACAAGCAGACAGACAGACAGAAAGATACATAGATAGACATGGCATCTCTTGTGAGTGCTTTCACAAATGTTTCCGTAGCTTTTGTGTTAAGAGCCCACACTTTCATGAAAGCAGAAAAGACAGACTGGGCAGCTACTCCACGTTATCATCATCATCATCATCATCATCATCATCATCATCATCATCATCATTGTCATTATCATTATTAGTAGAAGTAGTATTACATTATTATTATTATTATTATTATCATTATCATCATTACTATTATCATCATCATCACTGTTACTGTTGAGAGAGAGAGAGAGAGAGAGAGAGAGAGAGAGAGAGAGACTGGATACAGTATACAAGCATTTAATGCACACACACACACACACACACACACACACACACACACACACACACACACACACACACACACACCACGAGCGCGCGCAAATATTTGCGTGTGGTCTGTTTGCAAACAACAGTGATCTGGACTAGTACTCTCACCCTGTATGTTTCTAGTTTCCCGTCACTTGTTCACTTGCCCATCTAATGCCCGTATACGACAAGAAACGTCAACGAATTCCAAGAACCTAAGCACACCACTCGCTGTTTTCTGTATATAGAAGTCCTGCAGCCAGCAATATATATACCGGGGTAAGGAGTAGGGGGGGGGGGGGGGGGGGGGGGTGGGGGTAAGGAGGGGGGGGGGGGGGGAATCAGGGGAAAACGCTCTTTTCATTGCAAGCTCAGTTGCCTTTTTCTCGTTTATAGGATCACGCAAATAGTGTTAAGGAGTTAAAGATTTTATTTGAAACGCGAGTCTCTGGATAATGATCGGGTTATCGACTATCTGCATTACAGGCGCTCCGTTTCCCACCTATTTCTCGGACATTTTCTTTCTGATTGATCTATTCAGCTGGCTTATGGAGCAAAATTAGTTTGCATGGCATTTGTCCCAGGAAAAACGGCGGGAATACTCTCGTTGACAGCGAGCTCTAACAAAGATAATCTCCTTCGCAGATTTTCGAACATCGTCTTTAGTGGTATCAGTGCGTAAAACGTTCGGATGTCAAGCACGAAATGGGCTTCTGATGTCATCCCCCCCCCCCCCCCCCCCCCCCCCCCCCCCCCCCCCCCCCCCCCCCCCCCCGCCCCACCCATTGTCTTCGGCACATGGTACATCTCGGTGGCATGGTCAACGTTAAGAAAGTTCGTATGGAAGAAAACGTCGAAACTGCTTCCACCGAGGATTATTTGTTTCTGACTGGGTGTCCGTCCGTTTGTTTGTATGCTTGATCGTTTGCCTGTCAGCAAGATTGTGGATGATAATTTAAGGAGCTAAATTTAACGGAACTATGTGTGACAGAAGGATACACCTATGTGACTTTAGTGTGGACCCGTGGTGAGGATATAGATCCAGATCGAGTGCGGATCTTGATCACATTACAGATCCCAGATCGCCTAACAAGATTAGCAAAAATGACAGAACTGACTGGGGGAAAAAGAAACTCTAACGAACTCCTTGGTGCTGATGTTGAATGTATCTCAAGGCTGGAGGCATGTTGTCGGTGCTGTGGTGTTATGTGTTCTGGTCAGAACTGGAGTTTGGTCAGTCTTGCCCAGATACAGCCGACAAACATTAGATGAGTTCCAACCGTTTTACTCCCCCCAGACAACACCAGTCATCACGGAGAATGATTTCCCTTAGCTTTCTTGTGAACTCGATAGCTGACTGGTATTACACAGTTTACATCATTCTACACAAATCGCCAGAATCAATCTTCGCAGGAGACACTACCGCTCAAACGCCGTCAGACATTATTTCTCTCCATTTTTTTCCCTTTTTCCCATCGTCTGTGCCACTTCAGTGGTATTATTCCCACGGCGCTCATTCCGGCTGTCTGTCCATAGCCACACCCTGGACCTGTCCCACCGCGTCACTGGCACCGGCGCTCCGCATGGAGAAGTCAATATAAAGTCACTGTTATGAGGCAACCCACCAAAGGAGACACTGCACTGCCGCCGAGTGGTGTTCAGAAGTGCCTGCTCTGATCCAACGTGCGAAGGACACAACCTACTTAGTGTTCGGATAGACGTCTTTGTCATACTGATGGGTGGCGATGGGTGGGGGTGGAGGATAATTAGGCTTCTGTGCTATTGACCTGCTGCACACAACCGACTCCTATTTCATATTTGTTGTGACTGTTGTTATGCTGATGACAATAACCATGGGTATCACGATTATTAGTACACCATACAGCTATGTAGTCATTTCACAAAATGACGACTACCAGCTGTAAAAATTCTACTTGTGGTCTTCCAAATATGAAAAGCAAAGATCATAGCTGAAAATAAATGTTTTATCATGCATTTATATACAAAAAAAAAAAAAGAAAAAAAGGAGGAACCATTTCTTAAGGGTCAAAACTGTTTTATGACATTTTTTCGACAATTATATTTATCCAGATTCTGTAGGAAAATGGACCATAGGAGCGAATGTTAGAAATAACGGAGAAACGTCATGTTTTTGTTTTAACATCTTAAGAAAAAACTTCTAATGTCAAAAAAAAAAAAAAAAAAAGAAGAGAGAGAGAGAGAGAGAGAGAGAGAGAGAGAGAGAGAGAGAGAGAAATATTTCCAAATAAATATAATACACACATGCCTTGGTATGGATGTTGTACCGAAATGATGTTCCAAACAGCGATCGATACAGCTTAATTTCTTTAATACGTCGAATGATTTTTATTTTTGTTCCTATCCAATCTTTTCAGTGACAGTGCACCCAAGTCGTTTATTCCAACACCCCGTCCATAGCCACAGCCCAGGCCAGCCCGCCGCAGCCCCGGCAATTCACAGGGAGCAGTCAATGTCAAGTCGTCAAGAGGCAACCCACCGGAGGAGACACTGCACTGCTGCCGAGTCACTTCGTTGGTGTTCAGTGGCGCCTATCCTTATCCAACATACGCAGGATACCACCTACTAAGCCCCCCTACTGACGACAATAATTGCTTAGTCGCGGAGCCAGCTTGAGTGAGCACTCCCTCTGGAGGGCGACATCACGTCCGTCCAACGACAGCCACCATGGACTCGCCGATGCTGGTGACCCCGACGGAATCAAATCAAGGCCACAGATGTTGATAGGACATCGAAACTTCGGTCATCGTGAGAGCAGGGCATGAAGGGCCACAGAATTTGGGACTTCTTTTTAATAATGCTGATCGATGAAAATGAAGATGATGCTACGGATTTCCATTCCGGTCTGAGACTGCATGACAGCGCTGTACTGTACTCTACGCTTACTTTCATAATATATCCTGTGTCAACAAGGCCGAGGGATACAGATACCTGCAGTGTTGGTCAGGACATTCGAGCAACACTCTCAGAGGCGCATCCTTTAACTGAATGAAACTCGACTGTGTGGTCCCAGTCTTTCCAACTGAGCCCTAACAAACACAACTCTGGGTAGGAGCCGGTCGGGGCAGAAAAATCCCTCGTGACTCGGATGGGAATCGAACCCACGACCCTCCCAGCTGGGAGTGCGCGACGTTTAAACCACTTCGTCACGGCGGCTGGTGAATACGTCGAAAGATAGCACACGTGTTCTGGCACTCTCCGGTTATTCAGCGTTTTGGACAAACACTAATGGTGGAAAAACGTCTCAGTGCAATGTATTGATCAGTAAACCAATCGCCTAATTGGATTGGATGAAAGTGTACATATCAATCTTATTGCTATTTTTTTTTTTTTTTTTTTGTTGTAGCATTTGCTAAACAATATTTGTACCAGAGAAGAATTAAACTTTTTCATACACCACAAGCATTCCTTAATGAGCTGAAAAGATACAAAACCGGAGAGGATACCGTTACCGTTAAGTCAAAAAACAAAACAAAAACAAAAACAAAAAAAAACAAAAAACAAAAAAAAAACACGTGTATATGAAGACTTTTTGTTTCCAAATAACCACCACATAAGACGTTTTGCAGACACAGACTTATTATGAACGCATTCTGATTTTGTAGATTATATTATCGTTTTGATTATAGCTGTCAAGGTCTCTTGTACAATACACGCACAGGGAAATTGAAAAAATATAGACAGAATATACGTTTGAGACACGCATCGTGACGCTTTGGAACACGCTCGTCTCTCTCTCTCTCTCTCTCTCTCTCTCTCTCTCTCTCTCTCTCTCCACTAATTGATTTTGGTTGATATCACCCCCCCGCCTTTTTTTGTGCATTTTCTGTATGTGTGTTACTGTGTACTATTTTGGATACAAATGTTGTGGAAAAAAAATGCTACCAGCTGACAGCTATATCACCATGATTGACAGAATTGACGAAGGAGCAAAGTATACAACAGCACCACATCAATCAGCTAGTCTTGGGGTGCGCTGCCTGATGTATGCGCATTCTCCATCAGGCTTTCTTCCCGGATCTCTCTCTGTCTCTGTCTCTGTCTGTCTGTCTCTCTGTCTCTGTCTGTCTGTCTGTCTGTC
Organism: Conus betulinus; assembly: GCA_016801955.1. Lineage (NCBI taxonomy): Eukaryota > Metazoa > Mollusca > Gastropoda > Neogastropoda > Conidae > Conus > Conus betulinus. The sequence continues at coordinate 430,109 of JADBJO010000771.1, read as the reverse complement.
TGTCTGTCTGTCTGTCTGTCTGTCTGTCTGTCTCTCTCTCTCTCTCTCTCTCTCTCTCTCTCTCTCTCTCTCTCTCTCATCATTTGTTGGAAAGCGCAGTGCATAAGGAAAACACAGTCAAATCCAGCTCCGATCCAGCCCATTGCGAAATCCAGTGTTGGATTATGTGGACGACAGAGTGAGACAGGGAAAGAAGGAGGGACGAGAAGTCCACCACATTACCCCCAGCCACCAGCAACGTCAGGGCCATCTATCTTCACAACACACTGGCGCTCCATCCACCACCCCCGCCCCCCCCTCCTCCCACTCTCTCTGCCCTCCATCATTCCGGTCACCTGGCCAGCTGCCTCTGCTCTGATTGAACGGGGGTGGTAAACAACACTGCCGAGGGTCTGGACAAAGGGCAGAGGAGGAGTTTGGTGGCTGGAGGCGGGGAAGGAAGAGAGACGGGGTTTTATCTATCTATCTATCTATCTATCTATCTGTATGTATGTATTATGTATGTATATATACAAATATATGTATGTATATGTATACATATGCATACATACATACGTATGTGTGTGTGTGTGTGTGGGGGGGGGGGGGGGGGGGGGGGTTAGTGGATGAGTGCGTGTGTGAGTGCGTGCGTGCGTGTGCATGTGTGTGTGTGTGTGTGTGTGTGTGTGTGTGTGTGTGTGTGTGCGTGTGCGCGCGCGCGCGCGCTGAGCGATTGTAGTTAGAGACAGATACTTGGTAAACGGTTAAAACAGGAATCATGATGTCGAGAAGATTCACTTGCACAAGCGGCACAGTTCTTGTACGTTCGAAGTCTAAACACAGCTGTCCTTATCACGTCATTTTGATTCTCATTTGAAAATAACGTGACTTTTACGATAATTGGGAAAAAAAAAAAAAAAAAAAAAAATTCTAAACCTCACCCGATTCTCTCTCTCTCTCTCTCTCTCTCTCTCTCTCTCTCTCTCTCTCTCTCTCAAAAGATTTGTTCGTTTGCTCGTTCACTCTTTCTCTGTAATGCTAATGTAACAACAGATAAAGACAATGGCGTGGGTCACAGGAGCAGTGGGAGAGGAGGAATGACAAGGGAAAGGAGTGATGCTTATTGACATCAGCTACATCACCGCCACAAATGATGTGTGTGCCATCGTCTTCATCATTTGCAACCATCGACTGGTTCAATAAACGAACAGCGGTCAATAAGCAGTGGCTATTCTAAGGAAACGCGGTTCTCCAACAAAATCGAGTTTAGTTAGCCACAGTTGCCGTCACTGAACTGTGATTCATTGAACACTAATCGGGTGGAAAGACGGCCTTACCACTACCCTCGACGGTGTGTGTCATTCACCCGCGGAAAGTCGGTTCAAACCAGAACACAAGAGAGGGATCAGTTTCAAACGAGACATACCACACGCACGTCTCACACACGACAATTAACGCACTAAGATATACACACAACAGTTTACAACAATCCTATTCTATTTTACAGAACTACAATGCCATTCAAACTGATAAAAGTGCGTCAAGTAGGGCTTGAGGGCGACAGCCATTCCCCAATTCATACCTCGCACATCGAAGACACGCCCTGTCGTCTACTTCCGTGCTGGAGAGAATAGATGTTCTGTGATTTGACGAACCCACTGCACATACAAATATAATGATTAAAAAACCTATTTCTTTTTAATAAGAGAGATATATAACGGGTTTTTTTTTGGTTTGGGAAAGGGATCATTCCATAAATTCAACTCGGTGTCAACGGTGTTGAGATCCCACCTTCATTTTGCCCTGTGTAGGATTTTGTGGGAGCGTAATGCATACCACCAACACTGACTGTCCCCTCATCCGGGTGTGTGGGGAGTGGCCTATGACGTCACAGCTCACCCTCTTGGACGTGACGCTTGTCTCACCAATATGGACAGACTGTGACGTCCAATGGCAACGAAGTTCAATACACAGCGATCATTTGCGTATCAAACTGACTGCGCAGGCCACCTGGCAAGCCGTGGTCAGCGATAGTTGTGGTCACTGGATGAAAAGCTGTCCAACCGTCTCTCTATGAAAGCGGCGATCAGGCAGCTTTTCTAGCGACTTGATTTCTCCGACAAAATGATGGTGGACATCAGATGCAGACGCAAGCAAGAGAGTGAGTGGAGAAAAAGTAGAATTAAAGAAATGTAATAACTCTCTTCTGCTCTACCTCTACAGCCACGAAATTGTGACCTGTTGAAACAATGATCAATCATGCACGGCCAACGAGCCCAAGGTGACGAAGGAAAACACAGTTCTCTGACAAAAAGTTTAATGAGCCACTGTCGCCGTCACTGAACCAAGGTTCACTGAACCACTGTAAGTAGAAAGACGGTCCTGCTCCCTACCCTCAATCGTGCTGTCGTACAATCACATAAGTCGGGCCCCATCCATAACAAATAGTAAGTGGAGAGGGATACGTTTCAGTCAAGGTAGACACATACGTCTCACACACGACAAAAACCATATCAACATATATGCAGCACGATTTATATCAGTCATATTCCATTTCGTAGACCACAGACATCGTTAAAACAGGTAACACTGCGCGCTGAGTGGGGTGCTTGTGGGCGACAGCCATGCTGGGATTCATACCCTGCACATCGAACACACGCCACGTGGTCTTCGCCTGCGCTGGACAGAATGCGTTTTCTGTGATTTGACTAACTCATTGGACATGCACGTACAATAACATGATTTTTTTTTTTAATAAAAGAGGACTTTGTTTTTGTATGAAAAAGACGTCAAACTGAACATTCAACAACGTCATAACACAGGATGTCAATAGCACATTCATTATTCCCTGCATGGAATTGTGGGAGCGTCGCGCGTGCCGTCTCCTCAATCGGCTGGGTGTGTAGGGAGAGGGCTACTGCGTCACAAATCACTGTCTTTGAGGGAACGTGACTGCAAATCTCACCAAAAATAGTAACCTGGACAGACTGACGTCCAGTGGCCAGAACTTCAATGAAGCGTGGTTATTTGCCCTTTAAACTGACTCCACGGTCGCTTGATCAATCAACCGCAGTCGGTGGCGGTTGCGGTAATTAGACAAACAGGTGTTCAACCGTCTCTGTATCAAACAAGCCCCAGGGGCCGCGTTGATAAACAAATAACTGCAGTCAATGAACCTGCAGTTACTCCAGGACACCACCATTCTCCGTCAAAGTCGAGTTTGATAAGCCACACTCGCCGTCACTGAAGTGGCTCGTTGAAGCACAGGCAGTAGAAAGATGGTCCTGCACCCAACCTTTGTGATCACACAACCGCAGTATGGTCGGCCTAAAACAACGCATCGTCAGCAGAGAGCGATCAATGTCAGTCCAGGCTGACACACACACACACTCACACATGACAACAAACACATCAACCTAAATACACTATCGTTTACAACAGTCATGTTCCATATTGTAGGATAATAAATATTGATTTTAACAGACAAAAACTGCGCCAAGTAGGGTGCTTCAGGGCGACGGCAATTCCGAGATCCATTCCTTGCACATTGAACACACACCCTGTCGTCTGCTTCTGTGCCAGAGAGAATAGATTTTCTGTGAACGGACGAACCCACTGGACACACAAATACAATAATATGAAAAATTCTCCTTTTCGTTCATAAAAAAAGAGACACAACAGGATTTGTTGTTCAGTATGACAAAGACGTCTATCCGAACACTCAACTCGAAGTGGGTAGCACTGAGGCCCACCTTTGTTTTGCCCTGCATGGGATGGTGGGAACGTCGCACGTGCCGTGAACAATGATGAACACTGACTGTCCCCTCAACCGGTCGGGTGTGTGGGTAGTGGCTTTCTATGTCACAAATCAATGTCTGTGGTGGGAACGTGATGGCAAGTCTTACCAAAAATAATACCACGGACAGACTGACGTTCAGTGACCACGAAACTCAATGATCTACGGCTATTTTCCCATAACCTTATTGCATGACCACCCGACAAAATATCGCGGTCACTCCGGCCGCGGGTCATCGGACGAACAGCTGCCCAACAGCCTCTCTGTTAAACCTGGCCCACGGGGTACCTCATCAAACCTTCTCTTCACCGCATAATTGTCATCTTGCCAGACTGATGCTGTTATTATTTTAGCACTTAACAGAGAGCAGCTAGTTTGTTGTTGATGTCAAACTCATCAGTACCGAAAGCAAATTAGCAGCTATTGTAGTATATGTCAGATAGTCGCTGTGTGAATTGCAATGTCATGACTATGTTGATGATGACAAAGACGACGACGACGACGACATCGATGATGATTTAAGGGCGGAAAGATGAAGTTGCGCAGGATCACCCTTCATGGGTTTTGCAGGAATTGGTGACATTTCTCTCCTTTTTTCCACGATAAATTCATTCGTTTCCTGTCATGCTCTCCCCTTCATTTCATGTGTCAGCGTGGTCTCCAGCGGGGAGTAACTCCACCTCTTCAGACTGTTTATTTCTCTCCCCCTGACTGGACGTCTGGGGTGGTTCAAGGCTGAACGTCAATACCCACCCCAAGCAACATGGCTGACCCCAACAAACACTTCCTCTTGGTTTCAGAACAATATGATGCGTTGGTCTTCATTCGTCTTTTGCTTAATTCCAACGTTGAGTTCTTGGTGTCCAACTGAGTCAGCTGAAATGTCTAAAAGTTCACACACAGAAAAAAGGACCGTAGCATACAGACAGAAAAGAAGCAATGAAGGGAGAAAGGAAAGTTGAAAAAGAAAAAAAAAGAAGGGAAAAGGAGAAAGAAGGAACGCAGGAAAAAATGGAAACAAGGACAGATGAAAAAAAAATTGTGAAGGAATGAGGAAGAAAGACATGTACGAATGATGAATGAATGAATGGATTAATGAAAAATGAAATAAAAGACGGAAAGAAAATAAATAAAGAATGAATCAATGAAACAAAGAAAAAGAAGGTATGTGGCTGTGTTCTTTAAAGCTTACTTAGCACACTCATCCATCCATCCATCCATCCATCCATCCAGACTCCAGACTGACCAAATACAGACACACAGACTCCAGACTCCAGACTGACAGACAAATACAGACACACAGACTCAAGAGAGAGAGAGAGAGGAGAGAGAGAGGAGCAGAGAGAGACGGAGAGAGAGAGAGAGAGAGAGAGGAGAGAGAGAGAGAGAGAGAGAGAGAGAGAGAGACACACACAAACACACACACACATACACACACACAGAGAGAGAGAGAGAGAGAGAGAGAGAGAGAGAGAGAGAGAGAGAGAGAGAGAAGTCTCAAAGAGACTAATGACTTGGGGCAAATATTGTCAGATGCGCCACATGGACGCTTGATAGACCTAATTTGCCTTAATTCCAAACGAACCTGTTATCTGTTGCAGTGTGACACAGCACCGATGCCATTGTTTTTAATGAGGCATTACAAACTGTCCAAGTCATGAACTGCCATCGAAGAAAATAATGACGACGACTCAGCGGATGTTAGAGAGTGAACGCTGATGTTGAAGCGTCCAGGCGAGAATCCAGCGTCGAAAAAGCACGCTGAGATGTCACCTATCCGCCGCTGCGTCGTCGAACCGGCGACAAGTTGCCGGATCTTGGACACGCTTGATTGGCATCGATCCGTTAATTTGCTGCCACGCGGCGACAATTTGACGGAGGTCTTTTATCTGTCGATTTGTTGTCAGTCTGCTAATTTATCGTCGACGACAAATCAGCGATTTACCGAGCCCCTCCCAATTGTTGCTGGCAATAATACGGCGGAGGCGACAATTCAGCGGTTATAGCCACGGCCGTAACATCAGTGCTGTGACTACCGTGTCTAGCAGTACAAGATGGTGAATATGATGGCAGACTGAGGACGATGAGATTGGCATGAAGGGAGAGAACGGAGGGAAAGGGGCGGGGAGATGAAGGATTAGATTCGAAAAGATTGGGGGATGGAGGTGTGGGGGTGCAAGGGTGGGTTCGAGAATGATGGAGGGGGAAGTGCACATAGGAACACGCATTCATATCACGACTACAACATGACAAGGTGTGCCACAGTATTTCAAATATTTCCAGCAGCCTCCCCCCCCCCCCTCCTTGAAAGATAATCTCATTTCCACCACCATTGGAGCAGTCCACATACGGCGCACCGCTTCTAAGCTACGAGACTATAGTAACTTTGTAAAATAAAGAGGAATGGACGCCAGGAGGTAGTGGGGCGGGGAGAAGGTGGTCGGGAACCGGGGGAAGGTGGTTGCGGGATGACCGACCTTCATCACCACAATAAAGTTCAACCCCCCAAATATCCGTACTCCGGCTGTTTCCAGCTAGAGGGCGCCACAGAAAAACAAGGGCCCTGGTCCTATTCGTCTCCCCACTTCTCAACACCACCCGTCTCCCCCCCCCCCCCCCCCCTCCCCCACACAAACCCAAAGAGACCGACCAGATCCTCCCAAGAACACAGCAGGACCGCATGTCCCCAAGTATATAGAACTCGCGTCACTGCCATCCCCCGACAGTTGCAGCACAGACCACTCCCCCACGCCCTCAGTCGTCAGAGCTGTCTCTGTCTCTCTCCTTGTCCCTGCGCTTGGCGGAGTGCAGGGGGTGCATTCGGTACATGTTGGGCGTGGCGGTGGACGAGTTGGTGTCCTCCAGAATGCTCTCCATCTGCGTGTGCATCAGCGATCCGTTGTGGTCCCCCGTCTTCTCCGCGGTGTGCCCGCCCACCGCCACCCCCTCCACCCCCCGTCAAGCTCCGGCGGGTGGAGTAGAAGCCGCGGTCCTTGTAGGTCATCAGCAGCGCCTCGTGGCAAGGCTGGCAGGGGCAGAAACGGAAAAACTGCAGGAAGCCTTGCCGGAACCTGTCGGAGCACACAGACATGGAATTCGTCAGAGTGAGGACAAACATCAGAGCGAAACGATAGTCACAAACAGTGATGCGTGCCATTTTAATCATGTCAAGAACTGTGATTGTCATGATCGAAGAAATGCGGAAACCAGGCCTATGCCTGCGTGTGTGACACACATGAACTCATTAAATCAAACTCGGCACTGAAAATGATGATTGTTTTCAAAGAATACAGACATGTACTGCAGTAAATCATGACGTTGTCGTAAGTGCGACATATATCTCTAACAGTACAGTTATCATTAATTGTGGCTATCATAATCCTGTGTGAAAAAAAAGTCACTTCCACAACAAAACTGAAGGAAGCCTAGCTAGAAATGGGACTGGCAGAAGGATGCAGGGACAGTCCTCTGTCCTGACCCAGATTGTAAAAAGTCCAGTCCTTTCAGGACTTTTTCGGTGAGACTGTGACGTCCATCCTCCATTGCACACTGTAGACCGGTCTTAGGGAGTCAAGGCAAGTTACATGTTCCTCCTCTCTACTGTGCCAGTCGAACGGTCGTGGACAAAGAGTCATAGCAAGATAAATGTCTACCCTCTATCATAAATTGGTAAACGGTGTTGAACGGGGAGTCGTAGCAAGACACATATCCACCCACCATTGTACCCTGTAGAAATCATGGCGAGATGCGTGTCCAGCCTCCACTGCACTGTTTCCTGTAGAATGGTCTTGAACAGGAAGTCATGAAAAGATACATGTCCACCGTTCACTGCACACTGTGAAATAGTCTTGGACAGGAAGTCATGAAAAGTCATGAAAAGATACATGTCCACCGTTCACTGTACACTGTGAAATAGTCTTGGACAGGAAGTCATGAGGTCCACCGTTCAGACACTGTGAAATAGTCTTGGACAGGAATGTCCATCACTACACTGTACCCTTTAGTATGGTCTGGAAAGAATCATAGTCTTGGAGAGATTCATGTCCGTCCTCCTCTGTACCCTGTAGAATAGTCTTGGACAGGGAATAGTCTTGGACAGGGAGTCATGGCGCGATACATGGTCGCGATACATGGTCTTGTGCGACAGTGTGTGTGTGTGTGTGTGTGTGTGTGTGTGTGTGTGTGTGTGTGTGTGTGTGTGTGTGTGTGTGTGTGTGTGTGTGTGTGTGTGTGTGTGTGTGTGTGTGTGTGTGTGTGTGCGCGCACGCGCGCGCGCGCGTGTTTATGCATGTGCGTGGGTGGGTGTCAATATGTACCCTTGTTTGTAGATGCATGGTACTTATTGCTATATTCCCTCCTCCTATTGGTTCCATTTGTGTTCTTTAACCTTTTATGTATTTGTAGGCGCTTACGGCTTATGATGTAAGATTAAGCGTCATAAATAATCATTATTATGATAGGGAGTTATGGCGAGATACATGTCCCTGTAGAATGGTCTTGGACAGGGAGTCATGGTGAGATACATGACCCTGTAGAATGTCTTGGACAGGGAGTCGTGGTGAGATACATGACCCTGTAGAATGGTCTTGGACAGGGAGTCACGGTGATACATGTCCCTGTAGAATGGTATTGAACAGGGAGTCATGGTGAGATATATGTCTATCCTCCCTCAGACCTGGTTGAACAGTCTTGAAGAGGGAATCTTGAGAGACATACATACTCATACTAGGCAAGCTAGGAGTTCTTAAGAACTGGAAGGAGATGCTCCTATCTTCCGAAGTATGTGATAATTTACTGCCTGTTATCAATTAGCTTGAAATTCTTTGAGTAAGATTCCGATGATCTGTCTGAAATGTTTCTTCTTGCTATCCGCACTTGTTTGCTCTGCGTCGAGCTCTCTCGTCCGCAGAGAAGAATGGATATCGTCTGTGAAATGTGGAGAGTTGTCTTCACCGGGAATTGACTGCCCTGATTTTCCAAATGAGTCAAATGCTTATGGCAAATGTGTGCGTGTTTCATATTCTTTAGACTCTTTGAAAAATGTTTGCGTTGCGTTTTGGAAGCTCAGCATAGGTACTAAAGACAGAAAAGAAGTATTGGAGGATACAGCGATATAATATATATATATATATATATTTTTTTTTTTTTTTTTTTTGGTAAGGTGTACTGTTACCATCTAAATCAACATAATTTTCACATTACAAAAAAAAAAAATCTCCAAATAAGTCTGAAGCCTAGGAAAAAACAGAACGAAATATAAACGAGAAATCATATGATAAAATAAAAATAAAGCGATAACTAACGATGACTTTGCAGTAAAACCAAATTTTCATTCAACATAAAGTAGGAATTTAACACAAATATGAAACATTTTGTGAAAACGTATCTCGCAAAGAACTTTGTGAAATAGAAAGCTGGTTAGAAATATAATCAACATTTTAGACAAGAGAAGCACTTTAAACGAAATAAATCGGTTATTAAGAAATAAAAACAACGGAGAGAGTTCTGAAACGGCCGAATATCTAACATTTTCCCAATATTTTTTGGGAAAGAATTGAGGTCTTCTGTACTAAGAGCAAGAACAGTTTTAAGGACAGGGAACTCCCCACAATATGAGAAGAATTTCTTATCTGTTTCCAAAACGCAACAAAACAAAAGAATTTCTAGGATACTGGTGATCAATACCACTTTTGAACATAGTACACCAAATAGGCTATTCTGCAATACACACAAAGATTGATTTAGAAAGTACGATTCACGTTAAATCAGTGACAGCCAGACAAGCTATAAAGCCAATAATCATATGGGAAATAAATTCAGATTAATCTATGATTAAATCAGTCACCTAAATCTATACAGATTCTTGGCGTACCACTTTCTATGAATTCGGAAGACGCACCTTACTGCTTCCACTGGAACTTTATGTCTAAAGTTTTGACCATGCATAACTTGGAGAACAGAGTTTTATATCATGAAGAGTCTTTTATAAGAACAAAAATCAATGTGTTGTAGATGACAATACAACCAAATAGTTTAACGTAGAAAAATCATGTCCGCAAGGAGACTCAGAAGTGTCCCAATTGTTCAGTTTTGATGCAGAACTTCTGGAGTAGCGATAAAAGGAAACAAAGAAGACGAATCCGTTTCAAGATATTTACGTTGTAGTCACAGAACGCAGCATTTTGCAGCTTGCGGATGAATATTGGAGACAGACCATGTTTGAAGACCATACATGCTTTTGATAAATAACTAAAAAATTCAGGACTTCTCATTAGCAGTAATAAAACTAAAGCAATTTGGTTGGTTTCAGCAGCATATTCTGTCTTTATTTACGAATGGTATGAAATCTTTCAAAATTCAAATTCCTTCAGATATCGGCGATTTAGAAAACGTGCAGACAGAAATTATAAATGAAAATGCATTGCAACTGCAAAAATTACATGTTCTATTTTTGACCGGATTAAAGTATTGTGGATCAGGAATTGACTCATACTTTTAAAGCTTACAGATAGCTCTACAAGATGGCTCATTTGTAAACAAGCTTTCTACAGTGTTGAAGTTGGGATAACTGTAATTTAACACATTAAACTGATAGGAAAACGGTGTCAGAAGTAAGATGCAAAACTGTGAATTATGAGTTTGTTGTTGATCTTGTATTGAGTTTCTACTGTGTTTTTTTTTCCCTCATATTCAGAGGATGTATCTCATGAATTAAAAGATTTGTATACAAAATGTCTACAATTTTCGTCAAAGTGGACAAAGTATATCAACAATAGACCAGTTGTAAATAAGGTTAAATTAATAAATGTAGACGTTTAAATGAAGAGATGCATGACAACTACGTACAGAATGATCGCTACAAACACATTTCTAAACACTAAAGGTATTTCTAGCACAATGAGTGGCAGCCTGTCAACTGATCCAAAAGATCCCACTGTCTATCTTGTGAGACCGTGAACA
>JADBJO010000771.1:401874-411874 GCA_016801955.1 Conus betulinus | reverse complement strand
AGCGGATGACAGATATCTGTACGGATATTAAACATGAAACAATCAAAATGCTCTAGAACCAAGAAAACAAAATGTATGCGCGATTACACATTCTTAATTACATGTGGGAGAAATACCGGGCGAAAAAAGTGCAGGACTTAAAAAAAAAAAAAAAAAAAAAAAAAAAAAAAAACCAAAAAAACCTCTTCAAATTTATTACAGTCTCTTGGCAAAAATTGAGGAACACAAAACTTGGTGGAAACACCAGGACAGGCTTGCAGGCAGAAATCGATTCCAGTCTGGATTTAGAGATAGGAGGGACTGTGTCTGGGAGTGAAGAGAAGAGAATTCCAGAGTCTGTCGGAGAAAAGGGAGGTTATTCGCTTGCCACAAAGACTTGATAGTTTATCGGCAGTGGAGCCCAGGAAACACTTACGGATGTAAACTTATATTCGTTCTGAGAGCCGATGCAAGACAGAATTTGTTGACAGTTTCCCAGGGATGTACGCTCACTTATGGCACACTCTCCTTTCAGTAGGAAGCCAGCTGAACAGGAGTGTGCATCTTTGATTTTTCTCTTTTTTTAGAATGTTGGATTGTGGATGCGTTAAGATGGCTGTTTCAATAACGCATTTTGGGATGAGCCTGTGAGAGGATCTTTACAGTGGAGGACCGGGGACACAGTGCAGTCTCTGTCAGAAGTCTCCGTCTTGAGAAACGGAAGCGACGGAGCTCAAAATAGGCAGCTTTTCGTAAGCCGGCGGTCAGATGTTTCATAGTTCGAGTTGAGTCCAGAAGAAAGCAGAAGAATTCGGATGTAATCGACCAGAGAAATGTTGGACACACACACACACACACACACACACACACACACACACACACACACACACGCACGCACGCACGCACGCACGCACACACACACACACACACACACACACACACACACACACACACACACACACACACACACACAGAGCTCGAGAGAGAGAGAGCTCGAGAGAGAGAGAGCTCGAGAGAGAGAGAGCTCGAGAGAGAGAGAGAGAGAGAGAGAGAGAGAGAGAGAGAGAGAGAGAGAGAGAGAGAGAGAGAGAGAGAGATGATTTATTTATTTAGGACCATAGCCCCATATGAACAGGGCGGTAACAATACTACAGGAAAATCATTAAAGATCCAGCATGCAGTATTACGAGTCCTTACGAACGCAACATAGCAGCAATCATCATAACATTGTTTGTCTTAACTAAAAAAAACTTTATGTATGTAAAAAGAACTAAAGTACGAATCACGTTCTTTTTCTCTGATGACATTAGCAAGCAAACACGAAACATACATAGTTAATTAAAAACAATTTCTAGGTATTAGCTGCACACGGAGATCTTTAAAAGCAGGGCACTGCAAAACAAAATGAACTTCCTCTTCAATTGGTTCTTTACAAAGGAGACAGAGCAGATCGTCGCAATTTACAGCGATTAGCATGTACTTTCATTTCAGGGAGTCCAAATCTAAATCCAGTAAAAGTACATCGTATATGTTTGTTTATATTTGTATAAGGAAGTTTTTTTTAACTAAATGTGAGGAACTTTAAACTTTGTACACGTCAAACCTGTTACTTGATAGAATGTGACTTTCCCGTGTTTGCCATCTACTGTCGATCAATTTTTGTCAAATTGTTTGAATAAACTTACTTTCTTCTCCCACCCCTTGATATATTCATGCATACCCTAGCCCCAGCTCAGATAAACAGATACGTTCATTTGAAACCCAGTTCATTTTGCCCCTTGAACCGAGACAAGTAGCCTGTCATACACTTTTCGTTGTAATCTGTTATTATTTATTATTATTACTTTTTTTTTTTTTTTTTTCTTTTTATTTTTTTTAAAACAAATTTAACCAGTAGCGGATTTTTCAAACTGCAGAACACACACACACACACACACACACACACACACACACACACACACACACACACACACACACACACACACACACACACATGTATATTGGATATCTATTCGTTTCCCCATATGATAGATTATTCGGAGTTGTAAATTCTACACCTAAAAACTTTTTTATAACCCAGTTAAATGAACCAATTCACAACGAACAACAGCATACTTATCTAAACCCCATAGCTTGGAACCATACTGCACAATGGGCTGTATCTGTGCATAGAAAATGTTGACAAACACTTCCAATGAGTTATCATTAAATACAAACAGTTTCTTCATAAGACAGTAATACGTTCCCAGCTCTGCAGCAACAAAACTCAGGCGAGCAGAAAAAACTATCCAAGGTATTTATGAACGTTTACAACGAGCATGAACAGAACTGTCGTACATCCATTTCTTCGCTGCAGTCAAGTGACCCCCTTTTCTAAAGACAAGAATCTTGCTTTTGTCAAAATTGACTTTTAGTTCTAATCTATCGGCTGAGTACTTTAAACTGTCTAGTTGTCTTTGCAAACCAACGACAGTCTCCGAGAGCAATGCTACGCCATATGAAAACAATAGAATAAAGAGTTCCGTGAGATCGTTTGTAAATCTAGCACCATGCCTGCCGTTTTTTAATTATTTCAGTTGCAACTGACAGAGTCTTTGATGCTCCCGCGTCTTGCGACGCACGAGGCAGTCAAGTGGCTTCACTGTGCACGGTCCTCAGTCTGCTGGTGTCAGTCCATCCTCTGTCAACGAGTCTGAGGTCTCTCTCCACTGTCTGTCACCACCTCATCCTGGGCCGTTCTCCTTTTCTCTGGCCTGCTGGGGTCCATTTAATGGCCTGGTTTGCAGGTCTTGATGAGGGCAATTCAAGACATGACCCAGCCAGCGGAGGCGTCGTTTGCAGATGATGGTTGACACGGGGAGCTGTTTGGACCTGTCCCTGACCTCTTCATTTGGTATAAAGTCTGACTATTTGATGCCCAAGATCTTACGTAGGCACTTAGTGTCAAAAGCGTCGAGTTTCTTCTGATGGGTGGTTTAGTTGCCAGGTTTCACAGCCATATAGCAGCGTTGAAATCACACTAGAGTTATAAAAACTTCAAATTGATTCCAAGCAAGAATTTCTTGCTGTTTCAAATTTTGTTCAGCTGACTGAATGCTGATGTTGCCTTCCCGATACGACACTTCAGTTCATAGTCGCTGTCATTGGCGTTGTTGTTGATGGAGCTGCCTAGGTATGTGAAGTTCTCTACTTCTTATACTTGCTTTTGGTAGATGAGAACGTCTGTCGGCCCTGGTGTTTACCGGTCAGCATGTTTTTCAGTCTTTTTGGCACTGATAATGACGCCAATGTTGCCTGCAAACGTGCTGATATTGTCTACCAGCACCTGCAGATCTTGAGTGGTGCTTGCAAGAGCGGTAATGTCATCGGTAGAATCCAGATCTGAAAGGCTTTTTCTTCTTCTGTCGGCTTGATTCCCTTACCTTGGGTTGTGCGTTTCAAAACCCAGTCAATGACAAGTGCAACGAGGAGAGGGGAGAGGATACAACCTTGCCTTACCTCGGTGACAACTTCAAACCAGTCACTGTAGCAATCTTCCGTCCTGACTCTGCACTTGGAGTTTATGTCAATTTGCTCTAGGGCCGGCACAACTTTCTCTGAGATGCCGTAGGATGTATTGATTTTCCACAATGATGGTCTGTGGACAATATTAAATGCTTTGATGAAGTCAATGAAGCTGATGGCCACGGGTACTTGGTGCTCTCCACACTTCTCGATGACCTTTTTCAGAGTGAAGATCTGCTCTGCTCAGGATCGTTTTGGGCGGAAGCCTACTTCTTGTTCCTTGTGCTCATTGTCCACTACGTCCAGCAGTTGGTTGAGAATTGCCTGGAATACACTTTCCCCGGTACTGATAGTGGAGTTACTCCTCTCTAGTCGTCGCAGTCTGAGAGGTTGCCTTGGGGGGGGGGGGGGGGGGGGGGGGGGGGGGGGGGGGGGGGGGGGGGGGGGACTTCGCCATTCCTCCAATCCTCTAGGACGACACCGGAGTTCCAAACCTGGTTACAGAGACTGCACATCCAAGAGACGATGCAATCACCACCACCTTTAAGCATTTCCGCTGTTATTCCATCGAGCCCAGAGGACTTATTGTTCTTTAATGTCTTGATGGCTGTTCTGTTTCTATTAATATACAATGAAAATAGAATAGGTCTGCACACATCTTGTTTTACTCCTGTAGCGCACATTTATAGAGTCAATTAATCTGTTGCCGATTTTAGAGTCAGTTAATTTATTGCCGATTCGTCCTCTTCTTTTAAGTGCATTATTCATGCTTTGAATACACTTAAACAATTATCCGCTTATATCTTTTTTTTTCTTTCAATATAGGCCACAGGAAATCTTGATTGATCGAGTCAAACGCCTTTTCAAAATCAAATGCTACGCACAACTTGCGATTAAAAGAAACCTGAATCAAGGCAAGAAGGGTTAACATATGTCTACCGTCGAATATCCACGATTAAATCCAGCCTGATTTTCACACACGCACACACACACACACACACACACACACACACACACACACACACAGAGAGAGAGAGAGAGAGAGAGAGAGAGAGAGAGAGAGAGAGAGAGAGCGTCGTCCCTGCGTGCATGCATGCTTGCGTGATGTGTGTTTGTGGGTTATTGCATGCCTAACTTAGTGACCAATGAAGAAAAGATCCAAACACAACGGATCGAGAGCTGACGTCATAAATCTCAAAGGAAAATCTATCTAGCAACCACCATACCTCCATTCTGTTCAACTGTAACCAATGGGAATGACTTCAAGTCCTCTAATTGATCAGAAAAAGGAAAAAATCACTAACTCATGCAGACTACAGATCACAAAATAAAGAAAAATTAAAGAAAAAAAAAAAAAAAAGAAAGAAAAACGACAAGTCAACAACATGGAATTTTTGAAGCTATCAAGAAACCGCAATTTACATTACCTCAACAGCAAAGTTGGACGACAACACCACCACTCAGCGGGGCATGCTTGAAAATGACTGAAAACACACTCAAACTTATGTGTCACTGTGCCTATGTGTCACCAAATTGAGGGCTATGGCCGAAGCCTATTGTGCCAGCCGAAGGCACCCATTGTATCCCACGTCTGCATGCCAATAGTGGTGCGTTTTGTCTATCAGCGCTTCAAATGTGCATTTCAGATATAAGAAACCTCGTCTCTGCCACCGCCGTTGCTTACATTCAGATCCTGCAGCCCAGCCCAGACGACCATATCTGCAAACAGTTGCAGATGTTCCAGACGTGGTTTATAGAGCTACTTAAGTACCTTCGGGTAGTTGCAGTACCAGCACGGTTTTTACGATAACTTACACTCTTTTTCGACATCAAGACATGGCGACACATAGACACATGATAGTAGTTAATACCAGCAAATCTCGCATGCGGTGAACAAGGGCAACGGTTAGTAGAAAAAAAAAGACAAAACAAAAAAGGGGGAGAAAGAAAGGATGGAAAAACAAACTGACAGGGAAAAAAAAAGGATGAAAAAAAAGAAGAGGTCAAACAAAGCAGGTGAAGAAGCTTCACCTTGGATGGGGAACGATAATGGCGGAGCGGTCCTGTGTCTCACTGGCCGGTCGGGGAGGCGGCGGAGCGAGCCGCAGTGGGGGCCACAGACTGCCACGCCCCCCGCCTGTCAGGGCATGAGAAGCAAGGGAAGAGGAGGAAAAAAACTGAGCGAACCCCCAACGGAACCTGAAAAGGGGTCAAAGGAACACGTGTGAATGCTGGGGCTCAAAGTGGTGACCCTGGCCTCTGGGTCATATTAAACAGAAGAACACAAAGCAAAGAACAAAGAACGGCTGACACCACTCCATTGGCAAACACCTGGCGCTAAAGAACTGAAGGCTGTACGGCGTGCCACACACCGGAAGTGAAGGATTTAAAGTTATGGGCCATTGCAGAGTTTAATCGGGGATATTCTGTACACCATCTTTAAATTTAAACGTCACAGAAATACATTTAAAAGGAAAAAAAAAAAACTTCCACCGAACGAAAGAGACAGACAAGTTACAAGATAAAACACGTGTTTTGACCTCTGTTGCCTTCTTCAGGCAAGACAAATGACATTCAAGACAATGAAAATGAAGAACGAATAATCTTGTATCTCCTAAAATTGGGCGCAAATTGATGTGTCAAAACAGTATTTCGATAATTAAAAAAAAGCAAAAAAAAAAAAAAAAAAAACAAAACAAAAGCAAAAACAAAAAACAAAACCAAAAACAAAAAAAGCAAAAAAAAAAAAAAAAAAAAAAAAAAAAAAAAAAAACACACACACACACACACAAAAACAAAACGAAACAAACAAAAAAAAAACCCCGCGAAATTCTGGGAGTCCTATATAATGTGCTCACATATAACACACAGTTACTGAAATGGATACAGAGGGAAGCTATAAGCTATTTCAGTATGGACCCTTTGGTTCAATTCTGCTATCGTTGTGTGAAAAAGACGTCCGCTGTTTTCCGTATTGAGGTAGTTACTATGTTCTCTCTGGCTGCTGTACATAATTCTTAAAACGTTTCAAGGTAACGACCGCCATCATGCAAAAGTCTGCACGCAACAAGTATCAGTAAGCAAGAAAAAATACTGGCAAGATGGGGGATCCAAAACGTTGCAAAAACAGATGCAGTGCTTGTAAAACCTATAGTGGACAGGAGCATAAAGCGCTT
Source organism: Conus betulinus (assembly GCA_016801955.1). Taxonomy (NCBI): domain Eukaryota; kingdom Metazoa; phylum Mollusca; class Gastropoda; order Neogastropoda; family Conidae; genus Conus; species Conus betulinus. The sequence continues at coordinate 405,215 of JADBJO010000771.1, read as the reverse complement.
AGAGAGTATGAATGCTAGAGAAATATGTGTGCTGATCATAATAGCAAACAGATTTTACAAAGCTTGTTTACAGGGATTGCTTATCCTGCACCGCAAAAAATACGTGGGTGTTGGGCTGAGTCATTTTTGTTTAATATCATTATTAACATTTTTTGAATACGAAATAAACCAATTTGATTTACAAAATTACTAATCGATCAGAACCTGAAATGGATAAGAACCGAACGGTGAAGAAACATCGGTAAAAAGTGTAAGGGATTCCATCAAAACTGAATGAAAGCGAGAAATGAATGGGAAGTTGTTAACAGCTTTGGCACAACAACGATTAGAATCAGATGCATGAGTAGGCCTGTCTGTGAACCATATAGGAATAATCAACTCAAAGCACGTTCAAAGCAAAGATCTGGATGTTGGAATAAGACCTATCAGTCAGTATCATACCTCTTATTCTTCTAGCCATTACAGACAACTTCTTTTTGTGTTTCATTTCCATCACTGTTTACGTACTGGTGACAAATCTGCATTGGTACGAACCTGTATATCGCGAACTTGCTCAGTAACACAATGATCAGGAATTGTAAGCCGAATTAGAAGGAGAAATCACTCTTGAGGAAGCGACATCTGCCCTCAAGGCGATGAAAAACAACAAAAGCCGTGGTTCTGATGGTTTTAGTGCCGAATAACATGTATTCCCAGATGGGATAAACCGCGGCAGTTTATAAAAACTGAGACCAGTTTCACTTTTGAATGTAGTTTGTAGCCTAGGATCATCTTGTTTTGCAAACAGAATAAAACTTGCATTGAAAAAGATTGTAAGTGAAGATCAATCAGCATTTGTCAAAATAGATATATCGGTGATAATATGAGATTGATATTTGACACAATATCCTATTTAGATAACTATAATCTACCTGACCTGTTGTTAAATATTGACTTTGAAAAAGCATTTGATTCGATTAACTGGAATTTTATGTCTAAAATACTGAAAGCATTTGCTTTCCAGAAAGATATATGTAAATGGATAAGCATATTTAACAAAAATATGAAGTCTTGCGTTGTTGTAAACGGCCAAGTTTCAGACTGGTTTGAAATCAAGCAATGTTGTCGACAGGGACACCCGATTTCCCCATATTTGTCTGTAATTTGTGCTGAGATATTAGCCATCATGGTGAGAGAAAATCAGGAAATTAAGAGAATTAAGAAAAATGATACTGAAAAATATCAGCTTTCACAGTATGCGGATGATACAGAATTTTTACTTGCGGGTGATAGAAAATCTTTTGAAACCTGTATTGAAGCTCTTTTTTTACATTTGATGATGTGTCAGGTCTTCATATGAATTTGGGTAAAACAAGTCCAATTTGGCTAGGAAGCATGAAAAACAGTGAATTTCATGATATGGAACATTTAGAAATTGGGTTGAATCCTTCAAAATTTCGAATATTAGGAGTCTGGTTCACCAACGATTTGAAAAAAAAAGTGTGGAAATGAATTATGCAGAAAGGCTTGCTGACGTGAAATACTTGTTTAAGATATGGGTGAAACGCCAGATAACTCCCCCCTTAGTAAAATCGCTATATTAAAATCTGTTATCCTCTCAAAACTAATCCTTTTCTAGCAGCTTTTGCCAAATCCACCAGATATTTTTAGTTCCAACCATGCCAACAGATTTGTTATAAATTTGTACAGAATAAAAAAGCAGACAAAATCAGTCAAAAAACTGCGCATAAAAGTGTAAACAAATGGAGGTATCGGTCTTCCCGAGTTAAAAACTTTTGTCACATCCTTGAAAGTGTCTTGGACTCGTAGAATGAAAAGATCAGAGCACAAATGGAAAGAATATTTTACTCAGAAGCCTCCCTCAATGGCCTTTGATCAATAAACATCATCCAGGGATTGTTTCAAAATTTTCAAAATACAACCGATTCTGAGCAGACGCTTTTGAATCATATAAATGTTTTTATTACAAATGTTTGCCCAAAATTCTGCTGAAGTATCAGCCGAACCAGTATGCTACAACAAACGTATTCAAGTCGGGAAAAATGCATTGTTTCCAGAAAACTTGAAAGCGAAAACGTTTACTATCTAGCACATTTCTTTCATGACAATGATTAGCTTTTTTCACGCAGAAGTTTTAAGGGAAAAATATGATGTCGATATTGATTTTCTGACTTTCGCCGGGTATAAGTTCGCAATACTCGATTACATAAAGACTACTGGGATAAATATCAACAGCAATAAATTCATCAGTGCTCCTATCTGCTACACAAATTGTTCGCCACTTATAAGGGTTTAAAGATGTACTATGATATATTGATTGATAATAATTTGAGAGCTCCATGTTGCGAAAAATGGGATTTTCAATTGTCTCAAACTCATGACTGGGAGTCACATTTCCTACATGCTCATAAAACAGCGGACATAAATCTCAAATGGTTTCAACTCAGAATAGTACACAGACGTTTAGGAACGAATATCATTTTAAAAGAAATTGGAGTCGTCAATAATGACAGGCGCTGCTTCTGTGGGGTGTATAGGGATAGTATTGACCATATTAGATTAAATGGCTGATATATGAACCACTTGTCTCCTCTGTTTTATGGTTTGATCAGCCTCCTTGTAAGTAGGAACTATCAATGATAATTATAACTGTTGGAAAACAGTTCACAATGTCTGAATTTTCTCAGCTCCGAACGAACGTCCAACCCATTGTGTCCGACAACATTTTTGTCTATATTTCTTTCCCTATTGTATATATGTATGTATGTATGTATTTATCAGTCTATGCTCTGTACCTATGCTCTGTACTCCCCAGGCATGCATAATGCTTTCATATTTGATATAATTGTAATATGCATGAACTGAATACTTTATTGGGGGGGAAATTTCATATGTAACCATGGGTGGGGGAATGTGATGTAGGGTATTTTCATATGGTGGGAGGAGAAGGATGTGGGATAGGGGATAAGCATCTTTTAACAGCTTGGACGGGTTTACACTGTGTAAGCAATGTCTGATAAGAAGGGAGGGAGTGGGGGGATGTCAAGTTTATTTATGCAACAGCTTGACGAGTTGAGGTGGATGGAAGGGGAGGGAGGGAATGGATGGGGAGGGAGGGAGTGGGGGGTGTTTTTCGTTTTAAAACATCCTGGGGTGGGGTGGGGGGGTGGGGGGTGGGTGGGAAGAAGATGTTGTATTTTCAAACTTTTTTATATTTATTTTCTTTACTGTATAAAAACATTGTAAAAAGTTATTAAAAATGAAAAAAGAAAAAATTGTAAGCTTAATTCCCCCACAGGAGTTTATTTATTCAAAGTATAATATCTTGATGTTAGAGAAAG
>JADBJO010000771.1:394374-396874 GCA_016801955.1 Conus betulinus | reverse complement strand
TTCACATGAACTATTTTCAAACGTTTTAAAAAATGAAAATAAAATCAGAGATGTGGGGCAATATAAAAGGATAAAAAGAAATGAAAGAGAAGATGGACTTTTGTCCAGATGTTGAAGAAAAGCATTTGACTCTCTCGAAGTTCATGTCTAAAGTTCTGAGATGGCATGCATTCTAAAAAATTGTTTTTAGATGGACAAAAATGAAAAAAAAAAACGTAATAGAATACGGTCAATGTGGTCAGTAATACAGAAATAGAGCAAGGATATGACACCAGTTAACTTTATCCTTTAGTATACGTATGAAAATTCTAGCCGTCATGTAGAATGCAACAGTATTAGCCTACACGGGGACGTTTTTGGTGTACCTAATTTAAGGACTGATATTATAACCTTAAAGCATAGCTATATAACAATCTAAAACCACAAGCCTTTCGTAGGAGAATACTTTCACGAGAATGTGTTCAAATTTACACGTTGCATTACCTATATTATCACAGTTCATGCTCTGTGAATACGAGTCTCTACCATTTATCTCCCCCCTCCTCCCCCAAACGAAATAAAATCTCCAGTCATACAACCCAGAAGCTTTGGAAATACGTTTGTGAATACAACCCAAGGAATCATTCCTGGGAAAAAACCGTTACTTTACCAAATCATTGTTTGTGGCAGTGGGGACATGCAATGCGTAAGCTGAGTTCAACATTACATTCCATTGAATGATATCAAAATAAGGGAAGAAAAATAATGTCAAATTTGAACAATGTGGTTTTTGTTGATAAATTTCATCACATTTGCTGGTTGTATATCAACTATGAAAAAAAAAGAACGTGTCGACAAAACCGCCAGGAAGATGAAAGACTATGGAAACATTATTCCAAATGAGTGTACTCCAGAGAGAGAGAGAGAGAGAGAGAGAGAGAGAGAGAGAGAGAGAGAGAGAGAGAGAGAGAGAGAGAGAGAGAGAGAGAGTGCAAAGCATCACGTTGATACATACAAATACAAGAATCTCAAATACTGCTTGAACTGAGGTTCTAAATTTCGCAGTATGATACTTCAAAAGGCACATAAATCAGGCTCTTTAAACTTTAATATTGTGGGAAAATGTCTTCTTCTTCACACACACATACACACAAGCACACACACACACACACACACACACACACACACACACACACACACACACACACACACACACACACACACACACACACACACACACACGCGCAGGAAGTTTAGTGTTTCCAGTACGCTAACGGTATCTTTATATCCTGCTGTATAATTATCAGTTTTTGGTGCTTTTCTCTCCTTTATTATCATTCCGCACCGCCACCCCCTTTTTCACTCAGGTTAAGGCCAAGTGTAAGCCGCATAATACGGCGGACTCAGGGATGGATCAACCCATCTAGGACGAGGGAAGGGAAGTTGGGTGGGGTGGAGGTGGGGAACTTTTTGGAATGTCTACAGCGTTACTAGACAGGAAAAAAAAAATTGGTGGTGTCAGCAATCGAATAAAGAACGAAAGAACTTCCTCCTCTTCTTCTTTCTTTACTCTTCTTTTCTTCCTTCTTCTTCTTCTTCTTTTCTTTGCTCTTCTCTTTCTTCCTACTTCGTCTTCCGTTCCTCTTCTTCCTGTCCTCTCCTCCTCCACTTCTTCTCTTCCTTCACCTCTTTCACTCTGTCTCCTCCTCTTCCTCCTCCTCTTCGTCTTCTGGTCTATCCTCTTCTTACTAGCTTCTTTCTTCTTCTTCTCCTCTTCGTCTTCTTCTTCCTTCTTGCTGTCGTGTCTTCTTCTTCTCTCCTCGTGCTCTCGTCTTCGTCCTCAATTGTCCGTGACTCTCCTCCTCTTCCAAACTCCGTTCGTTTCTGTCTACGTCCTTCTTCTTCTTCTTACTCTTCTTTCCTTCTCTTTCTTTCTCTTCTTTCTCTTCGTCGTCGTCCTCTCCTCTTCCTCCTCCTTCCTCTTCTCCTCTTCTTCTTCTCCTCTTTCTTTTTGTCTCCTCCTCTCGCCCCCTCTTCCTTCTTCCGTCTTCTTCTTGTCTCTTCTTCTTCTTCTTTCGTTAGTTCTTCGTCTTCGTCGTCGTCGTCGTCGTCGTCGTCCGTCGTCCTCCTCCCTCCTCCTCTCCTCCTCCTCCTCCTTCTCTTCCCTCTTTTGCCGTCTTCTTCTTTCTTTGTTGTCCTCTCCTTCTTCTTCGTCTCGTCGTCGTCGTCCGTTCCTCGTCGTCGTCGTCCTCTTTCTTCCTCCTCCTCTCTCCTCCTCTTCTTCTTCTCGTTCTTCTTCTATCTTTTGTTGTCGTCGGCGCTTCTTCGTCTTCGTTCCCTTCGTCCGTTCTGTCGGTCGTCCTCTCGTCCTCTACCTCCTCCTCCTCCTCCTCGCTCCCTCCTCTCCTCTTCTCCTTTCTTTTTGCTCCTTTTCCTCCCTTTTCTTCTCTTTTTTTCCTCTCTTTCCGCTTTTCCTGTCTTCTCCTCACTTTGGCTCCTCGTTCTTCTGCTTCCTTCTCCT
>JADBJO010000771.1:376874-384374 GCA_016801955.1 Conus betulinus | reverse complement strand
TGGTGCAAAATCCTAATTGTGACGCGTGACCTGTGTTGGTTACAGGCTGGGTTGGTTTGGTCTGGTTCGATTTGACGCCACCGATGTGACTAATGTCATGATTTGAAGATATTGCAATGGGATTGCATTCTTGCGACGCCTTAAGTAGATGACTTAACTATCTCCCACAGAGAGAGTACGTAGGTGCATAAACACTTAGATGTGTAACATCAGTCTTACTATGTACTTTACATGCAAGCGATAGTTATCCATATCACAACACACAGACAACACTGGAAGTATAAAGTCATCATAAACGTGTTCACATTATCAATTTAATCAAACCCGTCCCATGTACACTCCTTATACGCTTCCCACATTTGTCTGTTACTCTAGGGTAAACACTTATACTCTAGGGTAAACACTAATACTCTAAGGTAAACAGTGACAGGTACTGGTTATATTCTGCATCAAAAACACCTAAAGGGCCTCAATTCTTGAATTATATTGTCCAAAATCTGTCAGTAGCTTTTGAAAGGCATAAAGGTTTGATAGTAATAGGCAGACTCAATTAATTAAAATAAGTTTCTTGTCTATTTTCTCTCTCACTCTCTCTCTCTCTCTCTCTCGTTCTCTCTCTCTCTCTCTCTCTCTCTCTCTCTCTCTCTCTCTCTCTCTCTCTCTCTCACACACACACACACACACACACACACACACCACACACACACACACCCGCACACACGCACGCACTTAATGAAATGTTATTTTACATTTTAAGTATATTCGCATTCTTTATTTCACAATCTCCTTTTAGAAATCTATCCAGAACCTCATGTAGGGTTCACGGTCCATAGAGAAACGACCGGTGTAATCTTTCCCACCAGAACCAAACCCAGTTTCACCGTGTGTCCCACAACCATAGTATTGGTGATTCTGGGCAGGATCGTCACTGGCAATCAGTCACAGTGGCCCAGTGGCCAGTGTCGCAGACTGCGGGTTGGGAGGTCATGGGCTCGAACTGTATCAGAGTTAACTATCTTTGGAAATTTTGGGGGACCCAGGCGGTGTGCTTTGCAGAGTTGAGTGTATTATAGGGTCTAATAGAAAGAGCGGATCAACACAGTCACATTTCGTATTGAAGTATTTCAAGTTCAATGTCTTTGTTCCACAACACACACACACACACACACACACACACACACACACACACACGCACGCACGCACGCACGCACGCACGCACACACACACACACACACACACACACACACACACACACACACACACACACACGCACGCACGCACACCCACACACACGACGGAACTGCATTGACATAGTGGCTGTCACGAGCTTAAACGAGATTTTAACATTCCAGTGTGATAATCATTGTAAATGTTCTAAAGAGAGAATTCACAGGAAGGCTTGATATTAGAGAGAGAGAGAGAGAGAGAGAGAGAGAGAGAGAGAGAGACAGACAGACAGACAGACAGACAGACAGACAGAAATGAGATATAGAGTACTTTACTCGGAATCGTTCTTCAATTTTCATAAGCGAAAGCGTGCGAGAGGAAAACAGAAAGGGACCTGCAGAATTTGCCATCTGGAAAAAAAAAACAGTAGTGCTAACTTACATGCATTAGGACGGACATAACAAACTGCGTTCTAAGGTTTTAACACAGAGAGAGAGAGAGAGAGAGAGAGAGAGAGAGAGAGAGAGAGAGAGAGAGAGAGAGAGAGAGACGAAACGAAAAATGATTTATTGTTTTAAAGCAGTACAGCTTCATCAGCGATGCAAATTCGATTGACTATGGTAAAACTGAACGCAATGCATGGGGGTTTTTTTTTGGTGTTTTTTTTGGACATGGAAACCATGGCAAATTGTCCTTTTTCCAAACAACGTTCTGACATAGTTCATGTCACTGGAACGGCGCAGGTCACTATGATTCCGTCAGCGGCGTGGGTCTTGAGCCCAGGCTGTCATCCCAGGTTGAACAGGATCAGGCCGTGTGGCGTCTCCAGCGTCCGTGCAGCACGTGCTAACATGAAAGAGAGAGAGAGAGAGAGAGAGAGAGAGAGAGAGAGAGAGAGAGAGAGAGAGAGAGCGAGAGCGAGCGAGAGAGAGAGAGAGAGAGAGAGAGAGAGAGAGAGAATTGGGGAATGCGTGGGTGACAGAGTAGGCGGAAGGAAGTTACTGAGGGAGACAGTGATAGAGACCCATCCTTCGAGAACAGACAGGACAGCCTGAAGGTGGGGCTGAGAAAAAGGGATCGGTGGGAGGGAATAGGGAGGAGGTATTGACACTCTTATCGTTGCCCGTCCACCACACCGAAGAGAGTAAGTGGGACCTAAAAGGGCGGAGTGTGGTCATGGTGCCCAATCACAACTTGATGGAGGGGAGGTTATGTTCTGCATGGAATTCATGGGCTGGACGAAGAGGCAGGATTTGTTGTTCCCTGTTGCGTGATTTCTCATCATAATTCTGAATGCTGGAGCACAAAAGGAAACAAACGGAAAACAGGAACTCTTCATTGTCAAGAGAATCCTTTCTGAGAAGCCCAAACATTCATCAGTCACTTTCCTGATTTCTTCACGAAGGATGATGACCCGTCTAACAGAGAGAGAGAGAGAGAGAGAGAGAGAGAGAGAGAGAGAGAGAGAGAGAGACGTGACAGAGACAGAGAGAGAGACAGGCACACAGACAGACAGACAGAGAGACAGACAGACAGAGAGAGACAGAGACAGAGAGACAGACAGAGAAAGAGAGAGAGAGATAAAGAGAGAGAAAGAGACATAGATACAGAGACAGACAAAGACGGAGACAGAGACTCAGAGAGACAGACAGAGGCAGAGACAGACAGAGAGATAGAGAGTACTTAACTCGCAAACAGTTGTTCAAGTTTTAAAAGCGAAAGCATTCAAGAGAAAACTAGAAAGGGACATGCACAAGTTGCTGTCTGCAAACAATATGTAGTGCTAAATTAACATGCATGAGGACAGGCATACCAAACTGCTTTCTACGTGTGTGACACAGGACAGAGAAAGAAAGAGAGTGAGAGAGAGTGAGAGAGAGAGCGGGTGACAGAGTAGTGGTGAGGGAAGCAGTGACAAAGAATCAGCCCCCCATTCTTCAAGAGCAGAGATGACAGGCCGGGGGTGGGGGGGGGGGGTGGGGGGGGGGGGGGGTAGAAAAAAAAATGAAATAGGAGAGGGAATAGGGAGGAGGTGCTGACAATCCGATCGTTGGCCGTCCATCACACTGAGGGGAGTAAGTGGGACCTAAAAGGGCGGAGTGTGGTCATGGTGCCAATCACAACTTGATGGAGGGGAGGTATATCCTGCATGGAATTCATGGGCTGGACGGAAGACAGAATTTGTTGTTTCCTGTCGCGTGGTTTCTCATCATAATTCTGAATGCTGGAGCACAAAAGAAAAAATACAGAAAATAGGAACTTTTGTTTGCCAACAGAACGCTTACAGGGAAGCCAAAAAAAAAAAAAAAAAATCCGTAAGGCACTTTCTGGTTTCTTTTCGAAAAATGAATAAAAAGCAGCTATCAATAATCCTTCTATTGGCATCGAAAAGTTCGAGTCTTCTATTATTGTTGCTATTGTTGATCACAATCCTAATAGATGTTTTTTTTTTAAAATTGAAAACCGTCAAAACAAAAAGTTAACAAAACAAATTCATCCTCTTCTTTGACACAATGGTACCTTGTGATGGGGTCAGTCATCACACGGTGAGTTTTCACAATTCACAGTAATGGTCATACTGGTCGATAACAGTTACAGCAGTAGTTTTGGAGTCCAGCCAATCGAGAAAAGACCGGTAAAAAAGATATCAAAGATCGTGAAAGTTTCTGCTGAAGACAACAGAAGTCTTCGCACTTACTGGTAATGTTCTGTTCTGACAGCCCGGAAGGTACCTATACATCATTTAGTAGGTTTATAGCTGTAGTGTTATTGACGAACAGGACGATCAATTGATGGCTGATCTTGTGTTAGTCTCTTTTTTTTTGTCGTTGTTACTGTAGTTCCCGATAACATTCTCCTATTCTCATCATTACTCTCGTAACCCATGTCTGATATTTTCGCCTTTTGCCATCAGTCCCATGATCAGCAGCCGTTCCTGTCTCAGATGGAGGTTGGTGCCGTCTGTCACAACAACAGCAGCGCCTGAGGGGAGACAATGGCGCAGAGCAGGGGAGACCACCCTCGAGAAAATAAGAGAGCGAAGAGCAGATGGCGTCGGCAGGTGACGGTGGTGTGCTGACGGACTGGGAAGGATGGAGATGGATCCCTGAGCCTAGTCTGGAGTCTGGCAGTCAGCCCTCCCTTCTTTCTCCTCTCTCACTGTGGGAGTGGTCCAGGGGGCGGGCCCCTCATCCGTCACCTCATTGCTGCTGAGGAGGATGCAGGGAGGAGGGCTGGTCTGGGTCACTGGACTGGCCCTGCACTCTCCTGGCTGTCTCCAGTCTGAGGCACGGGAGTCCAGGGGTGACAAGGAAAGCTGTGAACTTCTTCAAAAGACGAGCATCTTTGACGCCTAGATATCTGGAAGATGGGTCGTGTGTCCGTGTTGCTTATGTATGTATGTATGTATGTATGTATGTACGTACGTACGTACGTACGTACGTACGCACGCACGCACGCACGCACGCATGCATGCATGCATGCATGCATGCATGTATGTATGTATGTGTGTATGTATGCATGCATGTATGAAATGTATGTATGTATGTATGTATGTATGTATGTATGTATGTATGTATGTATGCATATCATGCATGCATGTATGTGTGTATGTATGTATGTATGTATGTATGTATGTATGTATGTATGTATGTATGCATGTCTGTCTGTCTGTCTGTCTGTCTGTCTGTATGTATGTATGTATGTACGTACGTAAAGTACGTACGTACGTACGTATGCATGCATGCATGCATGTATGTATGTATGTATGTATGTATGTATGTATGTATGTATGCATGTATGTATGTATGTATGTATGTATGTATGTATGTATGTATGTATGTATGTAGTATGTATGTATGTATGTACGTATGTATGTATGTATGGATGGATGGATGGATGATGTATATCCAGAAGAACGTGAGTCAGAGCAAGTCATCTGCGGAACAGCTGGGCGCTCTAAATGTGAGATATGAAAATCGTTAGCCACACATCAGAGAGAGAGAGAGAGAGAGAGAGAGAGAGAGAGAGAGAGAGAGAGAGAGAGAGAGAGAGAGAGAGAGAGACACAAAACACATGCACACACACACACACACACACACACACACACACACACACACACACACACACACACTAACACACCAACACACACACACACACACACACACACACACACACACACACACACACACACACATTCACTCACTCACTCACTCACTCACACACGAAGTGGGCGAAGACAAATGAAAAGTTTTACAAAGTGTGTATCTCTGTTCCTCTGCACCTCTGCTCTGCCAGCGACGACAGGTGCTTGTTGTCCACGGTATCAGAAAAACATCAATCGACTGATCGGGGCTTTCTGTCTCGCATTCTCCAATTTGTAGCTGGAGCAGCAGTGACAATGGTAGCAACAGTACTGACTTCCACATTATCATGATACAATTACTGCTGCGTCTGCCGCTGCTGCTGCTGCTGCTGCTGTTGTTGCTGCTGTTAGACAGACAGCTGAGGCAGACGCTTATGAGCTGACTAAAAAAAACAATGAAGATGGGCCCCTGAACTTGTTTTGAAGTCTGGGTAATCTCTGCATTCTTCTGTCCCCTTTCTCACTAGTGGGGGCGGGGGTGGGGAGGAAGGTGGGGGGATGGCCAATGCAGTCAGACAGTGCTTTTTTTTTTGTTTTTTTGTTTTTTTTTGTCCCACTCTTGCATATAAGATTCTTTCTTTTCAACTGAACGTATTACGATGCAATGCATTGATGCAAACTGCGTATCATCTTGTAGGAAGTGTACACTTTCTTCTGTGTAAAACCAACCAACCCAACGAACCAACCAACCAACCAACCAGCCAACCAACCAACCAACCAGCCGAACCAACCGAACCAGCCAACCAACCAACCAACCAACCAAACATCCAACCAACCAACCAGCCAACTAACCAGCCAACCAACCAACACCCCCCTACCAGCCAACCAACCAACCAACCAACCAACCAACCAACCAACCAACCAACCAACCAACCAGCCAACCAACCAACCAACCAACCAGCCAAACAAGCCCAACCAACAACCAGGCAACCAAGCAAGCAAGCAACCAACCAAATTTACGCACATGGCATTTTTGACGGGAATAGATTTTCAGTTTCATTGTGCATGTGTCTCATAGTCGAGGTGGAGAACGTAAAAAACAGAACGTATCTCTAAACGATCAGACTGTCCCTCTGTCTGTCTGTCTGTCTGTCTGTCTGTCTGTCTCTCTCTTTCTCTCTCTCTCTCTCTCTTAGTTTTCTTTATTTGCTGCCAGCAAGACGGCTTTTCAACAGAGGAGAAAACACAGCCACCCCTTTCTTCACCTACACTACTATGTAACATACCTTGGGGGAAGGTTCCCCGCTCCTTAAAAGGACTGTCCTGAACACTGTAGTGACAGAAACGTCAGAGTCTGTTTTTCAAACCAGAGGGCTGTTTTTCAAACCAGAGGGCTGTTTTTCAAACCAGAGGGCTGTTTTTCAAACCAAAGGGCGAAGAGAGCCAAACAGTCGTGCTTGGGATGCCATGGGAAGCACACCATCCACAGCCCATCGTGACTCGGTCGTATTCTATGGGAAATCTCTTTCGCAAGTGTCCATAGACAGGAGAAGGGTCGAGACATACAGAGCTTTGATTACATTAGAGGCATAGTTGTTTTTTTTTTAACCCCTTCACACTCTCTTTCTCCCAGTTCCTCCAGATGTATTCAACAAACATGAAGGCATCCCTCAAACGGACACTTTAAAGAGCGATAATCCAATTCCATGTTTACTCGAGTGTGTACGGACCTGCTTAGCGAAGTGCGTATGTATCAAAATCCTGAACTGTGTTCTTAAGGGATCAGTACATTACCTCACCACTGTCTGTTTCCGTGCCGGGTGTATAACCCGTCTTGCAGCTGCCTGATGTCTCTTACTGGGTCCACTCGTTCTCTCACCGTTGGCAGGTTTCTTTACTGGGTCTCTGTATCACCTCTCTGCCAGGGGTTGTCTTACTGGGTCTGTAGATCACTTCACTGTGGGTTGTTTTTTCTTGTGGAGTCCCCCCTCTGTCACCTTATTTCTATGTGCTGGGTGTTTATTTGCTGAGTTCATTGGTCACGTAACCGTTGTCCGCTGGCTACTTTATTATGGAGCCTGTTCGTCACTTCAGTGCTGTCTGCTGGCTCCTTTATCACTGAGAATGTTCATTTCACTGCTGTCTCCTTTATTACTGAGTCTGTTCATTTCACTGCTGTTTCCTTTATTACTGAGTCTGTTTATTTCACTGCTGTCTCCTTTATTACTGAGTCTGTTCCATTCACTGCT
>JADBJO010000771.1:354374-371874 GCA_016801955.1 Conus betulinus | reverse complement strand
ACCACCTCCAGTTTCTATATGTTCACAACAAACCATCTTCAGTTTCTGTATGTATTACAAGCAACAACAACAACAACACACATCCAGATTCTGCATGTTTACATCAAACCACCTTGAGTTTCTGTATGTTTACATCAAACCACCTTGAGTTTCTGTATGTTTACAAACCACCTTGAGTTTCTGCATGTTTACATCAAACCACCTTGAGTTTCTGCATGTTTACATCAAACCACCTTCAGTTTCTGTATGTTTACAATAAAGCACCTTCAGTTACTGCTTATTTAGAACAAAACATTACAGTTACGTTTTTTGTTTAGAAAATGATTAATGTTTGTTTAGAAAATAGTTTCATATGTCGAGCAACGTATTTGCTGAATCCATGTCGCGCTGGCAAGCGGAATACGCTCGCTTATACGTGAAGGCTGACCTGTTTTTGGACCTCTGACATTGCGATTTTGTTTCACATCATTTACATTAAAAACCAGACTACGGGACTAAATTATACTTCAGTCAACAAATCAACGACGCACAAAATCTAAAACCGTCACAACTCTCTTCTTAAAAAGGATATATCATCAATAAAAAGAAAAAAGAAAGAAAGAAGGGAAAAAAAATGACAGCCTCCCCCTCCCTCTCCATCCTCTGTAAGAAAAAAAGAAATTCCAATCTGCTCAAAAAAGCAATGTAATAAATTTGTCACTCGGAGAAGTATTATTTTCTGGATTTAAAGAAGTATAGTGCATTTTGCTTTGAGTTTTTTTCATCAAGAAAACATGATCATTTCCAGCGAAAAAGAGAACGACTCTGGTCTAGGCCTTACTTCTGAGTATTTATGCAGCACGAGAAAGATGATCATTAGCAGCTATTTTGTATCATCTGGACGATTATTTGTCGTGCCACATCACATTATTCAACACATTCCCATATTTCTGAACTCTCTGGAATACTTCCGTCAGCTAACCAATGAAAAAGAAAACCCTAGTCAAACTCAACCAGTCCCACACATTTGATGACTATACGGTTAGAAGCAACAGAAAAAAAAAATACTAGCGTATCCGCTAATCAATACAAAATGTCAAAAAACAACCCCCACACATTTGATGACTACACTGTTAGAAGCAACATACAAAACGCACCAGCGTATCCGTGGGCATTACATCGAGAAGGTTATTAATCAACCCAAGCCCCTCGCCACCCTATGCCTTCCCCGAGGCCCCGTCCTTTTACAGCTCGCACCCTCCCACAAGCAAACGCCCCCTCCTCCTCCTCCGTCCCCTCACAATCCTCCTTCATCCCCATTACCTCCACCCCCCCCCCCCACCCTCCACCTTCTCCATCCGTCTTTTTTTTTTTTGCGCTTGATCCTGACGTAAGGTGTCACAGCTCGTGTTTCTTGCACTTGGCCAAGGCTTCAAACTGCTTACACCTTTCTCCCTTTTTTTTTTTCCCCAACCTAATCCCACTCTGTGTCCCAGAGGACAGAGAGAGAGACTAATCCCACTCAGGGCCCAGAGAGAGAGAGAGAGAGAGAGAGAGAGAGAGAGAGAGAGAGAGAGAGAGAGAGATGTTGACGCTTTAATGCCATCTATCTCATTCCAAATGTATCTGTTCTTTCCCCCCTCTCTTCTCCTTCCTGCTCCACCAACGTTCTCTCTCTCTCTCTCTCTCTCTCTCTCTCTCTCTCTCTCTCTCTCTCTCTCTCTCTTTTCTCCACCCTTCTCTTTTCTCTTCTGTCTCTCCCCATCTCTTAAACTCACTTCTCTCGTTCTGTCTGTCTGTCTGTCTGTCTGTCTGTCTCTCTCTCTCTCTCTCTCTCTCTCTCTCTCTCTCTCTATCCCCTTTTCCCACCTTCTATCACGCTGTCTCTATGTCTGTCTGTCTGTCTATATCAACTTGTCTCTGTATCTGTCTGTGTGTATGTCTTATCTGTCCCCCTCCCCCCTCTCTCTCTGTCTCTCTCGCATGTACGTGTATGCGGGCGCGAATACGCGTTTGTGAAGACACACACACACACACACACACACACACACACACACACACACACACACACACACACACACACTCTCTCTCTCTCTCTCTCTCTCTCTCTCTCTCTCTCTCTTCGCCCCCCCCTTCTTTTTTTCTACTCTCTCTCTCTCTCCCATTTCTTCATCTCACTTCTCTCCTTCTGTCTCCTTTCTTTCTCTCTCATTTTCTACCCCCTTTCCCCCACCTTCTATCACGTTGCTTCTATGTTTGTCTGTCTGTCTATCAATTTGTCTCTGTGTCAGTCTGTCTATCTGCCCCCCCCCCCCTCTCTCTCTGTCTGTCTGTCTGTCTGTCTGTCTCTCTCTCTCTCTCTCTCTCTCTCTCTCTCTGTACGTGCATGTGGGCGCGAGTGCGCGTTTGTGAAGTCAAACACACACACACACACACACACACACACACACACACACACACACACACACACACACACACACACACACACACGCACACACAAACTCACACACACATACAAGTGAGAGAGAGAGAGAGAGAGAGGTGATGGTGGAGAGGTTAAAGGAGGGGGGGGGGGGGGGGGCAGGCAGCCAACAGAGACCCAGTCAGCTATAAAGACAGACAGATATAGTGACAGAGGACCCAACTGGGATGAAGAAATAAGGAAGAAAAAAAGGCAGGCAGCTATAAAGACAGACAGATATAGTGACAGAGCACCCAACTGGGATGAACGTATCAGGAGGAAAACAGAGAGAGAGAGAGAGAGAGAGAGAGAGAGAGAGAGAGAGAGAGAGAGAGAGAGAGAGAGAGAGAGAGAGCGTTGGGGATGGGGTTGGGGTCAAAGACAGGTAAGGAGGGAAGAAGAAAGACAGGGGATACAGGAAAGGGGAGGTAAGGAGCAAGGAAAGAAGAACCCCGAAGAAGAGGAAGGTAGAAAGAGAATAAGAAGAGAGGGAGACAGAAATACCGATACGGGTATTTTTTTTTTCCCCGAATAATCAACGGGTCCTAATGAATATCCTATGGGTGTTATGAACAACTCTTTTCAGAAGAAACAAATGCATATTAATCAAATATAAAACAATGTGCAACAGGTAATCGATAAAGTTAATGTTAAATAGTGTACGGCAGTTGATACGTAACGACATACTACAGCTGTTTCGAATCTTTAGTGATTTATACAGGGAAATAGCAAACGTTTAACTGTACTTTGGTTTGTGGATATCATAAGTAATGAAAGCCCAAACATAGAAGGACGTTTATAATATTTCTGATGAATTAATTTATTCCAGGGATCACTCACAATGGGACAACAGAGCATAAAGTGAACTTCATTTTCTTCGGCGCTTTTACATTGCGGACAAATGAAATCACGTTTACTATGATTCCCTTAACGATGTGGAGCAAGGAAATCGGAAAATCTCACCTGAAGTTTGTCACGACATATCCTAAACGGCTGTCTATTTTAACTGATACAATTTTTGGAACACAATGCGAATTCTGAAGTGTTTGTATAAAGCAAATCGGTCGCTTTCTTGAACATGGCACGACCATTCTTGGCATCTGCAATCGATCAGTTTATTTCGAAATGTCCGAACAAGTTCACTTCTGTGTCCGAGACCCTTGCTGTAGTCAAACGTAACTAAAACTGAGCCTACACAATTTAACCATCACATTTAAAACCCAGTATATTTTACCTCTGGCATCCAAATTATATAACATATCAATAACGTGTACATTTTGTCGCAGAATTAAGAAATATTAGACATCTTTTTCACTTCACCATATATTAAATTGCTCGGTGTTCGCATGTTCTTTCGAAGGACCCTTTCGATGCAAATAAACAGACATGTTCATAAAAAACAAAAGCAGCAGGACCACAGAACCCAAAATTTCAGCTCCGTACTGTGCGATAGGTTGTACTTGAGAGACAAACAATTCCATGAACGGTTCCAAAGACTGGTTTTCTGATTTTGATAACTGTTGCATAAGTCATAGTAATGCGCACCTGGCTCTACTTGCAAGATCCTTGAATGCAAAGGTGAAGCTTAATTTTGTTGAAAATATATTCCCAGATATTATGTATTTCACTGCAGGCATGAACACTTCATTCTGAGTCCACCTTTCTATAGGTCCTTAATGCCCATCTTTTGGAAGGACGTTGATAGTACTTTTTGACGTGTTTATTTCAGTCAAGGTAAAATAGCAGATCGAAATGAACAAGTTAGTTTAGTTTGAAAGCCTATGATACCCTCATACCACAAAAACTATTTGCCTGCCAAGAGAACAATAAGTAACTCCAGAATATTGCTAGTAAAGTGTGCACCATATTTTCCATTTGTAGCAACATCTGAAGTCAACTCGTCAACGTAATCAGAGAACAAACAGGTCTGTACATATCCCCTTGTTTTACACCGGTGATACATGGAATGCAGCAATTCTTCATACCCCCGGCCGAAACTTGACTTTCATGCAGTCATATATGATTACTATAAATTTGAGCAGTTGTTCGTGAACACCAGGATTTAAAAGAATAGATCCAAGAATACGTCTATCAACAGAACAAAATGCCTTCTCAAGGTCTATGAAAGCAGCGTACAACTTACGATATAAAGAAAACTGCTTTTGCACAAATGCCATCAAAGTAAACGTATGACCAACACTTAACCAACTGCGCTTAATTCCTGCCTGATATTCGTCAGTTATATTAAGAACTTCAACCTATTCCTGCAGCTGTCATTGGTAATGGGGCTGTACAATTTAGTGCCAATGTCACATACAAAAATTCTCCAAACAAAGAGTCAAGAAAGGTTACAAAGAGATTCAGAACACGTAATTTCGGATGCATACTTAAGCAGCTCACCAGTTTTACCATCTGGCCCAGCAGCTTAAAGGTTTTTAACTTGACTTAACGCAAACATGACTTTTTTTCGGAATTAGACAATTTAGATAATCATCATCTCCTTCATCTTGATCCTGTTGAAATTCACTGTTAGCATCTACGTCTTTATTTAGAAGCGTTGTTAAATATTCATATCAGGTTCCGATACTGATGCCATTCGCTGGCTGTTTCCTTTGAGAGAGAGAGAGAGAGAGAGAGAGAGAGAGAGAGAGAGAGAGAGAGAGAGAGAGAGAGAGAGGATCATCAGCAGATAAAGGGTGGGGAAAAGGATGGGAGAAGGGATAACGGGTGGAAGTGGGGTGGAGGTTTCTGGGACTAAACAGAACCAAAATAGCCGTTGGTCTCCTGTGAAGCACCCTGGCTGGGAAACACATACACAGGCTGAACGGGCGGCTCCTTGCTTCGACGACTCCTTGCTTTGAACGCACCACAGGTCTCTATAGATACTCCTTACATCTTACAGAGAGAAAAAAGACCCCCCCCCCCTGTTTTTAACAGAGTGTGCGCTTTTATATATACCATCTCTCTCTCTCTCTCTCTCTCTCTCTCTCTCTCTCTCTCTCTCTCTCTCTCTATATATATATATATATATATATATATATATATGAAGGCTTAAATCCACCCACGGAACATGAAAAAGTCAAAAGGAATTCCCTGTCTGCGTACAGCCTGTTTACAACACAACCAAGACCTTTGAATAGTATCCGAATTGTCTTAAACATATGGACTTAAAAGGGGACTTCTCTGTTTCTTTCCATCCTCTCAAACCAACATGGGACCTTAAATAAAGTTTCCCACACCTATTCAAAGCCTGTTTACATCATTCCACGAGCATTTATACGTGGCCCTAATACGTCGTAAAATTAAAAAAAAAAAGTAAAAAGTGGGCTTTTTGTATAATCGTACAATGCAGCGCGAGCCCTCAAATGCACTGAACTTGACCTGTCTTAAACACAAAGTCATCGGGTAAGGTAAGGTAAGGTAAGGTAATGTTGCTTGTAGCCCAGCCGACCGCAAAGGGCCATATCAGTGTTGTCACCACGTTAAAATCACCCACAAGTAATTTCATTCACACAACTCTTTAAAATACATCTTCTAAAAACCCATCCGAAAATTTGTTAAAAAAAACTTTCCACTGTAAAACCTTAGTGGAAAGTGTTTTTTTTTTTTTTTTAACAAAACACTTAGTATGCACCTTTAAATACACAGCCGACATGTGACATGCCTTAAACAACACATGGCAGCGCGATCGCATCCTATCACACGCATAAATCATAATGATCATTATAAAAACACACCCCAACATCTCCAGAAGTGCTGCGTTCTCGATCGACACCGAGAGACGGTCCTGAACAAGTCTGATGATGATGATGATAATAATGGTAATGATTATAATGATATTGCTGATGCAAGTAAAAAGGGAACAGTCTTGTTCATAAGCGCCAAAAATGGAATGCCGAGGAGGTAATGAAGATTCGAACTGGACGTCAATCAGAAGAGCAGGAAATGCTATTTGTAAATCAACATCAACATGATGTAAAACCTTTCTGTATGCAGTGATCTCCCGGCTATTGGCAGGAACACATGCGCGCACGCACGCATGCACACACATGTATACAACTTGCACACACACACACACACACACACACACACACACACACACACACACACACACACACACACACACACACACACACACACACACACACACACACACACACTACAAAACACACACTCCCCCCCCCACACACACATGAGCTCCCCTCCCCACGCATACACATACACAGACACACACACAGCCCCACCCCCACCCCTCCCTCCACCCCCACATACACGCACTCAGTCCCCTGCTCACTGACATGAGATCCTGTTGACTCTTCATGTTCTCCTCCAGGTCAGGCCAGTGCAGGTAGCAGATGGTGCGCTCGCCCTGGGGGAAGAAGTGCACCTCAGTGTAGATCAGGTTGGGCAAGGCCAGCAGGACAGAGGCCAGCCAGATGCCCAGGATGATGGTCAGCACGATCCGCCCCGTCAGCCGTGGCCGCAGCGGATGGATGATGGCGATATACCTGCAACCGTCACACCCGCTGTCTTAGGACTTGGCATGATGGTCATTACATCACTGACTACAACAGCTGCTAGGTGTTGCTTTTCTTGATACATATGATGAACAGAATTCATAGCTTTTGACGCCATTAAGTCATCACATGGTGAATCAAAACAAAGAAAACAATAATTATCTACGTGAACATCACTGCCAAAGCGCAGAACCAGTAATCCAGTGCATAAAATGCGTTCTATGTGTCTCTATATGTGTATCTGTGTTCTCGCTTCTGTTACAAATCCATAGCTTTGATCTGATCTTCCCCAAATACGGTGTGATGGTTTCTTAGCAAACTGGACAGTTGAAGACTAATTGTTTTAGGCTGGACAGAGGCATCTTTAATGCGTCAATATTGAAAAGCGAAGTGATGTCAGAATTCGAAGTGGGTATGAGGGAACAACGAGCAGATCCATGACAGAAGTAATATGTCTTCCCTGACTTTCCTGATATCGACATGGGGAGGTAAGAGATTAGCGAAATGGTAGAGGACAAAGACAACTGCAGTGAGGAGGAGGGCGGGGAGGAGGAGGAGGAGATGAGATAGTGAGGAATTTAAAGAAAAGAGAGAAGTGGGGGGGGGGGGGGGGGGGGCACAGCCATTTCTACAGGCGACGGGGTGGGGGGGGGGGATAAAAGAGCTAGCCATCTTTATTAAGACAGTAATAAGTAAAAACAGAGTTTCGATATTGCAAGAGAACACCTGTGAGCATTATGTCGTATTATTAAAATCGAAATTCAGGATAGTTCTTACTGGTTAATGAAGAGAATCACTGTTTCACGGAAATAACATTTTTATTAATTTTGAAGATTATAACATTTTGGAGCTCTTCTGCACAGTTTTGAAAAGCGTCACGTCACACGAAACTCTTCATGATGTATGCCACACTGCTTATAATAGACAATGAAGCAAAGTGCGAAGATGAATATAGTAAATACATAATGAAACTAATGAATAACAAACACATAAATGAATAGTAGGATAAGACAACGAATAAACAAACGAGAATATAAATGAATACATAACCAAAGAAAGCTCATGAATGAGACATTCTAAACATCTGACTTACACATTCATTCAAGGCACTGGTGTGCCCCTAAGAGATGTCACTAACAGTGTTTTTTTTTTAAAAAGAAATGGCAAGTCTCCACCTGGTGAAGTGCTGAAGAAGATATTTGGTGATGGAGACGGTAAGGATGACGATGACGATAACATCTGAGGCGGAAGGTAACGTGAGCGTTGGTGATAAGATTCAAGTCAAGTGATATTTCACAGTTTTGATATTACTGTTTTCAACATCTTGCCGGCTTTGGAAAACATGAGTGAATGATTCTTTTTCCAACGTATGTGACTAGCAAGCAGCGTGCGCATACGTTTCATTTGCGCTCACTTGTGGGCACTCATATCTGAACTCGCACAGCCACGTGGCTAACAACATCTCTGAACGGCGAGGTAAACGTCCTCCTGACGGAACAAGTTGCTCCCTGGGCGGCCTGTCTTCATGCTGGGCGGTCGTGCTGTTCTAAAGGGGGCACTGACTCCAAGTCTGGGCGGTCGTGCTGTTCTAAAGGGGGCACTGACTCCAAGTCTGGGCGGTCGTGCTGTTCTAAAGGGGGCACTGACTCCAAGTCTCCCCAAGGGTGTCTGGCCAGCGGAACGTCCCATCCCACGCCTCGCTGCCCAGCCAGGAACGAAGCTGCCCACAACGTAGTGGGAGGGGGGGGGCATTTGCGGGCTACTTGAGTCCAGACCTGACCAGACACGACAGCCCGACAAGAGCCGTCCACCATCCCACGCGTCACTGCCCATTCGGGACAGACAATACCAACAACGTAGTAGGTGCGTGTGTGGGTGTGGGTGTGGGGGGGGGGGTGGGGGGGGGGGGTGGGGGGGGGTGGGGGGGGACGCGTGGATTCAGGGACGGGGAAAGGGGGATGAGGGGGCTGGGAGAAGCAGGTGTGTGGATGGCTTGCAGACGGCTGGTGGTGAGTGCTGGTCAAACTGAATGGTTCGCAGGAGCCGTCCACCCGTGAAAAAGAAGAGAGTCTGAAGTGTCCTGTCGTCGATCTGTCACGTCGACCATCTTTCAGTTTGATATGTCATTTGCTCTTCGCAAAGTGCCAGCTGCCGCTCCGCACATTGTAGTCAGGTCAGCAATCTCTGGCATAGGACAGCATCTTTTGCTCCATTAGGGTCACATGTTGCCCTCTGTTTTTTACACTGTTAGCAGAATCCACTCCACCCCTCACCTCAGTCTGTCTGTCTGTCTCTTTCTCTCTCTCTTTTCCTCTCTTCCTTTTCTTTTCTTCTTCTCTCTCTCTCTCTCTCTCTGTCTGTCTGTCTGTCTGTCTGTCTGTCTCTCTCTCTCTCTCTCTCTCTCTCTCTCTCTCTCTCTCTCTCTCTCTCCTTCAAAATGGGAGTTCGTCAACGCACTGACAAGGTAAATGATTCAGACAAACCAGTTTCAATCCAGCCAGTGCATGGAGCACCACCCATGGGCAGTCAACTTGCGCCGTAGAATTAACAGGAAACAGTTTAATTTTACTTCAGCCTGAATGATCTTAATAGAAGACCAATATCTTTCACTTGACTGGACCCTGTGTTTGTTGTTTTTCCCCTGCGTTTTTCTTCTTCCATCTGTTCCCGAAAGATCACTTCCATCGTTCTGTTTTAAAGCAGAATCTCTCTCTCTCTCTCTCTCTCTCTCTCTCTCTCTCTCTCTCTCTCTCTCTCTCTCTCTCTCTCTCTCTCTCTCTCTCTCTCCAGTTTCCACGCCCTTCTGTCCCTCCAACCCCTCCTCCTCTCTCTCTCCCTCTCTGTCTACCTTCACCTTCGACATTCATACCGGTGATCTATAAAGCAATCAAACGTTCGGTTAATAACAGACAGAGGATGTTAGTTGTCCACAGATCAATATAGCTGTTGGTTTTGTTTGTTTGTTTGTTTTTTGCTGTCTCGATCTATAAAGCAATCAAACGTTCGGTTAATAACAAGACAGAGGATGTTAGTTGTCCACTGATCAATATAGCTGTTTGGTTTTGTTTGTTTGTTTGTTTTTTGCTGTCTCTTCTTCTGTGCCACCTCAGTGGCATTGCACCCACGCCGCTCATTCGCCCCCCCCCCCCCCCCCCCCCCCCCCCCCGTCCACAAACACAGCCCGTCCGGCCTCACTCAGCCCGGCACAGGCAATACCCAGGGAGCAGTCAATGTCAAGCCGTCAAGAGGCAACCCACCGGAGAAGGCACTGCGCTGCTGCCGAGTCCCTTCACTGTTGCTCAGTGGTACCTGTTCTGATCCATCCTACTCAGGACACCTGCTACTGAGCCCCCTATTGACGACAATAATTGCTTAGTCGCGGAGCCGGCGTGAATAATCTGTCCCTCCGGAAGGTGCCACCACAGCCGCCCACGAATTTGTCAATGCCGGTGACCCCGACGGAATCAAACCAAGACCATAGATGTAGAGAAGACATCGAAATTGAGGTCGCCATGGGAATAGGGCATGAAGGGGCACAGAAGAAGTTAAGACGTTTTAATGCTGCTCGATGAGAATGAAGATAGTGAAGATAATTCTACTGATTTCCGCTCCGGTCTGAGACTGCATGACAGGGCTGTATTCTACGTTTACTGTCATAATATATTCCGACGTGAACCAGGCCAAAGAAATACAGACACTAGCAGTTGGTCAGGAAGTTTGAGCAACACTCTCAGAGACACATCCATTTAGTGGATGAAACTCAACTGTGTGTGTCCCAGTCATCCCAGCGGAGCCCCCGTAGCAGACTCAACCCTGTGTAGGAGCCGGTCGTGGCAAAGAAATCCTACATGACTCCGATGGGAATCGAACTCACGACCTCCCAGACGGAGGTCCGCGACGTTGACCACTTCGTCACGGCCGCTGGTGGTTTTGTTTGTTTCTTGATCCATGAAATGAATCCCCATTCAGATTTGTTGATCCGTTTAATTGTTTTTGACTTTAAGCGTGCTCCCCTGTTGTATAAACCAGCGGTCTTACAATTAGATTCCCGAGTTCTCTTGTACCTTCTCTGTTGATTTTTTCGCTCCCTACCCCCCCCCCCCCCCCCCCCTCATCCTCTCTCTCTCTCTCTCTCTCTCTCTCTCTCTCTCTCTCTGCATATGCATGCGTGTCCACACAAAAGATCGAAACATGGGGTTTTGTTTTCTTTTTTGTCTCACATGGCTAGAGAACGTGATTTTATGTAATTACTCAGTTTTTAACCTGTGTGCGTGCGTATGTGTGTGTGTGCATGAGCACGGTGTGTGTGTGTGTGTGGTGTGTGTGTGTGTGTGAGTGTGTGTGTGTGTGTGTGTGTGTGTGTGTGTGTGTGTGTGTGTGTGTGTGTGTGTGAGAGTGTGTGTGTGTGTGTGTGTGTGTGTGTGGTGTGTGTGTGGTGCGTGCGTGCGTGCGTGCGTGCGTGCGTGTGTGTGTGTGTGTGTGTGCGTGCGTGCGTGTGTGTGTGTGTGTGTGTGTGTGTGTGTGTGTGTGTGTGTGTGTGTGTGTGTGCATGATAAAACGATGAAGGTGTCATTTTATCGGCAACTACAGGTTCTCGCACAACGAAACTTAAAAGGATGATACTGTCTATAAGATTCCTCCAGCCTTTTCCAGCGATGAACATTTCTCAGTAACGTTTTTCAGCATTACAAAATCAACTAATTGTAATAAATTGTATCAACATTCTCTTGTGAATTGTAATAGCAAATACTGCTTTATACACTGTTAAAAACGATATGTAAATGATAACACGTGTTGACATTGTAACATATATAACGTATATTCTATCAAGACTCAAGACTATTAATGACTTTCCACTGAGCAAACGTGGATATTAATAACATGACCTTCTCAAAGTATAACTAACAAAGACCACATATAGATATATCAAGATTTTAAGAATTTATTTTCAGTGGAAAAAATAGCAGATATGTGCCAAAACTATCCGAGCAAATCGTACATTTTTTATTGTGCACATGTGGCCATGGTCATAAAAATCTGCCCGAAACCCTAAAGTGTTGCATCAAATCACACATGACTACGCGTTCAGACAATAGGAGACGTCATTTAATACATCAAAGTTTGTTGATCGCATACTTTTGGAAAACCTTGGTCGAAGGACACCAACCATCAGTCAGGGAAAGGTCTGACAGCCCAGCGTCTGGTCAAACTAGACCGCTGGAAGCACGCAACCTCTCTCCCCTCCCTCTCAAACCATTCCCGCCATAAACACCCCTCCATCCTTTTCTTCACTCTTTTCACCAACACTCGCCGAAGGCGATGTGGGAGACGGAAATGAAGTCGGGGGGGGGGGGGGGGGGGCTGTGCTGTGTAAGGGTGTGGTACGAGTCTGCCTCACACAGCCGGGGGTGGGGGGTGGGGTGGGGGTTGTTGTATGACAGACACTTAGTACAGCTGCACTGGTCAAGGACATTTGTCAATGATTTCACATAACTAAGCCACAGGTCACCGAATCTGCCATACTACTTTTTTCTTTCTTTCTTTTTTTTCCCTGCTCAGGAGCCCCCCCCCCCCCCCCCCCCCCCCCCATTTTTTGTACTTTACACTTGTATTTCAGTCTACACTTGCAAGTGTGTATTTAAGTGAATAGATATAAAAGTGTGTGTGTGTGTGTGTGTGTGTGTGTGTGTGTGTGTGTGTGTGTGTGTGTGTGTGTGTGTGTGTGTGTGTGTGTGTAAAAAGAAACTTCTCACTCCTTTCTGTGATGTAAAAGGAAGTCGTCGTGCAAATGTACGTCCCTCATTATGATTACAATTACTAGGACTTAAATTGCAATGTGAAAATTTGTTGTTATCGACTTCAATGAATAAATGCCTTCAACTGTTATACAAAAAGGGGAGAATCATTTTTGTGTTATTTCTGTTTTGTTTTTTTTTTTTCTGTCTATTGTCATGTAAGAAATGAAATAAATTTGCGATTGTATTTTTTTTTTATTAAAAAAAAAGATATGCACGCATGTGGTTTCTTTGTGCAAGCAGTAAAAACTGCAAACACATTTTCATATCAATGGAAAGAAGACAATTTTCACTGCAAAGGAAGGGGGGGGGGGGGGGGGGCGTGTGGCGTCCGTGCATTCGTACATGCGTGTGTACACGCGAGCACGCGCATTCACGTGTGTATTATGTGTGTATGCTTGCGTTCCACTCCAGGAGCTTGCGACTTCGTGGTCAGAGGGCTTGCCTGACCAGTGATCCCTTAGGCTTGCCTGACCAGTGATCCCTTAGGCTTGCCTGACCAGTGATCCCTTAGCTTGCCTGACCAGTGATCCCCTAGGCTCGGCTAACAGGGCCATCAGTACTTTGATGGAACACTAGTTTTCCGGAATGCTTTTAGGCTTCTAAAGCCATGCTGCCGGTTGACCTAAGCATAAGGTGGTAGGATTTGAAGCCCCTAAGTAGAGTCTCCCCCACATTAGAAAGATTAAGGGTGAGGTTCTGACAAAGAGCAACTGGTTTTATCGATTCTGACTTCTGACTTTCAATGGACCTTATCTTGTACCCCCACCCTCCCCACTTCAAGTTTTCTTTTCCACATTCTTTCTGTTTCTGTGGTCTTCTTTAGATCCTCCTTGTTCGACGTGTGGTGCGACCTGTGATGGTAGAGAATGAGATCCTGGTGATTGAGAGAGATCCAGGGGTCTCAACGTATCTCTTTGGTTCGGAGCTCTCATAGAGTGCAGGTATACCTAGGCCCATGTGTAGAACTTGGTTGCCCCCGCGTAGAGCTGGGTCAGGACAGACAGTTCCCACGCTGGCCAAGAGAAACCCTGTGGTGCTCAGCTCTCTTCTCGTTTTTCTGAGAGGTGGGCATAATATCAGGGTAGGGTTGGTTGGACTCTGTCATACATTCCTCATGAAGTCTGGCATGGGTCAAGAAAAAAGTTTTCCGGTTACGCCCCTTAGTTGGACTCCGTGGTGGGTGAGAAATACAGGGATTAAACATTAAAACGAAAGGGATCTAAAGCCATAACCCCAAACGACAGACACTGCAGGAAACTGGAACGAGACAATCCCAGGATATAAGCGAGAATAGCGATTCAGATTCACAAGCTGGAGAACAGGCGGGACTTGGGGCTTCATGGCTGAAGGTCAAAAGAGCTGCGCAGACAAACCTTTGTCTGCTTTCAGTCCGTTTGAAATTCTGAAAGGTTTTCCAGGTCTAGCAGGTGACCAAAGTCCACCAAAAGACTTAGGGTCCCTCTTTACTGAATGCAGATTTAGGCGCTAATCAAAACGGCTCCTGACGTCTACAAACGTTCGTTGAAGAGGACACAAAGCGACTCCATATAAGCAGCTAAACTGTCCACAGATGTCATCAGATGTCCGGATCCGATTGGTATTTTAGTGGCAGAAGTCACAATTGAAGAGGGCTACAGTTAGTCATTTTATCACCATGAATTATTTGTAAAGGGGAGGCACAGCCTCCCCCACAACACCATTTCTGACATTCCGACTCCGTCACTGTCACAGATCGTCAGAGCTGGTTATTTCAATATCTAAGTAGATATGTGTGTCATCATCGCCAATGAAATGCTTTCAGTGTCAAACGTTTTGCCACATTCGGGACGAGCGCAATATACATGTGCAATATGTGCAGCAATGCCGTCCTTGAGGGGCTTTGCCAGGGACCAGCCCTCTGTGTTTACTGCAGCAGCGCGGCCACGCTCCTCCTAATGTGACTGCTCTAAGTGGCAGCTGGAGAAATCTATACTAAAAGTCAAGACAAAAAAGGAGATACCATTTACAGGATCAAGGAAACCGTGCAGGCAGTCTGTATTTGCCATGCCCTATAACAGCTGTGAAGGAATTCGACAATGGCTGACTTCTATCAGACACGATCTCTCATTTCCGAAGACTTAGTGCAGGGAAGAGATGCTGCCTGTGGTGGTGGAAGCGTTCAAGCCATCTCTTCACAGGCCAGCGCGTCCCTGGCGGAGCGGTTCAACTCGCCACCGCCCATATCCGCCTGCAATCTGAATCTGTTGCTGCTGGTGGCACACATGGATTGAGGTTCCGATAAGTACACTCTTTTCCATGCTTACAGGGCTGTGAGCGGACTATGGCTTGATTGCCTATGGCTCTACTACACCGTCCTGTCTTAAACCCCTGGTTCCCACACGCCGTTAAGGGTTTCGACTCCATCTTGGGGCACATGCCACCCCTGTATACAATCTCTTTGCAGAGTCCGTGGGAGTTGAATAATGGATTATTGTAGTGCTGCAAACTGGTGTCTCGTGTCGTGTGGTTGAGAAGAAATGTTTGCGCTTTTGAACTTTGTACTGTTCTCACTTTGATCTGAGTCAGGTTTACCCTATCCTACGTGCTCACACCCACTCGAGCGATTCACGACACGTGAATTTAGACGGATTTAAAATAAGCATCTTTCGAATGTGCTGATGGTATCTAACAATCTGTTTCATAAACTTCAGGGCAGTATTCAAAGTTTTTGTTTCGAAATAGTGGATTACTGCTTCTTTAGCTTTGTAACCATTGAAATTCTGTGTGATCCA
The DNA here is from genome assembly GCA_016801955.1 of Conus betulinus. NCBI lineage: Eukaryota > Metazoa > Mollusca > Gastropoda > Neogastropoda > Conidae > Conus > Conus betulinus. The sequence goes on along the minus strand of JADBJO010000771.1, from coordinate 356,348 downwards.
TCTTTCTTAATTCTGGTGAACACAGATGGGAGAAAATCCCCCTGCTCATGTTGACATAGAGACCACTCCTTTTTTTTTAAAACAATTTTTCTATTCTAATATTTATGATATCACAATCACTATTGTTTAGGACTGACTGACAGCGAGGCAATGTTGGCAAACAAGAAACTTAACAGCCCAGTTCGGTCTCTGCATACCGTGGTAAAACTAAGGATTTTAGGGCTTGCTGTCAGCCGTTTCCGTGCACACAATTTTTTAAATCTGTCAGAAACAAGAGTCAAAACATGTTTATAGAATCAATAATGCCAGGCAGTAACGCAAGATCCTCACTTACCTGGGAAAATGATGATTCATTCGACGGTATGAACTTTCCTATTATTGATGTAAGTGATCCCACAGGCATTGCTGTGGACCCCTGAATGGCCTTTGACGCCTTGGAGCTTGCTTTCCAGATAAACATCCCATGCGCTCATCGTGTGTGTGTGTGTGTGTGTGTGTGTGTGTGTGTGTGTGTGTGTGTGTGTGTGCTCTTTATTGTCACCAAGACGTATATTGGCACCAAGTGTGTCCAGCTCCTTTACATCTTTCAGGGAAGCAGCAGCGAGGTCATTGCTAAATTCGTGTGACCGGCAGGCTTTCATCTAAAGGTCATCAAAGATTTTATGCAACGCTTTGTTGACATGTAGTTCGATGGCTGCGCGTCTCTACACTGACATTGGTTGAGCGGTGCATCAAATACGGCTATTGCCGTCGAGTACTGTCTCTTCTTCACTAGCTCACTTCACGCGCTGTTTTTTTTTTTCCACAAACTCGCGGACGATTCCAGAAACGGCCACTGCCAACTGGACGACCGGACGATGCAGCACTGAACCTGTGGAAGTTTCAAGTCGGCATTGCTCGCCTGAATTGAATATTGGGACTACATTTCTTTATCAATTAACTGAGGAGACAATCAGAACATCGGAATTTTCTCACTGTTCGTGTGTGCTGAAGCGCTTCTACAGCGTGTCGTTTCCCATGTTGGCGCGGAAGCTGCCGTCCCATTCAGGGCCTTGGCTAGACATCCCCAAATGATCCCCCGATTCTCCTCTTTCTTCAACACCCTGGTCGAAAGTCCTGCCTGGCTTTCAAGTGGACGATTGTGGTCAGATCAACAGTTCTCCTTCACCAGCTAATTCTTGCTTTCTTCGTCAATACTGAGTTCATCATCTGACCTGCCGGATCTGATTTCTGTTGGCGCCATGTCTGGAGGGGAAGAATCCTCTCTCCAGGTTGGATTTGCTTGTGAGTTTGCTCTTTTGTCAGTGCATGTTTTAGAGAGTGATCACACTCGCTTCTTTGAGCTATAAATGGCTTTTCTATCGTGTAGCAAACTAACTTAATATCTCACGCGGTGAATTCGGCTGTGTCTGAGTTCGGGCTTCGTTCGTTCTTTCTGTCTTGACGAGGGGAAAAAAAGCCCTGGCTAAGTGGCAGCTGCACTAACGACAAAGAGAGGAAAGGCCGTGATATGTCACCAAAGGCCGCTTTAGACATAAGTATTTGACCTTTGTTCACTCCAAGTCAGACAGAACACTACTCTTACCACCACACATATACCAAATTCGCGCGCACGTGTGTGTGTGTGTGTGTGTGTGTGTGTGTGTGTGTGTGTGTGTGTGTGTGTGTGTGTGTGTGTGGAGAGAGAGAGAGGAGAGAGAGAGAGAGAGAGAGAGAGAGAGAGAGAGAGAGAGATTAGAAGTACTAATATGTCACCAAAGGCCGCTTTCAAAAAGTAAGTATTTGACCGCCGTTTCACTCCAAGTCAGACGGAACAGCCCCCTTACCACTCATGTACCAAAAGTGTGTGTGTGTGTGTGTGTGTGTGTGTGTGTGTGTGTGTGTGTGTGTGTGTGTGTGTGTGTGTGTGTGTCTTCGTTAGTGTGTGTGTGTGTGTGTGTGTGGTGTGTGTGTGTGTGTGTGTGTGTGTGTGTG
>JADBJO010000771.1:341874-349374 GCA_016801955.1 Conus betulinus | reverse complement strand
GTCGTTATGTTTAACCTGGACTGACCATCATTGCCATCTACCAATCAATTAACCTATTACAAAGACACGAACAAATTTATATGGATTTCCTATAGCCTGTTGCAGCCATGCGTAACCAAACCCAGGTTCGTATACTTCGAACTTTACTTTTGACGCCAAGTTTGTTTATCCCCTTAGATTTTTTCGGTGTCACACGTTTTTAGTTGCTGAATTGAAAGGTATACAGTCAAGATGGCCCTCTATGCAAAGAGTCTGGGTGTAGACACTATTCAGAAACATAACCGAATCAGTTATGATACTGATGATGTCCATCCTATCCTTCCCATACCTGCACAACGTCCCTCTCATCTTCTTTATGTACAAAAACAATTATATAGACTTATGGACACATATTCAGATACACGGACACAAACACAGACACACAAACACACACACACACACACACACACACACACACACACACACACACACACACACACACACTCAGACGCACAGACACCACACACACACACATACAAACACACACACATACACGCATACACACACACGCACGCACGCATGAACACACACACACACACACACACACACACACACACACACACACACACACCACACACACACACAGAGCCACATCAGCATCCAGCCTTCTCACTCCATATATCCACTTATTCTATCAAGTTAATGCCGCACCAAAAAAAAAAAAAAAATCACGACATTACCAAAAGCTGGAAAGACTTGAGAGAGAAAAAAAAGAAAATCCAAGAAAAGAAAGAAAGAAGGCAAGAAAAAGAAGGGTAAAAAGAACTAAGAAGGAAAAAAAAAAAGACAGTGAAAAAAAAAAAAAGACAGAGACCAAAAAAACCTGAAAAGAAATAAAAAAAAAAAAAAGCGGGACGAAAGACCGGCACTGATGCCATCTGACCGGTGCTAACTCTCCCTCAGCACGTGCCTGGCACGAACAAAGAACCCGCAGATTGGCTGATTTCTGGGAACTTGCAAAAAGGGAGAGGTAGAATGCTGAGGACAGTGGGGTGGACAATGGGGGTGGGGGTGTAAATTGAACTCATTCTCACCAAGCTTCCATTCAAGGAATAATAAAACACCAGTCAGCTGTACAAGCATGAGCAGATACATTGATATAGAAACAGTGACAGACACCGCCAGATGAGTGCATAACTAGAACAAACTTACCGATAACTACGTCAGATCAATAATAACTAGCTAAACAGCTCGATAGGTCGAAAAATCGGCATATTCCTACACATGATGCATTATCTTTCTAGGACAAACATTTTCATGATAAGCAAAATATTGGTTACTACTACTTTTTTGAGAGAGAGAGAGAGAGAGAGAGAGAGAGAGAGAGAGAGAGAGAGAGAGGAGAGAGAGAGAGAGAGAGAGAGAGATGAGCTGTCTTCTTCTGATTTTAGTTAACCTCATTTGCTTTTTGTCATCGATCGATTCGATCTGCATGTCTTTGGTTTGATACGTCGTTTGTTTTACTAAATGATGCATGCATAAATCGCGTAATGATTTTGACCCACATAATGACAAATGGTAACTTTGTTTGCAATAGAAAGACAGGTGTTATTTTCCCTGATTTTTATTTTGTCCAGAAGAGGTCTATTCTGAAATGGCTTCAACCCAGTTCACAGAGAGTGATGTTTGGCTTCCAGCAATTATCATATCTAATTCTCTTTTCCCCCCGCAGAGCACGCTTTCATACCTCTCTGTCTGTCTGTCTGTCTGTCTGTCTGTCTGTCTGTCTTCTCTCTCTCTTTCTCTCTCTCTCTCTCTCTCTCTCTCTCCTCTCTCTCTCTCTCTCTCTCTCTCTCTCTCTCTCTCTCTCTCTCTCTCTCAAAGCAAGACAAAGCAAAAGAAACGAAAAAAAAAAAAAATGATTTCAAATAAAAATAAAATGAAATATGGGCTTATGGCCTTGGTTTTGGTTCCGTCGGGGTCACCGGTATCGGCGAGTCTGTGGGTGCTGTCGTTGGATGGACGTGGTGGCCCCCTCCGGGGGGAGAGCTCACTCACGCCGGCTCCGCGACTAAGCAATTATTGTCGTCAGTAGTAGGGGGCTTAGTAGGTGGTGTCTTGCGTATGTTAGATCAGAACAGGCGCCACTGAACACCGCCGAAGTGACTCTGCAGCAGTGCAGTGTCTCCACCGGTGGGTTGCCTCTTGACGACTTGACATTGACTGCTCCCTGTGGATTGCCGGTGCCGGGGCCGCGGCGGGGGCCGACCGGGCTGTAGCTGTGGACGGGGTGTCGGAATGAGCGGCGTGGGTGCACTGCCTCTGAGGTGGCGCAGAGGCTGGGACAGAAAAAATGGGCTTAGTTCGAAAAAAGCTATTTGCTTTTACCACAAGACGATCAAAACTGGTCTCTTGAAAGAGAAAATGCTATTCAATTCGTGATTCTTGAATAGCTCAAATATGACATCTAGATGTGTAGAATGTGAGCACTTTTTCCATTGAAAACAAATATATCTTTACACACGAAATCGGTTCAGGAAAACTTGGATGGGGAGAAGAAGAACTTGGAGAGGTGGAAGAGAGATGTGGGGGAGGAGGGATGATGGGGATGGAAGGGGAGTGAGGTAGGGGTGGGAAGAGGATCCGAGAGCACTGTCATGAATAATTTTCATCAAGACGGGTAACTTTGATTCCTTGTAATGAGTTTTTTTCCCCCTTAAATTCATGTTCTTTTTTCTCTTCTTTTTTTTTTTTGTTTTTCTCATTCGCCCTTTCTTGCTTCATTTATATCTTTTCTCCTCCCACCACTAATCCATCCAAAGCAAACAAACCAGTGGGTATTTTCAATTCTCTCTCTCTCTCTCTCTCTCTCTCTCTCTCTCTCTCTCTCTCTCTCTCTCTCTCTCTCTCTCTCTCTCTCTCTCTCTCTCTCAGTTAAGGTTCCGCTGCTCTTCTGAAATTCATGACTCCGCTATAAATGGCCCAGTAATGTGTATCAAATCCACAACCAGTAACTTATACCGCTGTTGCCTGTCAAGTTAAAAATGAGCCAAACCAGCTTAGCCCATGTCGCAGATTGTGATGTATGGCTACAAACTGGTGCCAGTCTTCCTTGAAAGCAAACCTGATCAAACCCCTGTTTCTTATTCTGTTTCCAGATTTTCTTTCAAAAAGTGAGAGATAGAGATGGAAGAGAGAGATAACTAGAACAAGGGATAGGAGTAAGATATATGTGTCCATGTAAAAACGAGTGAGAGGAGATTGTGGGGGGAAGAGAGAGAGGAGAGAGAGAGAGAGAGAGAGAGAGAGAGAGAGAGAGAGAGAGAGAGAGAGAGAGGAGAGAGAGAGAGAGGAGATATAGAGGACGAGTTGAGAGAGATTGTGGGAGAGAGAGAGAGAGAGAGAGAGAGAAGAGGAGAGAGAGAGAGAGAGAGAGAGAGAGGAGAGAGAGAGAGAGAGAGAGAGGAAGTAGAGAGAGAGAGAGAGAGGAGGAGAGAGAGATGATGGTAGGTCGAATTTGTATGCAGGCCACAGTACTTTATTTCCTTTCTTAGTGATTCCTTCGGAAGTGCCCTTTTTTTCTTCATCTTAAACAAAAGATGAGAAGCAAGGTAACAACAACAACAACAACAACAACAACAAAACACACGGTGACCTGCATGTGTTGGATACCTATTGCATACCACTTCCCCCTGTGACACCAGTCTTGTTCAGAGACAATTCCTGATTTTCCAGAAGCGTAGGAAGAGCCGAATCAGTAGTAATGCAGGAAGTGGGATGGGGGATGGGCAAGGCGTTGGGGGTGGGGATGGGGGTGGGGGTGTGAAGTGGTCCATGGTGTGAGGGAAGGGGAGTGGTAGGAAGGAAGGGGTAGGAGTTTCTAGATGGGGATGTTGGGGATGGACACTCCATATCAAGATAGATATTATGTAGTTTTAAATCAAAGTTTGACTCTAAATACTATGCTCTCTCTCTCTCTCTCTCTCTCTCTCTCTCTCTCTCCTCCTCTCTCTCTCTCTCTCTCTCTCTCTCTCTCTCTCTCTCTCTCTCTCTCTCCTCTCTCTCTCTCTCTCTCCGTCTCTCCTCTGTCTTTCTCCATCTCTCTCTCTCTCAGTTTTTGTGCTGAATCTTCATATGTAGAGTGTAAACCAGGTAAACCTTCATTTGCACCTTCTTTGCACCTGTGAACTGGCATCAGCACTTGTCGGCCATATTCTTTTCAAGAACTAAACTCGTGCTGTTCTGATAATATATTGCTGAGTGACGAAAAGGATAGCACTATTTTTGCAAAAAGAATATTATTTTAAACCTCAGAACTACAATGGCTCACACTTGCGTTTCTATTATAAGACTTATGCTGAACTGAACGAAGAGATTCACTATTTTTGCAAAAAAAAAGAATAGGTCTGGCGCTGATCATAATGCAATTTGTGACAAACTTGATGAGACAATAAAAGCAGCGGCCTCTGTGGATCTGAGACAAATCGTCAGAGACTTCTGAAGGAAAGTTGGAAGAGTTTTTAGAACAAAACGTCTCGACGTTGTGTTGAATTGTCTTGCAATGTTTTTAAAGAGTCTGGAACAGACAACAAGACAACGCAGACCAAATATTGATATGACATTAGTACGTTCATGCTGCATCCTTTTGATTCCGATCTTAAAATGCCTTATATAAGAAAATAGCCGACTGTTTTACAATAATTTCGTTTGTATGGATGATAAGAGAGCAATTTCCGTTTCCGTTGAATCAACGATGAAGAGGAGCGAGAGAGATAGAGGAGAGGAGGAGACGGGAGAGAGAGAGAGAGAGAGAGAGAGAGAGAGAGAGAGATGATAACTAAGAACATTTAATGCTGAGCAGCAAAACACAAAGTGACCTTCATTTCTTCAGCGTTTTCACTGAGACGTCAGACAAGTTCACGAAGACCATGTTTCTCATAAAGACATACTGATGCACTAAAAGAGAAAAAAGTTCCACATCTAAAACTTTGTTATAATACATTTAGATGCCTGTCCAGCTTAACTGACGTATAAGTGGGACGATACTGTGTATAACTGAAGTACTTACAAAAGACAGATTGATCGTTACGTTGAACATAGCCTGACCACTCTTGCCATGGCCTGACCATTAGGGCCATCTACAATACATTCACCTGGTTCGAAGGTGCAAGCAAATTGATACGTGTTTCCTACAGCCTGTTGCGGCCATGCGTCATCAAACCCAAGTTCATATAATTTGAGCCTTACCTTTGACGCTCGGTTTGTTCACCATTTTAATCCACATCACACAAAATGTTATCTGGTTACCTTGGCAATTTCTGTCGAGAAATGTTCAACTAATGACGAAAATGCCTGGTTGTAGATTTACATAATTTACGTTGCATATTTCACCTTAAGCTAAATCGTTAGGTGTGTCTATGTTAACTACCCCTCACCCTAGGCTCTCCGTGCAGACCGATCCAAATGCACTAAACCAAGCCTAAGGTTCTCACAGAGAGAGAGAGAGAGAGAGAGAGAGAGAGAGAGAGAGAGAGAGGGGTTATGACCAGAGCTATTTCTGATGGCAAATTCACTGGCAAATCATTGCAGATGTTGGAAACTGAATGTGTAGTAATGTAGCAATGACAATTATTTCGTTTTCTCCTTTGTTTCTTTCCTTGTTTCTATATAATTCATACGCTCTTTTTTTCGTTTATCATTCTCTTCTGAATATCTTTCTTTCTTGTTTCATTTCTTCCTTTTTGTTTCATTCTGTCTTCATTTTTTCTTTCCGTTCCTGGCACTTCTCAAACGTCAGCTGTTACACGGCCAGCCCGCTCTGTATTGGCATTTCCCCCTTCACCTTTCTCTTCAAGTCTTTCGTGTGTAACACTTGCTGTTCTAAGATGGCTCAGCTATCTAAAGACGGGTAAACAGACAACGTTAGGAAATCTGCAAGGAAGGTACTCCGTGTTAAAGCTCTCGTTTAATGACAGTGACCCCACTGTTTGCACAGGACAAATGGCACTGGCCAGTACGCCCAAGGCAATTCACCCCCATCTGTCAGTTTAACAGTTCAATCAGAGAGAGAAAATGTCAAATATGGGTGTGAAACGCTGCGCCTGTAATGCAGACAGTCAATAATATATGATTCTCTTGATATATATCGCTTAGCCCATAAATTGTGAAAAAAGGTAACTCCATTTCCAATGCAAAAAGATGTGTTGTCTTTTCTTGATTTTTTTTTTTTCCGGAGCAGGTTTATTTTGTCCTGCCAGTCAGTTTAACTGTTCAATCAGAAGAAAAAAAAAGGCAAAACATGGGTGCGAAAAACGATATGCATGCAATGCAGACACTGTTCGGAACAGTCTAATAGGACTTGTTATTGTTGTCATTGATTGATTCAAATCTGCATCTTGGGTTTAATGTGGCATTCGTTTACCACATGATGCATGCACAGATTGCGTAATGATATCGACCCATAACTGACAAATGGTAACTTTATTTCAAATGGAAGAAATGGCGTTATCTTCCCCTGATTTTTGTCTGGAACAGGTCTATTCAATAATGTCCCTAGACAGTGATGTTTGGCGTCCAAAAAAACATCGTCTTTATTTTTCCTTTTCTCTAATATAGCAAGCTTTCATTTTCAGTTAAGCCCATTTCTCCCTCCCCCCCCCCCCCCCTCTCTCTCTCTCTTTCATTCTCTCTGCCTGTCCCTGTCTGTCTCTTTCTCTGTCTCTCAAGAAGAAAGAAAGAAAAGAAAAAGAAAAAGAAAAGAATAAAACACAAGCCAAAACAATTTCAAACAAAAAGAAAATAACGTAACAACATTTGAAAAAAGCTATTTGCTTGTACAGCACAACGATTAGATTGGCCTCCTGGAAAGTGATTCTGCTGATATAATTCATTATTCTTGAAAAGCTCAAGTATGACATCTAATTCCTTCAAACTGAATATTTTTCATTCATGAAAAACTGAAATATATTTTTACACAAAGATAGTTTTTCTTAAGGACATTACGGAAAACTAGGCGAGAGGTGGGGGAGAGATCTGGAAAGAGAGGGGGGATAGGGAGGGAAGGTGGGTGTAAATGGTGTGTGTGTGTGGTGGTGTGTGTGTGTGTGGTGGTGGGGGGGGGGTAGGGGGCAGACAGCAGCGTCATGAACCGTTTTCGATCAGATGGGGTTACTTAAACACGTTGTAATGAAGTTATTTCCTTAAAATTCATTTTCTCTCTTTCTTCTTCCTTTCTTCTATTTTCTCTTTCTGCCTCTCTCTTTCTTGGTAAAGGTTCAGTTGCTTTCTTGAAATGCATGGCTCAGCTATCAATGGCCTGGTAACCTGCAAGTAATTCAGAACCAGTAATTTATATCGCTGTTCCCTGTCAAGTTAAAACCCTGGGCAAACTGGTTTCAGTCCGTGTTGCAGACAGTAACTCCTGCGACAGGTGCCAGTCTTTATTATCTGAGCACATTCTCTCATTTTCTGTTCTGTTTCCAGATTAAAAAAAAGTCTGATAATAGAGATGGAGGAGAGGGG
>JADBJO010000771.1:334374-336874 GCA_016801955.1 Conus betulinus | reverse complement strand
AGATCTGCACGACTTGGGTTTGATGAGACGTTTGTTTACCAAATAACGCATGCACAAACTCTGTCATGAAGTTGAACGGTAACTCTATTTACAATGGAGAGACAGGCATGATCTTCTCCTCGATTTTTCACTGGAACAGGTCTATTCTGAACTGGCTTCAACCCAGTCCGAGGTGTTTGGCTTCCAACGGCCATCGTCTTCATTTCTTTTTTTTGTCCACAAGAACACGCTCTCATTTCCGGTTTTTGCTCTTCTCTCTCTCTCTCTCTCTCTCTCTCTCTCTCTCTCTCTGTCTGTCTGTCTGTCTGTCTGTCTGTCTCTCTCTCTCTCTCTCTCTCTCTCTCTCTCTCTCTCTCTCTCTCTCTCTCAAACGAAATAATTGTCATTACTACATTACTACACATTCAGTTTCAAACATCTGCACATGAATTTGCCATCAGAATAGCAATGGTCATACCCCCTCCCCCCCTCCCCACTCTGTCTGTCTGTGTGACTGTCTGTCTGTGTGTCACACACACACACACACACACACACACACACACACACACACACACACACACACACACAACGACAATTTCAAACAAAAATAAAAGTAATTATGAACGTCATTTGAAAAATAGGCTGTTTGTCTATATGACACATTGGCTGAACTGGCCTCTAGTAAAAAAGAATTTCTGACGTAATATAACATGATACTTGTATCAACTACGACGACTAGTTGCGTTCAAATAGTGCATTTCCCCCATCAAACACAATAGATAGGATTTTTAAAGACATTACAAAAAAAAAAATTTAGAAGGGAAAGAGGAATGTGCAGAGGTAGGGGAGAGATGTGGGAAGGAAAGGAGGGTGAGGAAGGAAGGTGGAGACCATTGGAGCGGGAAGGGTCAGAGAGCAATGTCATGAATAATGTTCATGTAGATGGGGTAACTTCAAACACATTGTGATGATTTCCCCCCCCCCCCCCCCCCCCCCCATGCAAAAAAAAAAAAAAAAGCATTTTCTTTCTTTTTTTTTTTTTTTGTGGCTTTTATTGTTCATTTATATGTTGTTCCGTCCACTGCCAGTCACGTACAAGTCAAGCAATGGGTGTATTCCATTTTCACGTTCTGTCTTTCTTTTACGTTAAGGTTCAGTTGCTCTTCTGAAATGCACGGCTCGGATTGGCAACCGATGGGCCTGGCAACCTGTATGTCATTCAGAACCAGTGATTTATATCACTGTTCTCCTGTCAAATTAAAAAAAAACTGGGCAAACTCTTTCCAGCTCATGTCGAAGGCAGTAATGTATGGTCTCCAACAGCTGCCAGTCTTTATTAACGTATCAAGTCTCAGCACACCCCCTATTTTCTGTTCTGTTTCCAGAATGTTTTAAAAAGGGAGAGGTAGAGATGGTCGAGAGGGCTAAATAGAGTAAGGGGAGGAGGATAAGATGTTTATCAAAAGGGAAGAGTAAAATAGTGGAGAGAGAGAGAGAGAGAGAGAGAGAGAGAGAGAGAGAGAGAGAGAGAGAGAGAGAGAGATTTTCCATACATTAGCAGAAGGCTGATCTTCATGAAATGAACTGTCTGCAAATCGTTACGTCTTTTCTTTTCTTTCAATGTTTTGATTTCTTGCATTATTCATTATCATATCTCTCTTTCCTTTCTTCATTTATAGCAAGACGAACAGTTCATATTATTTGCTAATTTTGCATTTTTTTTCATTTTACCGTTTTTTTCTCTCTCACTTTCCTATGCATTTTATTTTCTATCGTTTCTTTTTTTTTTTTTTTTTTTTCCATCTCTCTCTCTTTCTGGACACACACCCATTGCGCTACAACCTCTTTCAACGTTCACTGACAAGGGTCCTTTTTTGCTTCTCATTGATCTGGGGTTTGCTCGCTCTACTGAAGTGCATGGCGTCTGTGTCAATGGCCCAATGGAGTGTCTGGCTTTTGCCACCAGCTGTCTGCCTCACTTTCCCCTGTCAAGTTAAAGACCTCGTGAACTGGCTTCAGCACCGTCGAACAGTATTGTATGGCTTTCCATGTGTTAGTCTTAATTCTTTGTTTTTGATCCATACACGCTCTCATTTTCGGTTTTGCTTCCATGAAATGATTTTGAGAAGGAACAAGTGGGCTGGTGAGGGATGAGGTGTAAGGTGTGAGATAGATGGGATGAAGAAGGAAGTCATGGTGAGTGGAAGCAGGAGGAATGTGGATCAGATTCGTGATCATGGTTGTTTCCGCAGCAATGCGTAGAGATCTGATTGTCTGCTTATGAAAAAACAAAAATCCCTAGTGATTTTTAGTCTACCGATCTAATGTGTCTTTGCGTTCGTGACCTTTTTTTCTGTTTGATGTCTTTAAAAAAAAAAACTTTTTTAAAATGTCTGTTTACTTCTGTTTTTTTTTTTTCCATTAGTCTACTTGTTTTTGGTTAATTTTCTTATTTTATTTCTTTCTTTCCTTTTCTGCCATTCCTGTCATGGTCCACTTACATAATTTCCCTTTTCTTCCA
>JADBJO010000771.1:316874-319374 GCA_016801955.1 Conus betulinus | reverse complement strand
GGTCTTCAAGTAATTCCAGTTACATAGAAATTATTCAAGACGATGGTCACTGATTCTCCCCCACTCTAACTGCACCCGCTTTCCTCCCTCCCACCTCCCCCCTTGCATCTCTCCCTTCCTCACCAAGCTCCTTTTTGCCTCGTGGATTTTTAGTAATGTTCTAGAGAAACCTCTTCATTGTGTGGAGATATACACAATCCATTTTCACGTATTTAGGTGTCGTATTATACACAATCAATTTTGACGTATTTAGATGTCGTATTTGAGCTATTTAGGTACTATAAATCAAATCAACATTTTTATCGTCCTGGAGGCTAACGTCTTGTTTGAAACTTTCATTTGAGAGAGAGAGAGAGAGAGAGAGAGAGAGAGAGAGACAGACAGAGAGACAGACAGAGAGGGAGCATTGTATATTATAATGTACGTAAGTAGAAAGTATGCAGCTGCTTGAGCTGATTATGAGAATGTTTGTACCTTGACCGTTTTATCAGACTACAACTTTTAAAGTAATTTTTATTCTGATTAATTAATAAAGGCAAGGGTGACTAATCCCAGTTCCTTTTTCTAACCTTGCCCCATCGACCCCTCCCCTCTAGCTACTCATTGCTAGCCAACAAGTAGATTGGTTAACCATGATGCTTATTTACTCTGTATACCCTTCTGTCCGTCTCTCTCTCTTCCTTCACTCTGTCCTTTCTATTCTTCCCTCTTCCCCCCTCCCCCCCCCCCCCCCCCCCCCACCTTCCTCTCCAGCTCAGCTTCGGTCGGTCCTTTTTCCTTCCTGTCAGGCGCCCGTTTCCTTTCGCCCCTCCTCCCCCTCTCCCACCTTCCTTTCTTTCTTCTTCCCCCCCCCCCCCCCCCCACCCCCCCCCCCACTCCTCGTTCTCATTCACCTCTACTGTCCCTTTTTCTCTTCTTTGGCTTCCACTTGCAAACCATTTCTGCTCCATGCCCTTATCCTCCTCCTCCCTCCCCCCCCCCCCCCCCCCTTTCCTGACTTGTCAAGCACGTGAAACGTTTTTAGCTGTTTTTCTAACAGCGAGTTTTCTTTTCTTTTCTCCCGTATCTTATTCACCAAAATGATGTGCAACTTTCTTGTCAGTCGACACTCCACTAAAGCATTAGATGTCAAAAGTTCTGGAAAACTTTTATCTTTTTTTTGTTGTGGTTTTTAGGAACTGGCTGATTGCACACACGTACATGCATGCATGCATGTGTACACACACACATGTGTGAACAGAGAGAGAGAGAGAGGATGGGAGAAAGAGAAAAATTGAGAAAAAGGAGAGAGCGTGGGAGGGGAAAAGTAGAAGGAAACCGGGGGGATAAAGAAGAACGGACATAGCTGGGAAGGCGGGGCAGGAGAAGACACGAGGGGGGGGGGGGGGGGGGGGGGTGGAATAGCCAGAGGGAGGGAGGTGGAGAGGGGTGGTAGCTTGCATGGGAAAGAGTGGAACAGTAACAGAGAAAGGGAAACTGTGTGTGTGTGTGTGTTTGTGTGTGTGTGTGCGCGCGCGCGCGCGCATATCTAGGTCTGTACATTTTCTCATCTGTGTATCTGTTTCTTTATCTTTCTGTCTATTTACATATATAGATAAGTAAATCAATATTGTGTTTATATAAATATATATTTAGTGATGAACAATTTAAGTAGTGGGGGGGGGGGGGGGGGGGGGGGGAAACAAGTATAGGTTAACATTTCTTCCATCATTACAGTAATGACTTTGGCAAAGATTTGAAATGGAAAAAAAAAATTGAAGAAAATGTATATTATGAAAATGAAAACCCTTCACTAGCTGCATGAGGAAACCATCGCAAAGACAGATCCCTCTCGAAGGCAGATCTACATGTATCACCTGTTCCTAAGTCATTAAGGAGACACGGCAGGTTTACTGCATGTGCTCTTTGGCGTCAAATAGAGACACAACACAATCCGTAATTCTGTGGTGTTCTCACCATCAAGGGTTCAAAGAAGCATCTAACAGCACCCCGAAAGCAGCCAGTGAAAGCTAGTAGAATAAGATAAAAACGAAAGTGTGGAGGAGAGGTAGAAAGTTGCTGAAAAAACTAAAAACATTATGCAAACAGTATAAAATATAGGGGACAATCTTTGAGCCTATGCTTGAGGCAGGTTAACAATTTTCCATCATTATAGTAATGATTGGCAAAGATTAGAAATTGAGAGGGGGAAAAAAAAATTGAAGATGAAATAAATGGGAAATGTATATCATAAGCTGCATGAGGAAACTATCGCAATCCCTCCCGAAGACAGATCTATATGTGTCGCCTGCTCCGAGGCCTTTCGTCCGCTGGATCGGACTCATCAGGGAGACACGGGCTGATTGTGTGTCTGTGCTCTTGGCGTCAGATAGAGACACACCACAGTCCATAATTCTGTGGTGTTCCGACTGCCAAGGGTTCGAAAAAGAATGCAACAGCACCCCCAAAGCAGCCAGTGAAAGGTATTAGAATTAAAAAAACGAAAGTTTTGCGGCTATGT
>JADBJO010000771.1:309374-311874 GCA_016801955.1 Conus betulinus | reverse complement strand
AATGTATCTACTCACATGGTTCTCTGGGTAAAATGTTTCTTCTTAACTCTTCTTCTAGCTACATGTATGCTGTGGAATTCAGCCCCAGTTTACATCACTATATCATAAAGAAAATCACTCGAATTTTACAAAGAAGCTGTTCAAACCCTCATTATTATTTTTTTTTTTCAAAATGACCCTTTAACGCATTTTCAATTGGCAAAAGTCGTGTATAATTTACCGTCTATCTGTCAATCTGTCAGTGTGTCTGTGCGTGTGACAAAGACGTTTTGAGCCTGCGTTGTCAAAACGTTGAATGGATTATTCATAAGTTGTCAGACGAGTTGCTCAGTTCCCATAATTACGGCCACAATTTCATCTGTTGAAGACAAGCATGCGCTCGCAAGGAATGTGCACGTGTGCAGAGTATATTTAGAGGGTGGATCGTCGTTCTGAAATAGGCTTAAAATTGTGCTTTCTTCCTAGCAATAATGGCCAATATTTTTTTTGTGGAGTAAGTATGGTCGTGCAGTGGAGGAAGGGGTGGAGGAGCGTGGTGTGGTGTGGAGGGAGATGCAGGTTTTCATCGCGCCTGTTGAAGTGCAATGGCCTCTAATTAATGATTTCTAACATTTTTTTAGTCGGATGATCAGAACGAAGTAATGCTCATCTGTTTTGTAATCTCGTGTCCCATTAACCTTTTATTTCTGTAATTCTTATTCTCCATGAGATTTATCATTCTGGACGAAATGCGCCAATCCTTTATAGATATGCTCTGAGATTAAAGTTTGTGACATTTTATGATGATAAAGGATTTCTGTCCTTTTCCTGGTGTTTTTTCATTTATGGTTCTCGAGGTGTGTGCAGGGTAAGCTCCATAAATGTGCACAGTGTCTCCATTTTATCATAGTGGATCTGTTTCAATGCTATTGTGGCAGGTGGCCCGTCAAGGCCCTGTACCATTAGGGCCCAGTTCAATTTGGGACCATTCCATTAGGGCCTGGTACCATTATGATCCGGTTCCATTTTGAATATTTCCATTTGGATCCAGTACCATTATGGCAAAAGACCTATATGACAAAAAGATCCACTAGGGCGCAGGTCCAGTAGGATCCGAGGCCCAAATAGGCCCAGGTGCAGTAAGGCACAAGCCTTATTGGGACCAGTGCTGTGAGGACACCGTACAAACAAGGCTCACGTCCATCAGACACCTTTTCCACTGGGTCAAATTCAAATAGGGACATATTTCCATTAAGACTGATGAATAACATGTGCAGGTGAATAATGTTTCTTACCTTCCTGATTACACCGACAGATTAATGAGACTGGTCCTTTCTGGTACTGGGCCCTTTCAAACCTGGGACCTAATGTGGCTAGGCTTTGTCGTTGCTGGGGGCCCTACTGGAACTGGGATTAGGCTTTCTTGGTTCTGGGCCTCATTGAAACTGAGACTACATGGGACTAGGCCTTATTGGTAGCAGGTCCCATTGGATGTGGGGCCTAATGGAACTTGGCCCTGTTGGTGATGGGCATCTACTGGAACTTGGGCCTAATGAGACTTCAATCTAATAGAATATCTGTGACTGATGCTATTTCCTTTGCGTTCCAGTTCCATTAAGGTCAGTTTCCAGAAGGGTCTAGCACTGAGACGAAATGGTACAGGGAGTAACTTTTAAAAAGTCTATTGCTTTAAATCCCACTACCATTAAGTCCTTGATAGGGTCTCATTGGACGTGGGCCCCATTGGGACTGTGTCTTAGAGGTATGATCTTTTTCACACTCATTAGGAGCCCTCGTTCATTATCCATTTAATGTTTTCTCACTATAGTTCAGCGCGCAAGTGGTCTTTAAGACTGATAAGTAGTCAATTAAGAAATAAAATCCACTATCTCTGACTAGTTCACATACTCTTCAGAATCGTCAGTAAAGTAATGGTTAGTCCTATTCCAGTGACCATAGTGAATCGTTTCGGCTGACTACGACAGCCTGGTCACCTTGGTCAACTAACTCACTTACACTGAAGGCTGGACTCTCAATGGATTCAAATTCTCTGCGAATTTGCATTCAGTAAAAAGCAAGCAAGAAGACTTCCAGTCACAATACACACAAATTTAGACTACTCCTGATTTAGGTTTAGACAGCCAAAAAGAAATGGTTGGCATAATGCCTCAATACTGCAACCACGTACCAATATTCATAACTGGAATATGAATTGTTGAGACGTCAAGACTTTTCTCACACCTATTGCATTTAAAGCTTTTATTAACCTAATGACGTGAAACAGTCGCAAGATCCATCTAAAAACACTTTTTGGGAACAGACCTTTAAACTAGCAATGTAAGTTAAAAGTTTGTTTTCTTTTTCATGTTTTCTATTTTAATTTAAAAATGTAGACAACAAGCGATTCGTTTTCTGTACCAACATCAATAGTCCACTTTCATACAACACAATTCACTTTACGTGGCCATTTAACGGATACATGAACGCATCAGCGTGCATAGACTGATGCGAGTGAACACTG
>JADBJO010000771.1:281874-299374 GCA_016801955.1 Conus betulinus | reverse complement strand
CGTAGAGAGATTTCACTCTGTAAGTGATGCGATGATACAGTGGAGGATGGTGACGAAGTTATATAGCTGCTCACTTTTTGTACACCTAAAAAAATGGATGGTCGATCAGTGGCGTCGGAATATAATTTACGTAAGGAGGGGGGGGGGGGGGGGGGGGGGCGGGGGGGGGGGGGCGGAGGAGGGGGAGCAGCCTAAAGTTTCAACACTGCGTGTACTCTTTTAATTTTTGAAAAGCAGATGGGGTAGGAGTGGGAAGGGAGTGGGGTGGGGGGTTGAGGGGAGGGGAGGGAGCTCATCTTCTAAATTTGTTTATGAAATTGGGGGAAGGGGGTGAAGGGTATCCAAAGTTTAGAAAAAGCGAGAAGTTCCCTTTTTTCGTACAAAACTTTGTCTTTCTTATTATGTTTTGCCTTTTCTTATTTCCTACATTCTATTACTTCTTTTGAATTCGACTTTATCTAATGTTTCGTGTTATATTATGTACTGAGTCTACACTGTTTGCTCGACTGTCTTGTGGCTCCCTGTTCCTTTGTCTTTGATGATTGTGTGCTTGTTTTTTTTTTTATGCCTACACTGTATGTTACTTCCGTCCATCGTTTTCTTGTTAGTGAAAAAAAATGTCACGCCACAGGAACAGATCCACAGCTAGCTGCTCTCTTAAGTCACACTTTTTATGGCTATAGTCTGTCAGAACTCACTACCATCGGTATGGGAGTATAGAAGCATCTAAAGGCAATAACAGCTGTTTTCTTTAGGAAAATAGCAAAAAGGTGGGAAATAGTTATTATTCTGAGAAATACAGCCATTTTCTAGGGATCCCAGTTGTATTCCCTGTTTTCCTGACTATAAGGACTACTTTCCCTCTTTTTTTTGCCCGAGATTTACAAATATTTTCCTTTTTCCCTTTGAGTAATAACTGTAATCCTTGTTTTAATGGGGGAAAAAAACAGCTACTATCACGAGAAAAAAAAACGTCCATAACAAGGAAAACTGCTATGATCTCCCTTTTAACATGACAAGCGCTAATGGGTTCGGCAGAACATGCAAAATAGTTCATAAGTGTTTTTCTATGTTCTGTATTTTCTGTAGTAAAATAATTGTTTTCCTCAGGAGGATAGGGAAAATACTTGTGATCCTTAGTAATAACACCGAAAGTAACTGGTTTTTCCTCGAGAAAACATGAAAAAACACACTTATGCTCCTAAGGGAAAACATGGCAAACAGCTATTTTTGTATGGAAAACAGTTGTAATCCTTAGCGGTAACATCTTAACCCAGTTTTCATGAAGGACAATAGCCGTTCTCCCCGGGAAAACAGCTGTTACCAGCTTGCGACGCTGGTATATACTCCCATACATCGGTTCCCTCCTCTCTCCTGATCTCCATCCCTATTCACCTTCCCCTGGCTTCCCTTCCTCCTCTAAAACAAACGAGTCCATTTAAACAGGAGGTGGAGAACTATAAGGGTGAAGTGGACAAGATGGGGGGGGGGGGGGGGGGAGGCAAGAGAGGCAAGGGAACCACCACGGATAAGTGGTGAAGAGGGGGGGGGGGGGGGGGGGGGGGGGGGGAGGGATATGACACGAAATGAGATGCAAGTGCATTCTCTTGGTGAGCGCGGGAATATTTCTCGTGTCTTCTCACGTTCATCCCCACATCTCTCTTACGATGAGGAATAACTGGCTACGTGTCGTTGATAAGGAAAAAAATAGATGGGGTGGTGGATAGGGAGGGGACGGGAAGGGGGTGCAACTAAGGGGAGGTGCAGGGCAAATTAGGAACGTCCCTGTCTGTGCTGGAAGGATACCCTACAGGTGGTGTGTCACACATAGACGGCGGAATCTTGTGAGGCCTCGCCTAATGATGATTGTTACTGACGTGGGAGGTGGTGGTGTGTGTGTGCTCGTGTGTGTGTGTGTGTGTGTGTGTGTGTGTGTGTGTGTGTGTGTGTGTGTGTGTGTGTGTGAGGGAGATAGCGAGGGGGAGAGGGAAAGGGAGAAAAACGGAAGAAAAGGGGGGGGAGAGAGAGAAAGAGAGAGAGAGAGAGAGAGAGAGAGAGAGAGAGAGAGAGAGACAGACAGACAGACAGACAGACAGGCAGACAGGGAGAGAGAGAGAGGGTGACATAGGGGACACACACACACACACACACACACACACACACACACACACACACACACACACACACAGACAAGAGAGAAAGACAGACAGATTTGCAAAAGAACAGACAGACAGACAACAGACAGAAAGAAACAGAAAACTGAATCAGATATACATCGTGAGAACCACCCACAATCAATGGCTCAATGAGCGAAATCCAACATTTATCATTATTTGGCACAGGCTTAATTCAGGCCCCGTTTCTCTTCCATTCCCACAGCACATACTTGAACTCAAGTCTCTCTCTCTCTCTCTCTCTCTTCCCCCCCCCATGTTCCCCCCCCCCTCTCTCTCTCTCTCTCTCTCTCTCTCTCTCTCTCTCTTCAACTTCGCTTTCCTTTTTCCTTTCTCCTAACACATCTGATTTCTACTCGGCCCTGCAGCCACTTGCTTGAGTTTGCTATCACCATGATTTATGTTCATCTTTTCCATCTTTTAAATTGTTATGTTCTCGTAGTTCTTTACCCTTGAAAAGGATTTAAGGCCCAAAAAGGTTTGGTTAATCTCTTCCTGGATACCCTTTCCACTCTGGTTTTTTTTTTTTTCATGTATTTTTTCATTGTGTAATCCTGTGGTCAAATTCACCTTGTTGTTAAATGCTTTGACGGGAGCTGGAAGTTCATGTGCAGATCGCCTCTCCATTCCACCAAGCAGTCATTCAACAGAACGTTGGACAAGAACTCCCCCAGGTACGGTCCACTCCTTCGTATATAACAAGGCCCGTCAGAGACTTGCCAGGCGAGATGCGAGTACATAAAAAAACACATTTTTCCCCACAAAGAGACAAAGAGACAGACAAAGACAAAGAGAGACAGACAGACAGAGAGACACACAGACAGACACACACATACGTACGCATACACGTACACACATACATACACACACGCCCGCACACGCGCGAGCGTGCACACACACACACACACACACACACACACACACACACACACACACACACACACACACACACATGAACACACATACACACATACATGCACACACACACACACACACACACACACACATATGCACATCTCCACATCTACACACACACACACACACACACATGAACACACATACACACACATACATGCACACACATACACACATACACACACACATGCACATCTCCACATCCACACACACACACACACACACACACACACCACACACACACACACACACACACACACATGAACACACATACACACATACATGCACACACATACACACACACATGCACATCTCACACATCCACACACACACACACACACACACACACACACACACACACACACACACATGAACACACATACACACATACATGCACACATATCCACACACATGCACATCTCCACACACACACACACACACACACACACACACACACACACACACACACACACACACACACACACACACACTCGATGGCTTGGTATCGACACATAATTCGGTCTACCATGCCGGCCATGTTCACACCTACACACCTCATCAGTTGACGCCTCAGCCGTTCCCATCCCATGCCCAAAAGGGAACAAACCAACAGAAAATCAGACGTTCAACATTCAGCTGCATAATTTATTTGACACACCTACATTCCGCCATCAGCCTGCCCCTCCATCGCATGCGCCTGACGTCAGTCCTTGTCTAGATAGCTATTCCTCTATTACTTGTTTTCATTATTTACGCTTTCGCCTTATTTGTTTTATCAAACGTGACCACTGTGTATGTCTGCCTGTGATTTTGAAGGACGTAACGCTGATATGGATTTGAAACACATTTTGCATGGGTCGTATACACAAAGTATCACAAAGTTACAATCTGCTCCGCGCGAAATTAACATCGTTGCATTTGCACTGTGTCACCAGTGTCCTTACTGCAGATTCTCTCCCTTTGGTCCTGGACAAGATGCTAGCTCCTCACACTGTGGAATAATTCTCTTCAGGACGGAGGTACAATACTATCTGTTGTCTGCAGCTGGCACATTGCTGTGCACTGTGGCTGACCAAGCTTTCATTGTGCCCGTTCATTAGCGAAGATTTTGTGTCCTGTTCCATGTCAAAGCTCCTCTTGTTCGTGTCGGGAGCAGCATGACCTATCAACATTCTAGTTCATGGAAAAGCGCTCCTAATGCAATAGTGACACCTCACAGCATGCAAAAAACAAAAAACAAACAAACAAACAAAAAACACGACGAAAGGCGATTTTCTCCACAAAGGATATTGGTCTCCGTGTGGAGATGTCATCCACTACATTTGATTTCTCCTAACCAATGCACCGGAAGACTCCACCGACAGCTGGTTTTACTACCCCAAGACCCGGTCCCCTCCACCCACCACCCCCACTTGCCCTCACGCAAGCCAAGCAATGCCCTGTCAACAAGACGTGCGCTGGGTGGAGTGTGAGAGATGGAGATGAAAGCCACGGGGTGGTCTCTCTCTGCTAAAATAATAAGCGCCTTCAGCAGCATCGTGGAGTAAAGCAGGAAAAACGCGCGTGCACGCACAGAGAGAGAGAGAGAGAGAGAGAGAGAGAGAGAGAGAGAGAGGGATGGAGGAGAGGGGGAGGGATGGAGAGAGAGAGAGAGAGAGAGAGAGAGAGAGAGAGAGAGGTATATAGGATAGAGATAAGATGAATAAAAATGATAATGAGATATCGGAAAAAAAATGATAATGAGATATCGGAAAAAAAAAGGATAAATATGAGGCAATGAATAACAGAGGAAAAAAGGCAGAAGAAATTAACAACCAGTCAAGTGAATCAATATCTAAATAACCAATATCAGAGTGAGGAGAACGTGTGGCTTATACCCCCCCCCCCCACACACACACACACACACTCACACGCGCGCGCACTTACGTGTTTACGTAAACAGACACAGATATATATATATATATTATATATAGTATATGTGTGTGTGTGTGTGTGTGTGTGCATACATATAATTAGCAGCTAGAGATAAACGACTGAGCTGCACTACAACATTTTGCTTTTCCAAGTGAAAGTTTTATTGCGTTTACATATATACATTTTTTACTGTTTCCTTTGGTGCTCTCCTCCCTTCTGTTAATGACCTGCAGACGCCTCGATGAGGGAACATTTGGTCAAAGAAATAAACACTTCAGGAATGGTTGACGAGTGAGGTGTTTTATGGATACCCTTCATTTGACGAGGTCTATTTTTTTTTTTTCATCAGACAGTCATCTTCATCACCAGAACGGTGCCAATACCCACCAGGAGTTGTTTTCATTGTGTGTTTACAGTGTAACCTTACATTCTCTTTTTTATTCCGTTTTCTTTCCCTTACCAACCTTCTCTCTTTCTTTCTTTCTCTCCTCTCCTTCTTGCCCCCCTCTCTCTCTGTTTTTTTTCAATCTTTGTCAAGAGAGTGTTGTGATGATAAAGAAATTGTTTGCCTGCACTGTTTTTTTTCCAACTATTGATTTGTTTACCACACACACTATATATATATATATATAAAAACAAACTAATAAATTCCAAGGATAAGTACCGAGCACCATTCCAGCAACTTACATAGCAGCTTGGGTATTGCAATAACTGCAAGAAATATTGATTTATTAACAAAGCTTGCTCTTATGTCTTAGATTGTAGAAATAGGGGGTGATAAGCTTTCATATCTACAGTAGTAGATAATTCTGCCTAAGTGACAGTATGTTGCTTGAGTGGGGAACAATAAATGCTTCTCAAAATGAACCTTCAGCAAGCTTATATCTCTCCAAAGGGGGAGACATTCTCCGATGTGGAGGAAGCTCACTAACATATAACTCCTGGTCAGATACCGGTATGTGGAGAGGAGGGGGAGAAGAAAGCTCACTAACATATAACTCCTGGTCAGATACCGGTATTTAAGCTCACTAAACATATAACTCCTGGTCAGATACCGGTATTGAAGTTCGCTAACATATACTCCTGGTCAGATACCGGTATTTCGAAACCTGATTGTTTCTCTCTCAGGGACCGTGGAAAGTGGAATTGTGACTCCTCTGCCTTTTCGGTTTTTAGAAGAATGCTATCCCAGAAAAAGGCTGGTGTGCAATACCGTAGTATGTTTGTTGAGTTTTCAAAAAAACAACCAAAGGTGCCACCTAAGAAGCAAAAGAAAATCATGAAAGAGCAAAACAAGCTACATATTCTTGTGAAAAGTAGAAAATATAAAAAGATAACCTCTTAAGACACAAGTTGCTGAGGGCCAGTTCTTGGGATGAATCCACAAGGGACTAAATTAAAAACAAACTAATAAATTCCAAGGATAAGTACCGAGCACCATTCCAGCAACTTACAGAGCAGCTTGGTGTTGCAATGACTGCAAGAAATATTGAATTATATATATATATATATATATATATATATATATATATATATATATATATATATATATATATATATATATATATATCGGAGCGGGCGATACATATAGATCTGTCTTCGAGAGGGATTGTGATAGTTTCCTCATGCAGCTAGTGAAGGGTTTTCATATTTATGATATACATTTTCCTATTTACTTCATCTTCAATTTTTTTTTTTTTTCCTCTCAATTTCAAATCTTTGCCAAGTCATTACTATAATGATGGAAGAGTTGTTAGCCTGCACTTGTTTTCCCCCCACTTTAATTGTTCAGCATTATATATATATATATATATATATATATATATATATATATATATATTACAGTTCTGCAGCTTAAGAAGTATTCTTGATCAGATGAATGATTGACAGAATGATAATGACTGACTGACTGATTGACCGGCTGACTGACTGAATGAAGGAAGGAAGGAAGTGAATGGACGATCTGACGAAAGATCAACCGAATGAAGGAATGAAAGAATAGTGTCCAAGGGGAATATAGATGCGATTATATGCTTATTTTCAACTTATTCATAGCAAACAGTTTGATGCTATTTTGCTGATCGGCGAATTTCTTTCATTATCACTTGCAGAATTAAATGCACACTATGAAATGATTGATTGCTAGCTTTTCACAATAAATAGAACCCGCACCAGTGCTTTTCTGTTCTCAACTCCAGTTTAACAGTGCAGATGAAATAGAGTTGTTTCAGAAAGAGAGTTGTTTCATGAAAGAGAGTACGATATGAATGTGTATGTTTCGCACAACAAATACCCACTCTTCGGTGTCGATGTGACAACAGCAAGAGGAATCAATTTCTTTATGTACAGATGTAAGAGAACGTTTTCTTGTGAGTAAAGTCTCTAAGTCTCTCTCTCTAGTTTCCATCTTCTCGGCAGGAATGACAACTCATTTCTCATTCCTTGTCTCTGAGCTGCTTTGATCCAAAATGCATTATCTTTTTCCTTTCTGTTCCTCTGATCTCTCTCCTCTCTCTCTCTCTCTCCCTCTCTCTCTCTCTCTCCCTTCTCTCATCTCTCTCTCTCTCTCTCTCTCTCTCTCTCTCTCTCTCTCCCTCCCTCTCTCCCCCTCTCCTCTCTCTCATCCTCTTCTCTCTCCTTCCTCTCTCTCTCTCTCTCTCTCTCTCTCTCTCTCTCATCTCTCTCTCTCTCTCTCTCTCTCTCTCTCTCACGTGTTTATATATGACTGGAATTACACAGAACTGGAAAATAATGCTGGGCCTCAAAGGTAAGAAAACTTCGTTCGGCCGGTTTTAATTTTGTTTAGGTTCAACGTGTTAGAGATATAAAATGTTCCTGAATGTATTTAAACTCACCTGAGAATAGACTAGCATTATACAAGACCGTTAGAGCTAGAAATGTACAGAGATTTGAATGTGTTTCCGTAAAAGAAAGATACCTGTCCGGTGTGAACGCGTACTGTTTTTGTGTTGCTATACACGAACAAGATTCAGTGTGCTTCTTTCTGAATAACAGCCTACATCGTTAAAGTTAAAAGACAAATGGACACAGCGTGCCCACTTTGCAGTAATCAGGCCGAGAACAAACATTTTGTTTCAATTTCAATATTCCCTCTACCAAGACTGTAGGAGAAATTCTAAATGAATCGTTCAGTTGTCCCTTTTCATGTGCTTCTGAAGGCATTCAGTGGTTAGCAGAGACATGATTATTCACGCAATAAACGAAAGAGATTGGTTAATTTTTTTAGACAGAAAACTATAGTGGACACTCTACCGTGACTTTGGTTTTCCCTTGAAGTGTTCAGCTTCACCAGTACAGTATTTTCTTGTGATCTAAATATGAATTGATGGTGTATCATGATCTACCTTTGTTCACTTAAGCCTTCTGGGGGTGAATATTACAATATTGTTCTTTTCTGTTTGTAACAACATATGTATCAACTTCACCCTGATTCCATCTACTAACTCCCCCTCCTTCTGAACTTTGTCAAAAATTGTAACATCAGGCCGATGGACATCAAAAATTTCTGAGCTTGAGTTCTCTGTTTGTCTGTCCGTCTCTCTGTCCGTCCGTCTGTCTGTCTGTCTGTCTGTCTGTCTATCTGTCTGTGTCTATGTCCATCTTCCTCTCTCTATTAACTTCACATTTTCTCAACGTGTCTCTTTTTCCCTTTCTTATTTCGACCGTATTCAACCACTTTTATTAATGTTCTTATTACTATGTTTTTAAGAAAATTGTCATCTTTAACTGCAGGACTGTCATGATTAAGTATTGATGGAGCTGCTTTCCTTTATAGCAATGTGGTCATGATCGACACTTTTCTTTTCTCTTTTCTTTTTTTTTTTAAAGTTTCTTTTCGTTTTCTGTCCGTTATGTTCTTCTCCTTCCTTCATCTTTTTTCATTTTCATTTTTGTCCCATTCCTTTTCTTAAAAATCTAATCTGTTCTATTTGCTAAATGTCTTTTTCTCTGTATTTTTTTTTTCCAGTTTCCCTCGCCTGCACTTCCATTTGTGTTTCCTTGGTGTGCATATCAGCATCTAAAGCCTATCATGCCTGTTTTGTTTTTTCTCCTCGTGTTCCTGATTGTGTCTCTATGACACTACAAGGAGCTTAAAACTACACAAAGAGAATGGGACAGGATGGAAGAAACGCAGCG
Organism: Conus betulinus; assembly: GCA_016801955.1. Lineage (NCBI taxonomy): Eukaryota > Metazoa > Mollusca > Gastropoda > Neogastropoda > Conidae > Conus > Conus betulinus. The sequence continues at coordinate 290,213 of JADBJO010000771.1, read as the reverse complement.
CTGTAAACAAGGGGATCAGTCAAGGAATGAAGAATGCAAAGGAAAGCTGGATCGAACATCAGTGTGAAGGCATTGAGCGAAACGTGGACAAACCAGACACACAAACAGCCTTTCAGATAATGAAAGAGTTGCCCCAACACAAGCACGGCAAAGCCAGTACCGTTCAGAACAAAGTCAGCACCATTCAGAACAAAGCCAGTACCATTCAGAACAAAGCCAGTACCGTTCAGAACAAAGTCAGTACCGTTCAGAACAAAGCCAGTACCATTTATAACAAAGAGTACCGTTCAGAACAAAGCCAGTACCGTTCAGAACAAAGCCAGTACCGTTCAGAACAAAGCCAGTACCGTTCGAAACAAGCCAGTACCGTTCAGAACAAAGCCAGTACCGTTCAGAACAAAGCCAGTACCGTTCAGAACAAAGCCAGTACCGTTCAGAACAAAGTCACGACAAAGTCAGCATCATTCAAGACAAAGTCGGCACCATTCAGAACAAAGTGAGCACCAATCAGAACAAAGCCAGTACCGTTCAGAACAAAGTCAGCAGCATTCAGAACAAAGTCATGATAAAGTCAGCACCAGTCAGGTCAAAGTCATGATAAAGTCAGCACCATTCAGAACAAAGTCACGACAAAGTCAGCATCATTCAGAACAAAGTCAGCACCATTCAGGACAAAGTCAGCACCATTCAGGACAAAGTCATGATAAAGTCAGCACCATTCAGAACAAAGTCACGACAAAGTCAGCATCATTCAGAACAAAGTCAGCATCATTCAGAACAAAGTCAGCACCAGTTCAGGACAAAGTCATGATAAAGTCAGTATAATTCAAAACAAAGTCACGACAAAGTCAGCACCATTCAGGACAAAGTCAGCACCAATCAGGACAAAGTCAACACTTTTCAAAACAAAGTCAACACCATTTAGGACCAAGTCAGCACTATTCAGAACAAAGTCAAAACTATTCAGGACAAAGTCAAAACTATTCAGAACAAAGTCAGCACCATTCAGAACAAAGTCAGCACCATTCAGGTCAATGTCAGAACCATTCAAAACAAAGTCAGCACCATTCAGAAAAGATTTCAGCACCATTCAAAACAAAGTCAGCACCATTCAGAAAGAGATTCAGCACCATTTAAAACAAAGTCAGCACCATTCAAGACAAAGTCAGCGCCAGTGGGATTGGGAGGGAGAGAGTGGGATTGCAGTGGAAGGCTGCATAGCAGGGACGAGCCGAGGCAGAGAGTGGACAAACGTGGGGAGTGGGAGGGGGAGAGTGGGATGGCAGTGGAAGGCTGCATAGCAGGGACGAGCCGAGGCAGAGAGTGGACAAACGTGGGGAGTGGGAGGGCGGAGAGTGGGATGGCAGTGGAAGGCTGCATAGCAGGGACGAGCCGAGGCAGTGAGTGGACAAACGTGGGGAGTGGGAGGGAGAGAGAGTAGGATTGCAGTGGGAGGCTGCACGAGGTTGAGCCGTTCACTACTTCCATCGCCATCACCACCACCCACCCATCCATTTCCTTACGACAGAGAGAGGAAAGAGATAGGCATAGCCCGAGAGTAGAGACAGAGCATAGAGAGAGAGAGAGAGGAGAGAGAGAGAGAGGGAGAGAGAGAGAGATAGACAAGAGGAGAGAGAAGGAGTTAGAGAGGAGAGAAGAGAGAGACAGACAGAGAAGACAGAGAGGACGAGAGAGGAGGAGAGAGGGGAGAGAGAGATAGAGAGGGGACGGGAGAGAGAGAGAGACAGAGAAGAGACAGAAAGAGGACAGAGAGAGAGAGACAGAGACGAGAGTAAAACAGCGAGAGAGGAGACAGACAGAGACATGTGGATGAGTCAGGTCAGGGGGGCGGGGGGAGAGAGAGAGAGACATCGAGAGGGAGAGAGAGGAAGGGAGGCAGAGAGGAGAGAGAGCAGTATAGGGAGAGGAGAGGAGGAAGATTGGGAGAGAGAGAGAGGCGATAGAGAGGAGAGAGAGGAGAGAGAGGAGCTGAGGGGAGTCGGGAGAAGAGAGGAGAGAAAGAGATGAGGGGGGAGAGAGAGAGGAGAGAGGAGAGAGAGGAGAGAGAGGAGAGGAGAGGGAGAGAGAGAGAGAGAGAGGAGAGGCAAGAGGAGGGAGAGAGAGAGATAGAGCGAGAGGAGGAGAGTGAGAGGAGGAGAGAGAGGAGAGCCGGACGACGGGAGAGAGAGGAGGAGAGAGGGAGACGTTTGTGAAGGATCCCTCAGACCGGGTGAGCAGTTCCGCAGACTAGGTCATGGGGCGGGAGAGTAGAGAGACGAGAGCAGATGTGACCTCTTGAGAGAGAGGATGGAGAGAGAGAGAGAGAGAGGCGTACAGAGAGGAGCCTGAGGAGACTTATGGGAAGAAGAGAGATAGAGAGAGAGGAGAGAGAGAGAGATCAGGGAGAAGAGAGAGAGAGAGATTGTTTCAAAGAATATAGCACTTGTGTCCTCCATGAGCCACCCTATATTAGCGATGGAGAGCAGTGTGTGCTCTTTGAGGAAAACATCTGATCTAATATGTCTGCCATGAATACCACATCTGATCTAAGTATGCCTTGCCATGAATACCCCGGAGATGGAAGGAAAGAGATGTCATTCGTCAGAAAATCATTGACTTGTGTCTAACAAGTATAAAGTATATAAAAAGATTGTTTCCGTGCAGGAAACATCTACCTGCATGCAAAAAACAGATTCCTGCCTCTATTCTGTAGGCTGAGATAGAGAAAAATAGGGGAGCGATAAGCAGAGAGAGAGAGAGAGAGAGAGAGAGAGAGAGAGAGAGAGAGAGAGAGAGAGAGAGGAGTTCAGGATAATCTGTTCACAGTTAGTCCATTCCCCCCAAAAGAGAGAGAGAGAGAGAGAGAGAGAGAGAGAGAGAGAGAGAGGAGAGAGCGAGAGAGAGAGAGAGAGAGAGAGAGAGCACCACAATCAATGCTGCGATCAATGGAAGCGTTTTAAATCCCATCACCGGTGACTCAGTTCAGCACTATACAAACCCCTTCTGTTCCCAGACGTGGCTTTCGATCTAACAATACACACTTTTCACACAGACTGGAATCTCTGCCACAGAGAGAAAAGGCCCCAAAGGGCGCTGGTTACATTATGGGTAGGCTAACAAAAGCACAGAACCTTCAGCAAAAGTGCTGTCAGTAATATCACAAATGAAGATGACCCCACTCTCCTTCCCCTACGGGACACTTGGCCGCTCGAGAAACGCTTAGTGCTATCAGACATGTGTTGGGAAAAAAAAGAAAACAGTCAACCAAGAGCCAGTGATTTAATCGACTTAATACAGCAGCCTTGGAAATAGAATACAGGTAAATGCAATAAAATGAACCGATCGAATATAAGTGCATTAATAGCTGAAGAACCCCCCCCCCCCCCCCCCCCCCACACACACACACGCACGCACGCACACACCTGCACGCACGCACGCTCGCACGCACGCACGCACGCACGCGCACACACACACACACACACCACACACACACACACACACACACACACACACACACACACACACACGCATATCAGACAAGAGATTTAAAGTTTCAAAATTCATCTTTTCTCTCACTTGATAAATAATCCTCCTTCGCCCCCACCCCCACCTACACCTCAGCCAAACCTTATTCCTCTGCTCCTATATCGCCCCCCTCCTCCCTCCGCCTCTTTTGGCAGAGGGAACCGACTTCAGACAAGGCAAGTTCAGAGGGATGAAGATCCTCATGCAGGCTACCGATATTCCCACTATTTCCTTTTTAACAATGAACAAGAAAAGAACGAACACAATAACAACGTAAGCATCTACCCAGATTCTATAACGCAACATAGTCTAAGAAAAAGGAAAACAATTGAAAGCATTAGCGTCCGACAGCTACAAGTCTGGCACAGTATGAGAGAACATGATCAATGAATCTGTGTTCTCCACACGAAATTTATTCTGTCTCAAAATCCTGAAGTATTTCCCCGATTCCAGCTCCCTTACCCAGAACTGTGGTGAAGAGATTCCGCCAAAGACAGCTGGATTCCGCTCCTAAAAGGAAAACACGACTTGTCCTGGGCCTTCCGAAGTAATCGTCTGTCAACAAGACGTGTGGTATGTGGTGGAGGTGTGTGTGGGGGGGGGGGGGGGGAGGGGGGGGGGGTTGAGGGGTTGATGGGGATGAAAGCCCCACAGTTGGTCTTTCTCTTCACGGATAGGGAGCGCTGTCAGCAGTGTTTTGTTGTAAAGAGGGGAAGATCAAAGGGGGAGAGAGAGAGAGAGAGAGAGAGAGAGGAGAGAGAGAGAGACGACAAGATGTTTTTATTCAGTTTAAGGCCTGAGCTCCTTTGCTGAAGGAGAGAGAGAGAGAGAGAGAGAGAGAGAGAGAGAGAGAGAGAGAGAGAGAGAGAGAGAGAGAGAGAGAGAGAGAGAGATCACTGCATAATGCACGACATACGCAATATAAGAACAGTTGGTATAACGAAAAAAGAAGTGGGTGTGGACGGCAGGGGAAACAGCCAAAATGAACTGACATTTTCAGAATAACTCTACAGAACTCAGGAAAACTGCAACCCAGTTGTAGGTGGATGGATGAATTACGGCTCCTGAACAGCTCAGTTAGTTGAGCGCCAGACTCAGTCTTAGTGATCCGGGGACTGTGGGTTCGTATCTCCACCGGGGCTTTTCGCTATTTGGGGAATTTTTTCCCTCGAAGCTAACATTAGTTCTGACTCCACTTCCCACTTCGAATGAGACCCAGTTCCAAGGTTCTGTGTGTGAACGCACGAATAACATATTGCACATCCGTAAAATCCCATCACCAACTTTCGGGAAAGAAGACAAATATGGCCGTGGGTATGGATTACACGTATACACATAGAATGCACCGATAGAATGAAAATATGAATGAAAAAACTTGTGTAACTGACAAACCGAGTGACGCGGGAAACAACCAAATGAAGCGCCACCAGGCAGCTCTTCCGTTTGCTCTACCCAGGTAGGCAGCCCGTTGAGTGAAGGAGAGCGTGGACTGTAAAAGCGCCTAGAGCTTGGTCTCTGACAACAGGCGTTATATAAATATTCTCAATGATGATAATAATAACAATAATAATAATAATGATAACGGCAATAACAACAAATAATAACAATGACAACAATAATGATATTAACAACAACAACAACAACAACAACAATAATGATGATGATAATAATAATAATAATAATAATAAAAGGCTGTTCCGCACAGGATTCTTCATTTCTTTCCTCAGTGCTCTTTTTCAGATCAAAACAAATAATGAAAAACCGAGAGAATAAGAAAACGGAAGTGCAAATTGATGATCAATTGTCTGAATAAAAGTGCACATGGGAAATATGGTCACTTTGATTAAATTCACTAATCGTAAATTAGTCCATATCGTTCAGATGACTGGCAGATCGATTTAATTCTCAGAAATAAGTGTAGCCTGCGTAGATCCGGGAGATTGTATAGGCACTGGTTGACTGATTGCTTGGCGCCATGCTTACGTTTTAAGTCATTCACAATAACGGACTACATAACGTGTGTGTGTGTGTGTGTGTGTGTGTGTGTGTGTGTGTGTGTGTGTGTGTGTTGTGCGAGCGAGCATATGTATGTGCGTGTGTGTGCGTGTGTGTGTGTGTGTGTGTGTGTGTGTGTGTGTGTGTGTGTGTGTGTGTGTGTGTGTGTGTGTGTTGTTGTTGTTGTTGTTGTTATTGTTGACTCCAGTTTAACTGAATATATTTTTTTTTAAGGACATTGTACTCCGAGTACAATGTGAATCCTTATTGCTCACGAAATCCACTTTGCGTTGTTACTTTAAGAACAGATGAACCATTTCGCTTGCGTAGGCGTACGGTAATTTTCTAGTTATCGGATTTAAACTTGACGTTAGTGCAGGAGACTGTTTCACGTCATGTTTATCTCGTTAGCAGGAATTACATTTCTGCTCGTAACTTCTCTCTACAAAGGTATCAATGACTCTTCCCCAACCAGACCCATCAACACTGGAACCCAGATCACAGAAGGGCAGGTAGAGGAAACAGACTGTCGCCTCCAAAACAAACAAAGAAAGAAGCAAGCAAACAAACAAACAAAACAACATGTTCGTCACATTAAACGAGTCTACTATCAACAGAGCTACGTCATTCATTGCTTAAAATTTTCTTTTCAGCAAAAGGGGTTCTTTTAATCAAGGGTTTGCACTGTGTGAAAGGAATGTAGTCTGGTGCGCTGGTTTCTCTCTTTGTGCTATCTCATGTCTGAAGCATTAACTGCTGAACAGTTTGTCCTTGATCTCTCTCTCTCTCTCTCTCTCTCTCTCTCTCTCTCTCTCTCTCTGTTACACACACACACACACACACACACACACACACACACACACACACACACACACACACGCGCGCGCGCACGCACGCGCGCGCGCGCACACACACACACACACACGTTCTCACTTTCACACACACACACATCACACACGTTCTCTCTTTCGCTCTCCCTATCACACACACACACACACACACACACACACACACACACACACACACACACACACACACACACACACACACACCTCCTGCTTCTCCTCCTCCTTCTCCTTCTCCTCTCCTTTCCTCTCTTCTCTCTCTCTCTCTCTCTCTCTCTCTCTCTCTCTCTCTCTCTCTCTCTCTCTCTCTCTCTTTTTACCTTGCCAGTTTTGGCTCTGTATGTCTGGGTCGTTTCTGTTCGCTGTTTTTTTCCACCCTTATAATCTGGATGATCCTTTTCCAACTTTGTCATTTCAGACAGTGGAATTCTTACTGCCCCACCTCCCTTTTTTTCCAATTTTGTCATTTAAGACAGTGGAATTCTTACTGCCCCACCTCCTCCCTTTTTTCCAATTTTGTCATTTCAGACAGTGGAATTCTTACTGCCCCACCTCCCTTTTTCTTCCAATTTTGTCATTTCAGACAGTGGAATTCTTACTGCCCCATCTCTCTTTTTTCTGAGCCAGAATGTTTATCTCGTTGTCAATCTTTCAACTTGTTCTGTTGTATTATTAAGTCTTGTCTGTTTTGTGCCCTCGGTTCTTTCCGCCCACCTTGCTATCACGCTTTCCTTTCTTCTTTCTCTCTGTCCTTTTCTCATTGAACGTCTACTACGTCCTGACTGCCTTTTCCTTCGGGCTCATTACTCTTTCCCTTTTGTTTCGACTTCCTGTGTCTTATTCGGTGTGCTGTGTGCGCTTGCTTTTAAGAGGTGCCATGTCTGTCACTTCGCTCCACTTGCCTTCTGGGGGAAGAAGGGCATTAAGTCCCAGCTCCATTAGAGACTAGAACCCGTAGATGCCTTCCAGCAGCGGCAATTGACCACACGAACAGAATGGTACTGGGGCTGGTTCTGGAGCCTGACCAGGATGACCTCTTCCCAGGCCACCGTGATGGCAATCGACAGCAAAAGCCTTGTCCAGACTGTGCCTTGAGCTAGTTACGCACTGCTGTAGGAGTGTCTCTCCACAGTCTCTTCGCTTTCACCCCCCCCCCCCCCCCCCCCCCCCCCCCCCCCCCCCGTGCTTCCCTCCATTTTTCTGGTTGACAGGGGGGGCTCAGGGAAAGGGTGGATAATAAAGGTGGGAGCGCTGGCGGAATGGGACGAGGGGAGGTAACAAATTACCACAACTGGCGGAAAGGAGACAGTATGAGGTGGGGGTTCAGCAAAAATTGAAGTTACTATTTTTTTAGCTTTCCATGCAACATTACTTTACTTTACCCAACCGTCCATCTACATACACTTATGTACATGCCCGTGGCCAAATGGTACCTGAAACAACATTCATGTGTAGTTATGGGCGTGTTATGGTTTTTGTCACAGGAGCTTGAGTTACGTTCCTTGTCATTAATATGTTTGTTGTCTCATTTAAGACCTATTCTTTCATGCTTTCATTACCATTATCGGTGAGTTTAAAATGTGTGAGCTGTTACAAATTACAGCTGATGTTCGTGTCCTACTCGTTTGGGACGCGCAAATACAATAGATAGCCAGCGAATGTTTTGCACAGCTGAGAGGCGTTGTGATATGTTCAGCTCTGGAGTCCCTTGTTTTAAATCTCCAACTACGAAATCTAAACTGGACGGCTGTTGAGTTTGTCCTTTAGGGCATCTGTGCTAAGTTATTTAGAAAACAGATAACCAAAATAGCAAAAGCTGGATTTAAGGAGAGCAATTTTAGGGATAAGAACTGGATTTGTGTAGGATGTCTGACGCCTTGCTAAAGTTAGATTGTACACTTTGCTAGGTTAAGCCACACACACATGTAAATCTCTCTCTCTCTCTCTCTCTCTCTCTCTCTCTCTCTCTCTCTC
>JADBJO010000771.1:266874-276874 GCA_016801955.1 Conus betulinus | reverse complement strand
CACACGCACGCACACACACAAGATTCCCGTAAAAAACTGCAGAGGAAAAGAAGAAAAGCGCAATACCACCCCCTAAGTACACAGAAAGTCCGCAGAAAGAAGGGAGGAGGGAGGAGGAGAAACAGGAGGAGGAGGAGAGGAGGAGGAACAAACAGGAGAACGAGAAGGAGAAAAAGGAGGAGAAGAAGAAGGAACAGGATGCAGAGAGGAGGAGGAGGAGGAGGAGCAGGAGATGGAGGAAAAATGAGAAGGAGAAGGAGAAAATGGGAGGAGGAGGAGGAGAAGAAGAAGGAAAAAGGAGGAGGAGAAGGAGAGAAGAGGAGGAGAAGGAGAAAAGGAAGGAGGAGGCGGAGGAGAAGGAGTGGGAGAAGGAGAAGGAGGAGGAGGAGAGGAAGAAGAAGAAGAAGACGAAACGACAGGGAAAAAGGCAGTGTTGCTTTTATCTTTCTCTGGAGTTTGGCTTTCTTCTGCAATTTCGTGATGAACTTCTGAATGTTTGGGTAACGCCATGTTTGGGAGTTGTTCTACAAGTTTGGGATGATAAATGAAATGATGATCAAAAGTCGGGGCGATGTTCTGCATGTTTTGGATGATCTTGACTTCTTCACCTTTCTGCGGAGGTTTGGGCGATTTTCTGCTAGTTTGAGTTGACCTCCTGCAAGTCTGTGGTGATTGTCTGGACGATCAAAGTGACTTGGGCTTCATCTTTCTGCGGACTTTCTACGAAAATTTGGGGGTGATATTGCGCAATTTGGGGGATCTTCTGCAAGTTTTTGTGGGAATCTTCTGCAGGTTTGGAGTGATTTTCTGCAAGTTCGGGATTCATCTTCTGCAAGTTTAGTATATGATCTGTAAGTTTGGGATAATCTTCTGCTAGTTTGAGGGGAGATCTTGGCTTCTTATTTCTGTGGTCTTCCGGCCATCTGTAAGTTCGAGGTGATATTCTGCAACTTTCAGGTGATCATCTGTTATTTTGAAGGGGATCTTGCTTTCATCTTTCTTTGAAGTGTTAGTGGCTTTTTGTTGTTGCAAGTTTGAAGTGATCTTTTGCTAGCTAGGTTAGGATGATTTCTGCAAGTTTGGGGCGATTTTCTACAAGTTTGGGGTGGGGCAAGTTTGGGTGATTTTTTACAAGTTTGGGGTAATTTTCTGCAAGTTTGGGGTAATTTTCTGCAAGGTTGGGGTGATTTTCTGCAAGTCTGACGGGGATGGTAGTTTCATCTTTCCGTGGAGTATGTGTAATTTGCGGTGATCTTGGCCCCGTCAGACTGGCGTGTTTTGGGTTTTCATCCGCACTGGCGTGTTTGGGTTTTCATCCGCAAAGCGGCTTCAATAGTCTCTGTACTTTGGATAATATCTGCTGCCTGCGTATCATTTTTTTTAAAAAATCAGTCTGTAGAGTTTTGGTAATCACGTGCAGTTTGGAGTGATCTTTCGTAAAATTTGGGTGATCTTCTTTCTAGTTTTATTGGTCTACTGTGAAATCAACTGTGGTGTTGGCCTGATTTTTCTTTTGAAATCGGGTTGATCTGCTGCGGGTATTCTTCATTTGTATGATACTCCAGCACCTTTGCTTGCTTTTCAACAGGGTCTGTAATGTTTGTTTGATCGTCTACAGAGCTGGCGATGGAATTTGGTTGATCTGCTTTAAATGAGTTGATCCACTGTAGTTTTCCAGGTGTGCTGAGGAGTCAGGCGTATCTACCGTAGAATTATTTGTGAGCAGATCCACTATGGATAAAGTTAAATATGCTGGTGAAGTTGTCGGATGACTTGGTGTAGATTTTGTCAGATTTACTGCGGACTTTGTCGGATCTACTGTGGAATTTGTTGAATCTGCTGTGGAATGTGTCAGATCTGCTGTGGAGTTTGTCAGATGTGCTGTAGAGTTTGTGAGATCTGCAGTGCAACTTGCCGGATGTGGTTTGGAGTTTGTCAGATCTGCATCGAAGTTTCAAGGATTTCTGCATCTGCGAGGAAGTTCATGTTCATAAACGAAATTGAAAATTCTGTGTGAATATAGTCACATCATTGAAAAATCGCGGATTAGTCTTCAAACGTACAGTTCTGCTCTTTGTTTGTCTATTGTATTTTTTCTTGTCCCTCTGTATTTTTTTTTCATTCTGTCATACTTTACTCGTTCTATTTTGCTTTAATTTGATTTGGTTATAATAACTTTATTTTGAATTAGCTATCACACAGTTTTACAATAAATGTCAAAACTGGCCAATAGCAAGCTAGTGCTTACAATGTCTTCAAATGGTTCTAATGATATATGTGGCAAAGGTAATGGCAGGAGACCATTAAAGTTGCTATTCTAAATAAAAGACGCAAAAAGATACACACCCACACACGTGCACATACACATAAATATATACATGCACACATACAAAACATTTAACATGCATATATACTTAAATGTAAACAAGTACAAATTCAAGGAAAAATAAGAAAACATATTAATAAAGAAACGAGTAAAAACACTCAAAACAATAGAACGCATGCGAATTAACCACTCACACATTATCAACATTTTTATGAAACGTTGAGAGAGAGAGAGAGAGAGAGAGAGAGAGAGAGAGAGAGAGAGAGAGAGAGAGACAGAGAGACAGAGAGAGACAGAGAGAGAGAGAGATCTGCTCTAAGATTTCATAATCGTAGACATTTATACCATATTACTGAAAGCTAAGTTTGTTAACATGTACTTCAAAAACGTTTTGTTTCCTTAATAAATCGATGAACAGTTTTGAATTTAGCTTCATTATCTTCACGTCGGAGGGATTGTTTACCACGGGCATGAACACCATCTTCGAGTAGATTGGGTGAAGAGTGAAAATCGTGTCTCTTCTCATGGTAGTGTAATTTGGACACTATAATAGGAAATGTTCAGCCGCATCTGAATCTGTATCACACTGACAAACTGGATCTGGTTTTATATGACGGTTAACTAGATCTTGATTTAAATCACTCATTCCTAGGTGGAGTCTGCAATGGTGAAACTGCTTGTTTCTGTCTCCATAATAATAGTAATGGAATATGATGCTTAATTCGCTAACAGATTTTGTTGATTTTTTCATGTTATCTAGGAGGTCGTTCCGGATGTTAGCTACGGTTGGAATAAGCGAGTTCTTGTACACTTCCTTTTTACATAGAGGCACATGTCTTTCAAGATGTCTTCGCCGTGAATAGGGATTTCTTGTTGATACCTGGTACTAGGCTACTTAACTGCTTTGGAGACAAACCACTGACCATTTTATAAAGCCTGATTAGTTTGTGTCTTCTTCTCCTTTCTTTAAAGAGTAGAATCCAAATTCTTCATACAATTTTTTTGACTTGTGCCTCTGACACTCCTACAATGATGCGAATTGCTTATAAATGAATATCTTCTAACACGTTTGCTTGTGTCTCACTGCAGTTGTCCCAGACAATATCAGCGTAGTCAAACTGCGGCAATATCAGTGATGAAAACATGGTTTCTCATGCTTTCCTGATATCTTATGTTTGTAGTTTCGAGGCAAGTAAGCAACATGTTAATCTTCTTTACCCTGCATCTGATACGTTTGTCCTATCTTCAGTTATTCTGAACAGTCAGACAAAGATGCTCGTTTGCATTAACTGGCTGAAGAGGTGTGCTACCAACTGTCAGTGGATAAAAATTGTTTGCGATCTCGAATAATATACTCAGAGGCATAAAAAAACGCGAAAAATAGAGACAGTGCACGATTGTTCACATTGTGAACAGGACGTACGCAATGTCGATGGCACGTGCAACATTAGCAGTACGTGGTGTCTTGGCCGGTTGTAACCTTGTAACAGTGGGTGAATGTTGCCGGGTCAGCGTTTTTGGCATGAGGAGTGCATTTGCCATGTGGACTGCCTACACCACATGCATCAATGTGAATTACACAACTCAATGTGGCCCCAATTGTGTGGGGCTATAAATTTCCAACCCCCCCAAAGTACAAATTATCCCTTCCAGCGGCGCCAACATAATGCCGAGACTTTCCCGTCAAGATCGTTGCATAGCAATGGGGCAACTGCAGGCCGGGGCTCCAATGAGGCAGGTCGCTATCGCATTCGGAGTCCACATTTCCACCATCTACCGCCTTCTGGACCACTTTCAAGCAAGAAACACCACTGATGACAGACCGAGAAGCGGCAGACCGAGGGTCACCACAGCAGCCCAAGACCGCCATCTTCTGCGTCAGCATCGACAGGAGCCTTACCAAACCGCTGCCAACACAGCCAGGAACACCGTCGGCAAACCATGGCAGGCCAATCAGCAGCAGGACCGTGCGTCACCGACTGAACACAGTTGGTCTCCAATGCAGGCGTCCAGCCCAGCGACCTATCCTGACACTCCAGCATCGCCAGAACCGTCTGCAGTGGGCACAGATCCACGTGCATTGGCGCTATCGGGACTGGGGCCGAGTCCACTTCAGTGACGAAAGCCGGTTCTGCGTCGACCCAGGCGATGGCCGCATCCGGATCTGGAGAAGAGCGGGAGAACGCTTCACGGATGCCAACATCACCGAAAGGAACCCATGGGGTGGTGAAACATCATGATCTGGGTGGCTATCGGCATGAATCGCCGTATTGGGCCAGTCATCTTCCAGAATGTGGGTCCAGGACGTGGTAACGGGGTCACTGCTGTTCATTACATCGACCAAGTTCTGAGGCCCCACGTCCTGCCGCATTTCCAGCGGCATCCACAGAACCTGTTTCAGCAGGACAACGCAAGGCTGCACACTGCCCATGCTACGCAGAAACTTCCTGAGGCAGAACAACATCAATCTGCTGCCTCACCCAGCCCGTTCTCCCGACCTTAACCCAATAGAGCATTTCTGGGATGCCCTTCAGAGGCAGTTGAACCAGCTCAACCCCAGACCCCAGACAGCAGCTCAGCTTTCTGTCGCTGTGGGCCAGGTGTGTGGCAAGTCCCCAGAGGCAGACCAACTCTCTGGCGCGCTCGATGTACCACAGGTACACAGCTGTGATCAATGCTCGAGGTGGTCACACCAGATACTGACATTCTGCTGTTAACACAGGGTCAAGGTCAAGTTCATGTGACCTTATTTTCTACCAGAATGAACTTGAAAGGACACTGTTGCGGTGTTTGATTGCTTTTTCGCACTTTCTATTCCCAGTTCAAAGGAATCGTTGGCCAAATTAAATCAAAATTTTCATGCAGTTTGTTTTCGCGTTTTTATGCCTCTGAGTATATTAACCAATTGTGTCTTGTTATCGATTTGATTTGATTGTGAAGTTATTCCGTTCCCTTCTACCTGCGTTATAACTTCCTGATACTTTCCATTCGTATATTGCCATGCTTCTTAATAAGTTTCATCTTTCATGTTTTTTATTATTGTTTTTTTTTGCGTTCATGCCTTGCTGTCGTTCCTTCTGTCATTAATGCTATCTATCATTCGTTTTGTTTCTTGTAGTTTTTTTTCTATTCTTTTTGTTTTCATCCTCTTTCAGTGCTTTTCTTCTGTATCTACATCGTCGACTTTCCCCTCCATTTCAATCTTTTTTCTTTCTGAAATAGCGCGCGGTGCTTATGTCGCATGTTACACTGCTTATCGCTCATGATTTGTGGAGGGATCGGTCCCACTGCACATGATCTTTAACGTGCTGACACACAAGCCCTTTTTCCCCCACGAGGACGTCCGCTCGTTCTTCATCCCAAGGAAGCCTGCTCGATCTTCATCTCCAACAGAAATGCACTTTGGGGCTGGAAAAGCAAAGGAAGTGTGGCTCAAAAGCTATCACTTGGTTTACTGGGTAAGTTTCCGTCCCTTTTTCTTTTTTTTCAACCGTTTGCTTCTTCCTTTTGATTCTTGAAAAGTCACATTGAAACAACCCTGGCGTTTAGCATGTAAAGCTAAGTACATGCAGGATACGCGTGCGCGCGCACGCGCATACACACACACACACACACACACACACACACACACACACACACACACACACACACACACACACACACACACACAGAGACAGAGAGAGAGAGAGAGAGAGAGAGAGAGAGAGAGAGAGAGAGAGAGAGAGAGAGAGAGAGACGATTATAATTTTTCATCAAAAATAGGCTTAAGCCTTTCATGAAGTGGTATATAAAATCTAACAGCAATATAAGGAATTATCAGCACGTTGTTGTCGATAACTCACTGACTATGTCCATACATGTTCAATATACGATAACATCACACCATGTACTTTCTCTTTTAAACGGCGCACGTAGATCCAAAAACAAAATCAGAATACATTTCATTTGAAAAGTAGCGATGAAGTTATTTTGAAATAAGAAAACAAAAAACATGCTAGTCTTATATAATGTTGTGACTGATGCATTTCACTCTCAGATAATTTAGAAGAGCGCGTCCAAAATGCAAGATTAGCTTTATGCCCTTTGCAGATCTCCACATAGAGCACATTATAAACTCCTTTTTTTCCCGTCGTAATGCACAGCTTTATTGAAGAAACCAACCCTATTTTTTGTTTGAGATCTTGTGTCATCAGCCTGTCTATATTTTCTTGTGCATGCATGGTTGTTCCAAAAGATTCATTTCAGTCTACACAGCGAAAAAATGTGTCGCTGCTTTGGCTATGATACTGTCTACTTTGCCTAATGCAGTCTACCTGACGTCATTTGATATAAGTCCTATCTCTCTTCCCCATCCCTGTCTATCTCCCACTCCCCTCAATACTGAGAACCTGGAAAAAAAAAACCCTTTGGGGTCCCGCGGTTAAGCCATTGAAAAAAAAAATCGCAACTTCTAATTTCCACATCATAAAAGCAGGGTAGAACAGGTACGATCAACAGAATATGGCACTGTTTCATTCAGATCTATCTGATGATTTTTCTTTTATCAGTTATACACTGTACAACGTACTTGCTACAGCGCATTAAAAATTCCTGTTTAGGTGTTTGGATTAATTAATCGTCTTTTGATGCAAAGGAAGAGTGATCGATTGTGTTCAATTCTGAGGATGGATCTCATTAAGAAACAAGACTTTACTTAAATTCAAAAGATGACCAATTACAAAGTTCCTTCAATGTCAAGTGCACCAATAAGTCACTAAATCCTAGTACTTTTCTCATTGAAAATCTACTTAAATTGCCAACAATAAAAGCAGTTACTTATAGATATACTAAGTCCAACAGATTTGCCGTATCAATACTTTTTTTTTATTGTTGTTGTTGCATTAGTGATGAGCCAGTTCGAACTACGGGTTTGCTGCATTCAACCTACTACATAGTCTTTACCATCTGACTGACGACAGGGAACGACGACGACGAAAATTGACACAACAACAGCAAAGATCTTTATGAGGTAGCCAAAAGGTCCTCTTACAGCCAGAAGAAAGGCCAGCAATGGCTCGCCAGTGAGCTCTGGTCTACATTTCACGAAGACTTTAAAGAGTAACGGGGAAGCTGGTTCCAAAGCAGCGCCGTAACACGCGTAACTGAACGTTAAGCAGAAAAATGAGTAGATTAGAGCGAATCGATTGTTAACGTGTGTGATAATACTGAATCAAGGATGAAAGGAGGCAACGACGACAAGCACTCTTTAATACACCTAAGAGGACAACAAGACCACGGGAACCTAGGTTTCCTCCTCCTGTAGAGGACAAGAACGATACCCCCTTCGTTTAAGAAGCAGAAGTGATTAGAATGAATCGAGTACTGCAAAGAACCGTACCGTTACGACCAAACACAAAATGCCATATACTAGTCCATAATAGGAACTCCAGCATCGAATTAAGAGGAAATGGAGGTAGTTGTTTGCACACCAAAGGAGACAATTACCGAGACATGATGCGCCCGAAGAATGACTAAAGCAAGAAGGACAAAAAGCTGTTGAAGCGCTGACTCATGTCTGTCACATAACATAAACAGCAAAACAGGGGCCACAAGAAGGGACTAGGGACAAAATCCTTACTAATCACTGTGCCCAAGACAAAAAAAACTTGCAATTCTGTCAAAACGAAGTGAAATAGCCTCCCCTGCAACGTGACGATGAGGATCTTGTTGAATCGACTAAAATGTATGACAGAAGATGTTTATAGGGACGAAAAGGTCAGTTTCATGCCGAAAATCCCAATTAACCAGAATTCCAACACCAGACTGCTGACAGTAAAATCCCACTCAACACCGACGTGATATAGCCCGCAACTTCATCGATTTGAACAAAGCCTTCGACCCAGTTTGATTTGAAGAGCTACAAAATCATCATTGCTCTGACTGTCGTCCCTTTTTCCTCCAGCAATTTCTTAAAGAGGGTGTCTGGATAGGTATCATCAATATCTACCATCTTACCAGAGTCCGTCTTTCCTGCCTCTGGCAAACCCACAAAAAAATGCCAGCCAAGCATATCTCAGAGACATACAAGCAAGGGCGCTGACGTGCAGCAGAGGCAGAGTGATTATGTAGGTCTCCTTCCAATCCGCATGAGTTAAGCATAAGATACATAAGATTTACTGAACAGTCCTTGTTTTAGTTTATTTTCAGTACTACAGTTCATGAACTACTGATGTAGACATTCCATATCCTTTGTACAGCTCTCATTGTCTATTCTTTTCGGGATAGCAAATCAGCCAGTGTTTGACTTAAAACCGGAAATAGAAGACTGTACTACCTGGGTTCCCCAAAGCAAGGTAATGTTTCACAAACGTCTTTCCATTCCGATTCAGCACCCTGTCCTTGAGAACATCGACTAGTTTTGCTCATATCAGATTTCTTCAGAAATGAAAATGATTTAATGTGGACGGTGATATCGACCGGTTGTTCTTCCACTTACACCAACGAAAGAAGAAAGCCTGACACGTTGCATTTGGACCACAGAGTGTGCAGCAAACGCAAACAATCCTAGATTACGTTATCATTGGGAGAATGTATGTGCATAGCCACAAAACACTGTTTGGTTGACGAAAATGTATGTATTGAGAGAGAGAGAGAGAGAGAGAGAGAGAGAGAGAGACAGACAGACAGACAGACAGACAGACAGACAGACAGACGACACAGACAGCCAGACAAAGACACAGAGACAGAGACAGAGACAAAGACAGAGAGAGAGAGAGAGAGAGAGAGAGAGAGAGACAGACAGACAGACAGACAGACAGACAGAAAGACAGAAGGCAGGCAGGCAGGCAAACAGTCAGACAGACGGAGGAAGGGAAGGAGACTGAGGAGGGGGAGGAAGAGATGCATGACTAACACATCATGAAACCTATCATTATATGAAACAGTGCGAACCAGTACCATTCATGGCAAACGAATATTCAAACCTGTTGACTTGGAACTCTTCTGCTCCTCCTCCCCCTCCATCCCTCCCTCCCAGCATACACCCTTTCCTCCCGTGCCATAGCAACCTCTTCATCATCCCAACCCTTCCCTCCTCCACCCTGCCTCAGAGACAATCGCATAGCAATGCAGGCAGTACCACGGTAAACACGGTGGTCGTCAACAGCCAGGAAACTCATAAACACAATTCCCATGCTCTCCGTCACCACAGTTCCAGCCTTCCTCTTTCTCAGCTGCCATAGTCACAGCATTTGATGGCTCCACAGGCGCGAGATACCGCACCATGAATACCATTAGTGCCCGGGTATAGTGACTACCCAGTGTGACAAGCAAGCGGCGTCATGAATATCATTAGATAGATGGTGTTGCCACTCTTTAAGGCCTATGCTTTATGATTACACAGGTCTTTGGGAGCAAGCGTCAATGTACCAGGTAATTAGTGGACACGTACTTGCAAGATCGTTCGGTTGCCACCTCATCTGCATGGGGTGGCAGTGCTGTAAAAATTACCACTCGATTGAAGTGTGTATGAGATGTGTGTGCGCGTATGGAGACAACCATCAGTCAGCGTGCTCTTTGGTCTCTGTGTGCTGCTACTCTTTATGGGTACTTCAGTTTCAAGGAATGTCTTTGGCGACATGTAACAATTTGAGCTCTATCATTATGTGCGGACTTTGATTGTCAAAATTAAGTAAC
>JADBJO010000771.1:249374-256874 GCA_016801955.1 Conus betulinus | reverse complement strand
TTTCACATTTATGATATACATTTACCCCATTTCATTTTTTTTTTCTCTCAAATTCAAATCTTTGCCAAGTCATTACTATAATGACGGAAGAATTGTTAACCTGCACTTGTTTTCCCCCACTACTTAATTGTTCAGCATCATATATATATATATATATATATTTTTTTTTTTTTTTGAGTGTAGGAGTCCACACTTAGGTGCACACAGAACATCGAACGAAGATGGATAAAAAAGTGGAGAATGAGAATGCGGCAGTATGAGGATCAGAGTGTGAAAGTATGAGTTCCAAGAGGTAAGAAAAGCTGAACAGAAGAGAGATAAACGAAAACAAAAAAACACAACCGTCGTCTTCATCATTATCATAACTACTATCATCATCATTGTAGTAATAGTCATCCTGCAGATAATGATCATGGAGGTAGAACATTCCTTGTGCAAGGCAAAAGTGTCGTCCTGCTGCTTTAGTTTGATAGGATACCAACGCCAAAAGCAGTGTGGGAGTGCAGAAGTGTCGATGTGGAGGGTTAAAGAAGTGTGGGTGTGGAGGGTTAAAGAAGTGTCGATGTGGAGGGTTAAGGAAGTGTGGGTGTGGAGGGTTAAAGAAGTGTCGATGTGGAGGGTTAAAGAAGTGTCGATGTAGAGGGTTTAAAGAAGTGTGGGTGTGGAGGGTTAAAGAAGTGTGGGTGTGGAGGGTTAAAGAAGTGTCGATGTGGAGGGTTAAAGAAGTGTGGGTGTGGAGGGTTAAAAGAAGTTTCGATGTGGAGGGTTAAAGAAGTGTCGATTTGGAGGGTTAAAGAAGTGTGGGTGTGGAGAAGTGTGGGTGTGCAGGGTTAAAGATGTGTCGATGTGGAGGGTTAAAAAAGTGTCGTTTTGGAGGGTTAAAGAAGTGTGGGTGTGGAGGGTTAAAGATGTGTGGGTGTGGAGGGTTCAAGAGGTGTCGATGTGGGCGTTAAAGAAGTGTGGGTGTGGAAAGTTAAAGAAATTTAGTGTGGAGGGTTAAAGAAGTGTGAGTATGGAGGGTTAAAGAAGTGTTGGTATGGAAGATTAAAGAAGTGTGGGTATGGAAGGTTAAAAGAAGTGTGGGTATAGAGTGTTAAAGAAGTATGGGTGTGGAGGGTTAAAGAAGTGTGAGTGTGGAGGGTTAAAGAAGTGTGGGTGTGGAGGGTTAAAGAAGTGTGGGTGTGGAGGGTTAAAGAAGTGTCGATGTGGGGAGTTAAAGAAGTGTGGGTGTGGAAGGTTAAAGAAGTGTGGGTGTGGAGAGTTAAAGAAGTGTGGGTGTGGAGGTTAAAGAAGTGTGGGTAAGAAGGTTAAAGAAGTGTGGGGTGGAGGGTTAAAGATGTGTGGGTGTGGAAGGTTAAAGAAGTGTGGGTATGGAGGGTTAAAGAAATATGGGTATGGAGGTTAAAGAAGTGTGGGTATGGAGGGTTAAGAAGTTGTGGGTATGGAGGTTAAAGAAGTGTGGGTATGGAAGGTTAAAGAAGTGTGGGTATAGAGTGTTAAAGAAGTGTGGGTGTGGAGGTTAAAGAAGTATGGGTGTGGAGGGTTAAAGAAGTGTGGGTGTGGAGAGTTAAAGATGTATGGGTATGGAGAGTTAAAGAAATGTAGTGTGGAGGGTTTAAAGAAGTGTGGGTATGGAGGGTTAAAGAAGTATGGGTGTGTAGGTTAAAGAAGTATGGGTGTGGAGTTTTAAAGAAGTGTGGGTGTGGAGAGTTAAGAAAATGTAGTGTGGAGGGTTAAAGAAGTGTGGGTATGGAGGGTTAAAGAAGTGGGGTGTGGAGAGTTAAAGAAGTGTGGGTGTGGAGGTTAAAAAAGTGTGGGTAAGGAGGTTAAAGAAGTGTGGGTGTGGAGAGTTAAAGAAGTGTGGGTGTGTGGAGAGTTTAAGAAGTGTGAGTGCGGAGGGTTAAAGAAGTGTGGGTGTGGAGGGTTAAAGAAGCATGGGTATATAGGGTTAAGAAGTGTGGGTATGGAGGGTTAAAGAAGTGTGGGTATAGAGGGTTAAAGAAGTGTGGGTGTGGAGGGTTAAAGATGTGTGGGTGTGGAAGGTTATAGAAGTGTGGGTATGGAAGGTTAAAGAAGTGTGGGTATAGAGTGTTAAAGAATTGTGGGTGTGGAGGTTAAAGAAGTGTGGGTGTAGAGGGTTAAAGAATTGTGGGTGTGGAGGTTAAAGAAGTGTGGGTGTAGAGGGTTAACGAAGAGTGGGTGTGGAGGTTAAAGAAGTGTGGATGTGGAGGGTTAAAGAAGTGTGGGTGCGGAGAGATAAAGAAGTGTGGGTGTGGAGGGTTAAAGAAGTGTGGTAATCGAGGTTAAGGAACTGTGAATGGAAAGGGCGAAAAGAGAGTGGGTGAGAAGGGCAACAGGAATGTGTGAGGAGGGCAAAACGTAGCATGTCGAAAAAGGCCAAAAAGGAATGTGAGAGGTGGGAAAACGTGTGTGGTGAAAGGGCCAAATGGAATATGTGAGGAGGGAAAAAAGGGTGGGAAGGGTGAAAGGAATGTACGAAAAAAAGCGAAAGGAGTATGAGTAAGAAGGGCAGAAAGAGTGTCGTAAAAAGAGCAAGAAGAGTATGATAGGTACGGCAAAAGGAGCGTGAGTTGGAAGGGCAAACAGGGTGTGCGAAGGGAGGGTAAAGAGAGGCGTGGGGCAAACAGGAGTGTGAATGGGGAGGGCGAAGCAAAAGGAGTGTGTAGAGCAGGGCAAATAAAGTATGAGTGGGAAAGACAGACAGTGAGTGGGTGGGTGGGAAGGGCAAAAGAAGTGTGGATGGGGAGAGTGAATGGAGAGGGGGCAGCAACAATAGTGTGGGTTGTGAGGACGAAAGGTTGTGGATGGGAAGGGTGAAAAAAGTATGGGTGAGGGGGAGCGAAAATCTATGGATAAGCTGGGCAAAAGAAGTGTGAGTGCCGGGCACAAAGTGCGTGTGGGAGAGCAAATAAAGTATTGGTGGGGAGGACGAACAGAGTGTGAGTGGAGAGGGCCAAAAGGGTGAGTGGGGAGGGCAACAACAAAACAAAAAAAAACTGCTGGGAAAGAGAGGACGAATGCATTGGGGACGGTAAGGACGAATGCAGTGGGTACAGAAAGGACGAATGCAGTGGGGGCAGAAAGGACGAATGCAGTGGGGACAGAAGGACGAATACAGTGGAGATGGACAGGGCGAATGCAGTGGGATGGAAAGGACGAATACAGTGGAGATGGAAAGGACGAATGCAGTGGGGATGGAAAGGACGAATACAGTGGGGATGGAAAGGACGAATACAGTGGAGATGGAAAGGACGAATGCAGTGGAGACAGAAAGGACGAATACAGTGGGGATGGAAAGGACGAATACAGTGGAGATGGAAAGGACGAATGCAGTGGGGACAGAAAGGACGAATACAGTGGGGATGGAAAGGACGAATACAGCGGTGATGGAAAGGACGAATGCAGTGGGAACAGCAAGGACGAAAACAGTGGAGATGGAAAGGACGAATGCAGTGGAGATGGAAAGGACGAATGCAGTGGGAACAGCAAGGACGAATACAGTGGAGATGTAAAGGACGAATGCAGTGGGACAGAAAGGATGCACAGTGGGGGATGGAGAGGACGAATACAGTGGAGATGGAAAGGACAAATGCAGTGGGGACAGAAAGGACGAATACAGTGGAGATGGAAAGGACGAATGCAGTGGGGATGGAAAGGACGATTGCAGTGGGGACAGAAAGGACGAATACAGTGGAGATGGAAAGGACGAATGCAGTGGGGACAGAAAGGACGATTGCAGTGGGGATGGAAAGGACGAATACAGTGGAGATGGAAAGGACAAATGCAGTGGGGACAGAAAGGACGAATACAGTGGAGATGGAAAGGACGAATGCAGTGGGGACAGAAAGGACGATTGCAGTGGGGATGGAAAGGACGAATACAGTGGAGATGGAAAGGTCGAATGCAGTGGGGACAGAAGGGACGAATACAGTGGAGATGGAAAGGACGAATGCAGTGGGGATGGAAAAGGTAGAATGCAGTGGGGACAGAAGGGACGAATACAGTGGAGATGGAAAGGACGAATGCAGTGGGGATGGAAAGGACGAATACAGCGGGGATGGAAAGGACGAGTACAGTGGGGACAGAAAGGACGAATACAGTGGGAATGGAAAGGACGAATGCAGTTGGGATGAAAAGGATGATTGCAATGAGAATGGTTTATACGAACAGAGTGAGAATAGAAACGATGAGTGGAGTGCAGATGATGATGACAATAGAGTGGGGATGGGTAGGACGAGTGCAATGGGAATGGGAGAGACGAATGAAGTTAAGATGGGAATGACGAATGGGGGTGGGGGGTGGGCGGTGAGGACGAATTGAGTTGGGATGGGAAGGATAACTGGAGTCGGGATGGGAAAGAAAATGGGGTGGGAATGGTGAGATCGAATGGTGTGGGACTGGGAAGAACGAATGAAATGGGAATGGAGAGGACGAAAGAAATGGGAATGAGGAGGACAAGTGGAATGGGAATGGGGAAAACGAATGGAATGGGAATGGGCAGGACGAAAGAAATAGGAATGGGGAGGACAAGTGGAATGGGAATGGGGAGAACGAATGGAATGAAAATGGGGAGAACGAATGAAAGAGAGGAATGGGGAGGGTGAATGGAATGGGAATGTAGAGAACGAATGGAATGAGAATGGGGAGGACGAATGGAAAGGAATGGGGAGGGTGAATGGAATGGGAATGTAGAGAACGAACGGAATGAGAATGGGGAGGACGACGAACGGAATGGGAATAGGAAGGACGAATGGAATGGGAATGTAGAGGACGAATGGAATGGAATGGGGGAGGACGAATGGAAGGGGAATGTAGAGGACGAATGGAAGGGGGAATCGGGAAGACGTAAGGAATGGGAATGGGAAGGACGAATGGAATGGGAATTGGGAAGACGGAAGGAATGGGAATGGGGAGTGCGAATGAAAGGGAATGAGAAGGACAAATGGAAGAGAAATGGGGAAGACGAATGGAATGGGAATGGGAAAGGACGAATGGAATGGGAATGGGAAGACGAATGAAATGGGGAATGGGGAGGACGAATGGAATGGGAATGGGGAGACGAATGGAATGGAATGAATGGGGGGGGGGGGGGGACGAATGGAATGGGAATGGGAAGGACGAATGGAATGGGATGTGGGAATGTGGAGAACGAATCAAATGGGGATGGGGAGGACGAATCGAATGGGGAGGACGAAAGGAGTGTGAATAGAGAGGACAGTGGAATTGGGATGGACAGGACGAATTGAATGCGAATAGAAAGAACGGAAGGAGTATGGATTGGGGATGAGAGGGAGTAGGGTGGCGTTTGGCCAGGCGAATAGATGGAGTGAATGAAAAGAATGAGGATGGGGAGGAACGAATAGAGTGGGGACAGGGAAGAATGATGGAGAGAGTAGGGGGGGGGGGGGGGGAGGCGAACGGAGGGGGGGGATAGGAAAGATGAATGGAATGAGGAGGATGGGAAGACGCATATGGAGTGCGAATGGAGCGGACGTGACGTGGAGAGGAGAATGGAGTAGCATTAGTGTGGGGAATGGAGACGGGGAAGGGCATGGAGTGGCATTTGGGAGGAACGAAAGAAGTAGAAACAGGGGAGGACAACGCAGTGAAGGTGGGGAAGACAGTGGAGAGGAGATGGGGAGGCGACTGAGTGGGGTAGGGAAGGTGAATGTAGACACTCTGTTTCATCTGTGTGTAGCCCCGGCGACCGTAATGGTCATCTGAGGACTAACACACAGAAAAAGGCACGAAAGAGACGCCACCACTCTGTGCTCTAAGTCAGTAACAGAAGTTGCTTCCTCTCTGAATCCACACACACAGACACAGACACAGACACAGACACACACACACACACACACACACACACACACACACACACACACATTCACACACACACACACACACACACACACACACACACACACACACACACACACACACACACACACGCATGCCGCACGCGCGCGTGGGTGCTAAGGAAACGCACGTACTTCAACACCAACACCAGCACCACATCACAAGACAAACAGATCGCCCACCGCTCCTTGTCCACCTACCTGTCAATAGGTCCACCCACCGTACCCTGTCCACCTACCAGTCAATAGGTAACCACCGTACCCTGTCCACCTACCAGTCAATAGGTCACTCACCGCTCCCTGTCCACCTACCTGTCAATAGGTCACTCACCGCTCCCTGTCCACCTACCTGTCAATAGGTCACTCACCGCTCCCTGTCCACCTACCTGTCAATAGGTCACTCACTGCTCCCTGTCCACCTACCTGTCAATAGGTCACTCACCGCTCCCTGTCCACCTACCAGTCAATAGGTCACCCACCGTACCCTGTCCACCTACCAGTCAATAGGTCACTCACCGCTCCCTGTCCACCTACCTGTCAATAGGTCACTCACTGCTCCCTGTCCACCTACCTGTCAATAGGTCACTCACCGCTCCCTGTCCACCTACCAGTCAATAGGTCACTCACCGCTCCCTGTCCACCTACCTGTCAATAGGTCACCCACCGCTCCCTGTCCACCTACCTGTCAATAGGTCACCCACCGCTCCCTGTCCACCTACCTGTCAATAGGTCACTCACCGCTCCCTGTCCACCTACCAGTCAATAGGTCACCCACCGTACCCTGTCCACCTACCAGTCAATAGGTCACTCACTGCTCCCTGTCCACCTACCTGTCAATAGGTCACCCACCGTACCCTGTCCACCTACCAGTCAATAGGTCACTCACCGCTCCTGTCCACCTACCTGTCAATAGGTCACCCACCGTACCCTGTCCACCTACCAGTCAATAGGTAACCCCCCGCTCCCTGTCCACCTACCTGTCAATAGGTCACCCACCGCTCCCTGTCCACCTACCTGTCAATAGGTCACTCACCGCACCCTGTCCACCTACCTGTCAATAGGTCACCCACCACTCCCTGTCCACCTACCTGTCAATAGGTCACCCATTGCACCCTGTCCACCTACCTGTCAATAGGTCACCCACCGCACCCTGTCCACCTACCAGTCAATAGGTCACCCACCGCACCCTGTCCACCTACCTGTCAATAGCGATCGCCATGAAGGTCAGCACACTGGCGGAGATGGCGCAGGGCGAGATGAAGAACAGAACTTGCAGTAGATACGGCCGAACCACCAGTCTTGGTAGAGCAGGAAAACGAAATTAAAGGGCGTGTTCAACAGGGAGATCATCACATCGGACACGGCCAGGTTAACCAGGAAGTAGTTGGTGACTGTGCGCATGCGCTTGTGAGCCAGAACGATCCAGATGACGATGATGTTGCCGCCAGCCGCCACCACGAACATGGCCACGAAGATGACGTAGAAGAAGAACTGCTGCCACCAGGGCAAGTTGAAGTCGGGGTTGGCCGAGGCCTCTGTGGTTGTTGTTTGGGGTCACCGAAGAAGAAGAAGAATCCGTGGGCACTGGGATCAGGTCGTACAGACCCGACGTCTCGTTCATGGT
>JADBJO010000771.1:216874-236874 GCA_016801955.1 Conus betulinus | reverse complement strand
AGAAGAATGCGAAAGAAGAATGCGAAGAAGAAGAAGAAGAAGAAGAAGAAGAAGAAGAAGAAGAAGAAGAAGAAGAAGAAGAAGAAGAAGAAGAAGAAGAAGAAGAAGTAAGCTGTAAATAATCTCCAGACTTGAAATATAAAATTCACCACTGCAGGGTCATTATCAAACAGTTTTGAAATAAAATACAAATTAACAAGCAAACCTAAAGAGCAGGCGCAAGCGCGCAGACTTCTGCAAAATGGAACAGATCTTGGGTGCCTTCATTCATAGAAAGCAATATTTTGATTTACCACCTAGGGGAATGATTTTTTTTTTTTTTTTTAACAGATTTGAATAGTGACTTGCCATATACTTTTTGCTGATGCTACTCGGTGAACATGGTAAATGTCAACGCGTATATCACTCGGAAGTGTCAACATTTGATTGATAAAAAAAAAAAAAAAAAAAACCCATACACTTTGTGAACGCTTATCAGTTTATAGCATTAATTTCAGAGTGTTCATGATCAGCAGAAAATTCACTGATTTTGTCCGTGGGCCACATTTCAAGGCTCTATCGCGTGTCGTTCAAATCGATCCAACAGTTGTGACGTAATCAAACGTACAACACCTCTCTGGATCGACCCTCCATTCTCCAGAGTCACAGTCAGACTCCGACTCTTAGACTCATACTTTATTTGACACGAGAACCTCAAGGGTCTATAGACACAGCTTAATATTATGAGAAATCATTATTAATGGACAGACCATAATAACTCTGGACCATACGGGGAAGGGGTCGTTTACTGTCTCTTTTCCAGTGCATGCAATCATGAGCAGCATACTTTGCAATTGCAATATGAAATCGTCTTTGCCTAGCATATCACTTGGGCGTAGGTCTTGCACGTTTGGGTTTGGCAGGTGTTTTGATAGCAGTTTTGTTAGCTTCAGTCATAGCAGTTTGTATTTGTAGCAGCTGTCCAGAAAAATGTTCTTCATCTTCGACCACACCACAGGCTGAGCATTATCTTAAATCTTCTCTTGTAGTGTTTCGTGAATCTGCCCCTTTCTATTTGTAGGTCCTCCATGTGATCAGGAATTTCAGTGTGGGTTCGCACCGAACTGAGTGCCTTCGTCCTTGGATTACAATCCCTGCTGTCACCAAGCTTGGTACAAATGCACTCAGTACTTTTGCCTAACGTTTCTCACAGAAAGATGAACAACACACGCAGGGTGTTTACCTACTAAGCCTGCTGCTGGTGGCAATGTTTGTTTAGTCGCTGAGCCGGCGTGAGTGGGCTCTCCCTCCAGAGGGCGCCACCACATAATAATAATAATAATAACAATAATAACAATAATAATGTTAATTTATATAGCGCCTATTCTCTAAAAATTAGGGCTCTAAGCGCTTTACATTATCACCAACAACACAGACAGACAGACAGACAGACAGAACACACACGCGCGCGCGCGCGCGCACCCGCGCAGGACCGCGCGCGTACACGTGCTCACGCATGACCAAACACCCACGCTCTCCGACACCCGCACGCACGCACGCACTCACATCAACACGGCCTGCACGTACAAGCAACACAACCACCAGGCGTGCACGCAAAAACCACTCAGACACTCGGAAGGTGGATGGGAAGTAGGGGGAGGGGGGGGGGGTACGACTGATGAAAGAAGTTAGTTTTGACGGGCAGGTTGAAAGAAGAGGGTGAAGGTAGGTGTCTGACACTGATGGGAAGTGTATTCCAGACAGTTGGTCCTTGGAAGGAGAGAGAACGTTGACCAAAAGATTTTGTTCTGACAGAAGGAATGCGCAAGAGGCGACTGTCGGCAGAGGAACGAAGTTGACGGAGATGGGATGTAGATGTGGAGGATATCGGAAAGATATTTTGGTCCAGTGCCAGAAACAGAAGAGAAACAGATAGAAGCCAGCTTGTAGTCAATTCGCCTCTGAATTGGAAGCCAGTGGAGGGACTGCAACAGAGGAGTGACATGTTTACGTTTAGACGCTTTGCAAACAAGCCTGGCAGCGCTATTCTGAACCTTCTGCAGTTTATTGATGATTATATGAGGTATATGATGAGGTACTTTGGTGAGCCAGCCAAGAGATGGTGAGCCAGCCAAGAGACTGTTGCAACGACAGTTCCCATGACCTCGCCGGTACCTGAGACCCGGACAGAACCAGCCGAGGGCATAGACATGAAGAGGTATCCGAAACTTAGGTGACCATGACAGCAGCGCACGAAGGACCACAGAATTGTATTTTTTTCATGCTGATTGATGAGGATGAGGATGATGAAGATGAAGTTACGGGTTTCTATTTTTAAGTCTGAGACTGTGTGATGGGGCTGTACACTTTGCTTTTTATCATAGTATCTCCCGGCATCAACCAGGTCCAAGAGATAGACACTTGTACGGCTGGTCAGGAAAATATGAGCAACACTCTCAGAGACGTATCCATTAAGTAAATGAAACTCGACTGTATATGGTCCCAGTCCCATTTGAGCCCATGGCAGTCAACTCTGGGTAGGAGCCGATTGGGACAGAACAATCTCACAAATGAATAGCACTGATGGGAATTGAACCCTCGACCTACCAGCCGGGAGTCCGCCACGCTAGCTGCTTCGCCACGGCGGTTGGCTGCTTGTATTACATTGTTTTGTAGTGATGCTCTTTGGGTTGTTGTGTGCGTCGTTGTTTTCCTTCGTTTGTGTTGTGTTATGTGCGTGTACGTTTCATCCCATATTGCTGTAATCTTTGTTTGGGATCACATCGTGCGGCAAAACAAAGAATCAATTAGCTGTTTAAAAAATGCAAGCATATAGGAAAAAAAACTTAGTAGTGAAGGCATGGAGGGGGGACAGGTGAAGGAGAATGGGGGGGGGGGGGGGGGGGGGGGGGGGGGGGGGGGGGGCAGGGGGGGAGGGGGGGAGTCGAGGGGCATTTACAATGAAACATACATAGGAAGAAAAGGCCTCCGACATCAGCGCCCAGCAGAACGCGGATTTGTTCATGGCTCATTGAATCTAGATCGAAGTCAATACGAATCTTTCTTTCCCCCAAAAAAATGGGGCACGCAAAATGTTATATTAAAAAAAAAAGACGGCACGCATGAATGTTAAGAAAGGAAAGGAAGCCAGAGAAGAAACGGAAAACAAGACAACTTATTGGCCGCATTGAAATTAACGTGCTTAATAGCTTTCTATCTATCTATCTATCTATCTATCTATCTATCTATGTATACATACATACATACATATATGTATATATATATATATATATATATATATATATATATATATATATATATTTCTTTCTAAGCCAAATCCTGTTGTTATCAGTAACTCTGTCTTTCTGTCTCTCTGCTTCACTTTTATACAATTACACACACACACACACACACACACACACGCGCACACACACACACACACACACACACACACACACACACACACACACACACACACACACACACACACACACACATGCATATGCGCGCGCGTGCACACACACATACACACACACGCACGCATGCACACACACACACACACACACACACACACACACACACACACACACACACACACACACACACACACACACACACACACACACACGCACTCACACACGCGCGCGCGCGCGCCCGCGTCCATGCACACGAATTAACTTCGCACGCACATAACCTATTTTGTCAATTTAAAAAAAAAAACAGCTCTTCCAAAAACAAAAAGAGAAATCGAAGAGGGAAAAGAATGATCTTAAGAATGAAAGAAAAGAAAGATTTGAAAATAGCAAAGTAATAAACGAGGGGTACAAAAAATTGAAACAGAAAATAATGGGATGATGCAATAAAAAAGGAAAGATAAACGACCGAAAGAACAAACAACAAAAAGAATGGAAACGAAACGAAGATGACTCATTCAGAAAAGGAAAGGGAAAAACCTGGTTGAAATTCCGTACCTTAGCGATTATTTGTACAGTCTGCAAGTGAATTAATTCACAGTCGAAATGTAATCATTGTCATGATTATAAACAAACTGAAATGAAACAAGAGAAAGATGTGAGTCGTCTATTTAAGTAAGGAAAAAACAAAACGTAGCACACCGCGAACATAAAACATTTGATAAAAACCTCAAACAGTCAAGCATTCTACAGAATTTCCCAAACCGTAATGCTCTGTAGCACGTCCCCTATCTTAATGGATTCTGTAGACAGTCCCAAACCGTAATGCTCCATAGCACGTCCGCTGTCTTAATGCATTCTGTAGAAAGTCCCAAACCGTAATGCTCTATAGCACGTCCCCTATCTTAATGCATTCTGTAGAAAGCCCCAAACTGTAATGCTCTATAGCACGTCCCCCATCTTAGTGCATTTTGTAGAAAGTCCCAAACCGTAATGCTCTGTAGCACGCCCCCCATCTTAATGTATTCTGTAGAAAGTCCCAAACCGAAATGCTCTGTAGCATGTCCCCCATCTTAATGCATTCCATAGATAGTCCCAAACCGTAACGCTCTGTAGTACACCCCCACCCCATTTTAATACATTCTGTAGAAAGTCCTAAACCGAATCGCATATTGTAAGAAGTACCAATTTCACTATATTCTGCTAGAAATTCCAAACTGTCATGTATCGTACAGTACAGAAAATCCATAACTGTGACGTATTCTGTAGAAAATCCTAAATCTCACTACATTTGGCTTAAATTCCCAGCCGTCGTGTTTTCCCACAGATATTCCAAAACCATAATGCGTTCTGAAGAAAGTCCCAAACTATGACGTCTTCTGTGCTCAGTCCAACACCGTCACGCATTCTGCAGAAACCCTAAACTGTGGGACACATTCTGTTTAAAGTCCAGAATGTTTATGCATTCTTTGGAAAGTCCCAAACCGTCATGCATGCTGTGCAAAGTTCCAACGACGCATTCTCCCAGAATGTCCGAACTGTAGAAAACGTCAAATCATAACTCAAACTGCAGCGAGTCCCAGACCACGGTGAAATCTGTCTAAACCCTCCAGCCCTGATTCATTTTTACAGACACTCACCGACCGCAGTACAAGATAAAGAAAGAGATACTCCCGAAGGTGCGGCTAGGACCCAGAGAAGCACTGTCTTCAACTGCCAAACAAACCACCTGGGACCAATCCTGCACCACTCTTGGAAGCCTGCGCTTTGTTCACAAAGGGTGCAGGCACGCACAGGACATTCTATTAAGACGTGAAGGGACATAATGCTCCCTGTCAGATGCCATTGTGTAATTGCCATCGGATGTGACACGACAGAACTTCCACGGGAGCGTTCCCCATACATCATGACTGCAGAGCCCACCTGCAAAAAAAAAAAAAAAAAAAAAAAAACACCGTCAAGCATCTGCCGTTTGCATCCCCTAGCCTCGCTCGTTGCTCTTCCGCTGGCCGGTGATGACAGTACAATTCCAGACACAGTTTCTACAGAAACTCACCAACTGCAATACATTCTATAGCCCCTAAACCATAGTGCATTCTGTACAAAGTCCAAAAACCATAAGTGCATTTTATCTTGCACCGTCATGCATTCTACAGCTTCGTAACAGCACACACTACCAAGGGACTGCGACATATGGTCTCCTTCAAGGAAGAGATGCATACTTCATGCCGTTTTTCCGTCTTCGCATTTTTACTTGCAACTCGGTTGCCAAGAGAAAGACAGATTCAATTGCCTGTGGAAAATCGATTCTAACTGCGTACTGCGCGTACAGTTGACAAGTAAATGCTATTCCACAGTTCTGCGTGCCACCGGACGTTGCGATGATCGTCGTCATCTCTCTCAAGTGGGTACCTCTGCTGTTCAAATTTTGTGTGTCGTTGGGTGCAGTGAGTATCATCGTCATCTCCACGCTCATCTCGCGTGGGCACCTCTGCAATTCACGATTTTATGTGACACCAAAATGTAGCGATTCTCTTTGCCGTGTATATGTTCATCTTACCTGTTTACATACGTACATGTCCACTCTCTCTCTCTCTCTCTCTCTCTCTCTCTCTCTCTCTCTCTCTCTCTCTCTCTCTCTCTCTCTCTCTCCCCTCTTCGAATTTCTGTCCCTCTTTTCGAATTTATGTCCGACTGTTTGTCTCTATCTGTCAGCCTGTCTCTCTCTCTCTCTCTCTCTCTCTCTCTCTCTCTCTCTAAATTCTGCTTCAGTACACCGCATGCACATGGAAGGGGGGGGGGGGGGGAGAGAGAGACACACACACACACACACACACACACACACACACACACACACACACACACACACACACACACACAGAGGCAATTTTCAGTGGCGGAGAGGATATATCTGCTTTTAATTTTACGTATCTACTTCAGGAGATCACAAGACCATAATGTACGTGACAATTCTATAGGAGTGACCATGCCAACAATGTTTAGCTACAGATTGTA
Source organism: Conus betulinus (assembly GCA_016801955.1). Lineage (NCBI taxonomy): Eukaryota > Metazoa > Mollusca > Gastropoda > Neogastropoda > Conidae > Conus > Conus betulinus. The sequence goes on along the minus strand of JADBJO010000771.1, from coordinate 230,467 downwards.
CAAAAAGCAGACGTCTATCTGACGTGTGTGTCGCCTTCCTCCACCACCTCCTCCTTCCCTTCTAGTACAGACGAATATTGTATATGTTTTTCCCCAAATCACAAGATGAAAGTGTTCTTTGTTTATTAAACACAGCCTGGAATTGTTTATAGCCCCAATACAGCTTCAGTGTGTTCGTGAAGATGTCACGGCATACGACTGGTCTATATACGCTACAGTGGACTATTTCTGCTATGTAATATGAGTCCATAATGCATAGAGACTAAAGACAAATACAGCAGTTTCAAAGATCAACAACGACAACGACAACGACGACGACGACGACAACAACAACAACAACAACGCGAATATTTGGACAAGAGTGATCTACTACCAAGATGAATGATCTTTTTGATCCTCTTCGGATAATTCTCGAAATTCCTCTGACGCACTCAGGCTCATATGTGCGTTACCTACGTCTAGTTTGGCCCATCCGACTACCTCATTGAAAATGCTGTTGAACTGGCCCTTCTCAGAAAACTTTTCCAACAAATCACTTCATTCATCAAGACGATTTCTCCTTCGCCTGCTTTCCTTTTCCTTCCTTTCAGAAACATGCAGTTTGATTGGTCAATCAAGTACGACTTACCACCGCAAACGGCTGCTAACGAGGAAGTTTGCTGAGGGCGAGGAGGAAAAGAGAAGATGCGAGGCCACCAGGGCAGGCGGGGATGAGGAAAGAGGGGAGAAGAGAGAGGGGCAAGAGAAGGTGGAGGAGACCGGTGGGGTGGGGTGGGGTGGGTAGGGGAGGGCCGTAGACAGCGTATGCAACAGCTTCTGGGGCGTGATTATAGGAAGACAGCCTGGGGAAGAGCTGTGAGCAGCAGACTGGACGAACTACATCTGGAGGCCTTGATGTGTGTGATCTGACAAGCGACGTGGATCGACCTGGGAGCGTTTGAGACGCCTCGTACCATGCTGTCTGTCTGTCCAGTTAACGTGACTTTAAATAAAGTATGACAGCATCAAAGGAGACACAGGATATTCTGATTCAGACGCTTTGTAATTTAATAAAAAAAAAAAAAGGTTTACGACGCATTGGACTTTTTGACAAACCCAAAATGTGTTGTTTTTTTCCCGGCGAAAGACGAGGACGATGAGAAAGGATGCTTTCTTGGTCAGCTGCATTGGTTGGGGAAAACAGCCTTTTGTCACTATGTTGACCAAAAGGACGCATTCAGGAGGGTTGTCACTAAAAAGCTATCATTACTTAGCAACTGTAGACAGTTAAGTTATAAACAAAGCAATATAAAATCATTGTAAATAACGATGTTTGTGAATAAAAGTTCAAGAAATATAAAACAGTATGGCCAATTATTGAAACCTTTTTTTTTTTTTTTTTAGTTAAGTGTATGTGGGCGGAAGGGAGATACGATGATTTGGAACTCATCGCAGGGAAAACGATTTTCTTCATTTTCTTCATCACAAGGAACCTACTCTCGAAGCATGCTTCTTTTCACCAACGCTTATATACAAAAAGCATCTAGTAAACAATGGGCATTTTGTAATATTTAAATTTGACTTCATTCTAGCAAGAAATTCATGGTGAATTTTTTCGTTTTTCTGATGTGCGTTCGTGCGTACGTGCGTACGTGCGTGCGCGTTTGTGTGTGTCTGTGAGCTGCACGTATGTGCGTGTGCATGTGCGTTCGTGTGTTGGTGTGCGTTCGTGAGTGCGTGTGTGTGTGTGTGTGTGTTGTGTGTGTGTGTGTGTGTGTGTGTGTGTGTGTGTGTGTGTGTGTGTTAGTTATTAGAGTAGATTTCACACAAACGATACCTGTCGGCACAACTTCACGATAATTATCTGAATTATTGGAACCTCCCTTTTCATGACTAGAAATAACAATGGATTTTCCCCAGGCTGCAGAGAAAGACTACATTTTTAAATAAGCTGTGAAACAATATCACATAAAAATCAATAATGAGTGTGTTAGCACGCCCCAACATTTCTCTTAAAATTCCAACTGGGCCTTTAATCTTCCCTGATTTTAAATTCTTACGCTGTCAATCATCTCATTTCTTGGTATCATTCAATTAAATAAAGGGTCTTCAAAATCTCCAGTTCCTTCGGCCACCTTATTGTCCCCATAGTTAATGACACAGATGGGCAAGAAAAATATTTGCAAATTGATCATAGCATTGTTGTGAGTTAATGCTATTATAATTAAATGTGTTTCAGTTCGTTCATCTGATTGTTTCCCAAAATCGATGTGAATCATTAATTGAATTTTTTTTTCTCTTTTTTTCTTTTTTTCTTCTTTTTTTCCTTTCCTTCCTTCCTTCCTTCCTTCCTCCTTCCTTCCTTCCTTCCTTTCTTTTCCCTCCTTTCCTTTCTTTCTTTTCTTTTCTTTCTTTCTTCCTTCCTTCCTCCCGTCCTTTCATTTCTTCCTTTCTTTCTTTTCTACCTTTCTTCCTTTCCTTCCTCCCGTCCTTCCTTGCTTCCTTCATTCCTTTCTCTCTTTCTTTCTTTTTTTTTTTTTTAATTTCTTTCATTTCAACTCTGATTCCCCAAATTCACGTTTCTTTGCTGTCTACAGCTGCCCACATTCCATTCTGTCACTGAAGTAGCTCTTCTCGCGATTTTTTTTTTGTTCGATTACTATTATTACCTTTGCTTTAATACCTCTTAATCTTTGTTTTAATAACTCTTTTGTCCACACTTTCTTTGATTGCACTACTTATTGTATTCTTTTTACCCTTTTCAACCGGTTTAATAATCTGAGTGGAACGTTCACGCAACGCACCTGAAAACATGTAAACACAGGCATATACATCAAAAGTTAATATGTCAAAGACATTTTCTGAACGTTCTTTGAAATAATCATTTCGAAGTTAATCCCGATAGAACTGTATGTTCACCTCGGAGTACATAGTCCACTCTCCTTTCTTCATTTCAATAAATTCTTCTTTGCTCGGTTAATTTCTCACAGTTTAGTTCGAACCGCAAATAACAGGAAAATAACTTGTCTCCAACTCACGCAATGCAGGTATCTAACAAAAACGCTGAAACAAGAATATTTCGAATGACAAGCCACCCTTCGGTGAAACACAGTTTGAAGTTTTTCTTCATTACCATTTCTTCAAAATGACAAGATCGGATAAACACGGGGATTACCCCCCAAAGTATAAATAGCAACATATCAAGAGCGACGCAGGGTAATATCTTTTTCTTTGCTTCTCGGTCCAAAGATATTGACTAACCCTTTATTCATTGCTTACAACTGTCCTTGCATCAAAATCCCCTTTGCCATCTACCCCCATACACACACTCACCCACCCCCACCTCCTCATTCCCCATATACACACACACTTATCCTGTACACACATTCGTCTGGCATAGATTGTTCCTTACTTTCTTCAGAAAAATAAATGCATCATCCTTGAAATCGGTTCCTTTTTACAGTGGGCCTCCTGGCATTGTCTTGTCATTAAAACGTTACTTTTGTCCACGTTGAAAAATACTCGGATCAGTTTCAACTGCGGCAGTATTGCATCAGTCGTCAATACTTTCGTTCACAAACTGTTCCAAACAATTCTTTATAACAGCTCTTATATCTTTCTATTTCCTTCCGTGTATGCGTGCGTGCGTGCGTGCGTGCGTGCGTGCGTGCGTGTGTGCGTGTGTGTGTGTGTGTGTGTGTGTGTGTGTGTGTGTGTGTGTGTGTGTGTGTGTGTGTGTGTGTGTGTGTGTGTGTGTGTGTGTGTGTGTGTGTGTGTGTGTGTGTGTGTGTGTGTGTGTGTGTGTGTGTGTGTGTGTGTGCGTGCGTACGTGCGTGTGTGTGTGTGTGTGTGTGTGTGTGTGTGTGTGTGTGTGTGTGAGTGTGTATGTGTGTGTGTGTGTATGTGTGTGTGTGTGTGTGTGTGTGTGTGTGTGTGTGTGTGTAGGAGCAAAGAATTTCGAGCAATCTAAAGAGACGATACCGTAATCATGGAAAGCATCGAAAAATGTCTTAGTCAAACAAACCAAATGGAAGAAATCAACCTAGTTCGAAAATGTTACGTTCATCATCAATTTATTACCAATGTTTCTCCGCGTTGCAGCCAAAGAATGTCCATTATTTCGTATGGTCGAGCCTGTCAAATCAACTCTAAGCCGTCAAGTATCCCTCGTCCATGTCATTCCCATAGTTTCCCCGATGCGTGTGAAGTAGTCTCTCTGCCCGACTGTCCCTCCCCATCCTTTCTGACGGCAGTTGGAGTGCCCCCTGATGTCATGCTGAGAGGAACTCACGCCAAGCTTCACTGCTGCGCAACTCTGTCTCACCATGACGCGCAGCGTGTCACGTCACCGCCGACACCCTCCGCAACGCATCATTGAACTGACGAGGCAAACTTCTAAAGTGACCGAAGTGCTCTTCATCACCAAGGTCGGGGCAGTGTGTCTCGTAAGGACTGCACGCTGATAGGAAGGGCCATAACCCAACCTTCATCAGCCACCTCGTTCCATAGCTGTTGTCCGACATGGAGAGCTGAGGAGGATGGTTTGTTAGCACTGCACGTGATATGAAGAGCGTACGCTCGCCTAATGTATTTTGATGAGAAGACCTTAAAACCACATGGCTTGCTGTGTTGACTGACAGGCCGCGCGCTGTTGTTGTGGTGGATCATCGGGGAGTGTCGGAGTCGCTCACTTTCTGCATGTGGCCACACGCCACACAATTAGGATTCTGCACTAAAACACAGAATAATCCATGTAAGCATTAGGAGGCCTGCTATACACTTGAGCCAGCATTTAATGTGAAACTGATGATTGATCAACCACCACCACCACCACCACCACCACCTCCCACCACACCAATTATTCCCCTTGTTTGGGGTGATTTTTACCGATGAAATCGAAAAAAAAAAAAAAAAAAAAAACCCTTCAAATACATGACCTTCCCGTTAGTTCACGTCATACTTAAGGCCTTTGCACTCACCCGTGACCCTATCTTTGCGCCAACTGAAAGCGCCCAAGTAGTCCCATTCCTTGATTTTAACCTGTCTGCTTGGAACCACCTGGCTTGTACCTTGATGGCCCTATGAAAGGAAGTAAAATGAGGAGAATGAACCTTCAGAGACACACAAAAAAGATGTTTCTCAAAACAATCTAATTGCGCCAGTCTATAAATACTCGTCCCCTTAAACGAGGTCTTGGCGCATTAATGTTTGGTGTGCAGCCCTGTGTGCGTAGATGGAGGAGGAGAGCAGTAGGGCAGCCACCATCCTCCCTGTCTTGAAGCAAGGTCTGCCTCCCGTCTGCTCTGGCTTACAACCCCCCACATTCGCCCGGGATCTTTGTCAGATCATTTGGCGGATTAGATGACGCCTTTTGATGAAGTTTGTCTCGCCCCTCCTTGTCTGCTGTTAAACACATCTCCTCCCTCTATAGGCAGAAGCTGGATTGTCCTTCTCTGCTTGGTGTAGTTCTTTTTGGCCCATCAACACTACCAATGGTGACAATAATAATGAATAATAAGAAGAATAAGAATAAATAATACTAGTAATAATATAATAATAATGATAATAATAATAATAATAATAATATAGCGTTTATAAAACGCCTTGCCAAATGTTCTAGGCGCTGACAATCCACATTCTCGTGTACGCTACGGGCTACCTGGGTAGTGCTGACTGAAGAGCTGCCTGCCGGCGCTTCATTCAGTTGTTTCCCGTGCCGTCCAGTCAATATCGTTCACTCACTTTCCTTACTTCCTTAATTATTTCGATTTCTCACGCGCAGGGTGCATGCTGTGTATAACGTGTCATCCATACCAACGGCCAATCTGGCCTTCTCTTCCGGAAGCTGGAGATGGGATTTACGTGTGTGCAAGATGTTATATGTGCGTTCACACACGGGAACTCGGTTTATAGTCTCATTCGAAAGAATTTGGGGGAATGGAGTCAGAACCAATATTAAGTCCAAGGGACTCATCCCCGCCCCAACCCCTCCATCGCAAACCCCCCTCCCTCCCCCCCCCCCCCCCCCCCCCCCCCCCATCCCCTGGACTGAAACGGCCCGGCAGAGATTCGAACATACAACCTGAGGTTCACCAAGATTACGAGACCGTAGCTCTGCTAATGTTGCTGTGTATCTCAATAAAAGCTTCAAACTACCTGTAATTCAGTGGCTGTTCTTATGGCAAGACCGCGGCATCTTTCGAGAATAAGCTCACAAAATGATTCAAAATATTCCAGCATGCCATTCGTTTGATATCTCTCTCTCTCTCTCTCTCTCTCTCTCTCTCTCTCTCTCTCTCTCTCTCACACACACACACACACACACACACACACACACACACACACACACACACACACACACACACACACACACACACACACACATTCCATTCCGTAGCCTTTTTGCACCCAGTCTGAAGAGAGAAGTGACTGTGTGTCTGTCTTTCGCTTTCTTTGTCTTGAATGTTATTTGTCTTGCCTTAAGAAAACCAAATCAAAAAACACGTTTGCGTTTGTTTTGTGATCAGTATAGTTTTTTTCGTTTGGCCGCAAAATAATCGTCTTTGGTCTTCGTCGCTTATTGTACAGATTTGTGAGGGTTACGGTTTTTTGTTTTGTTTTTTGTTTTTTTTTAATTTCAGGTCATATCATGATAGATTTAACTCAATCTATAATTTCTGAGAAAATGTTCTATGTATTTTCCAGTGATGCGTGGTTAAGCAGTTGGAGTCTGAAGAATCCGGGAAAAGGCTGAAGAGAAACAGAAAGCAGAGACACAGACTCCAAACTCTTCCGTTGGACTCAATATACAGGACTTAACATATAGGAATAGTTTGCTCCTGCATGAAATCGTCACATCACCTTCTCCGCACCAGAATTCTCTTCATACAGATGTAGTGACGAAAGAAGAGCGTCGAGAAACAGCGAGAGTGATGTGTTATTTGAAATAGTCTCATAGTCATCGGGCATTATCAGCGTCCGTCACAGTGACCCAGAAAGATGTTCCCTACAAATGCAAAATGTGTCGATCATACTGAAAACATGTGCCGGGTGTTCTTTAAGCTCTCTAAACAAATAAAATTGAATTACAATGCTTGAAAATTATGATGGTGATATACAGGATGAGAAAATGAATACATCGAAGTTGAGCGCGCGCCACAACCCTCTGCAATTTTGTGTCGCAGCTTGGATGTTGATCTAATACATTTGCTGACTTTGTATACTGTTATTTCTGCAGATAGACAGCGACCCCCGAGCTGCGTTCGCATATAAGAGAGAGAGAGAGAGAGAGAGAGAGAGAGAGAGAGAGAGAGAGAGAGAGAGAGAGAGAGCAGTCAAGATAATTTTAGATGTCATTTTCTACAGCGGGGCGTGCCTCCAAAATAACACATGAGCCATTTACAAAATTGGAGAAGCATTCTAAAAGCCAAAATCATATATCCGTGCCCCCCCCCCCCCCCCCCCCCCCCCCCCTTCTAAATCACTTCCCACACACCGATCACTGACCAGAGTAATCTGCTCCTGTCCAATGACTGACACGTGATCTGCTTCAGGAGCACTCAGAGAGCTGAGTTCTGTTGTGGTGCCTTCCCTTTGCTCTTCCGGCCGCCTCCGTTTCTCCTGCGAAAGGTTTACTCTCTATGTCTTTTTTCTGTTCATGTAGAAATTCACTCTCTCTCTCTCTCTCTCTCTCTCTCTCTCTCTCTCTCTCCTCCCCCTCCCCCTCTCTCTCTCTCTCTCTCTCTCTCTTCTCTCTCTCTTCTTGTTCTTCTTCTTCTTCTTCTTCTTCTCTCTCTCCCCCCCCCCCCCCCCCCCCACCTCAAGTATCAAGTGCCTTTTTCGTCAAAAAACGTTCGAAAATACACATATAGCTGTTGATTTTTTTTTTCTATGCGTGGCTATATCAGATTGCTGGATGTGTCACAGGTTTTGTTGTTGTCACCCTCTAGTTTGTTTCAGGTTATGTTGTACGTATACGTATTACAAAAAATTTAGTGACCGGACTGAAATTGTAATATTCAAAGAATGGATATTGTTTAAAATAAACCACTTAAGTGAAAAAGATAGTTTGATAAGGTGTAAGTTAATAAAGGAGAGAGAGAGAGAGAGAGAGAGAGAGAGAGAGAGAGAGAGAGAGAGAGAGAGAGAGACAGAGACAGAGAGACAGAGACAGAAGTCATGTTCTGGCTATAGATCAAACAGAGAGAACGAGTTTATCGTGTGTTTTGTCGCCTGGGGCTGGGTGATCTTAGAACAAAATACATTCCCTCTGAATGTTACTGACCAGAATTGTTCAGGAATATTTAACTTTCTTTTAACCAAGTTAGTGTTATCACTTGCCGCGTTGGAGAAGTGGTTAGCGTCGCAGATTACCGGCTTGGAGACGGTAGGTTCAATTACCATCAGAGCCATTCGTTTGTGGAATTTTTTTCAGCCCCGACCGATTCCTGACTATATTGAGTTTGCTGTAGGCTCAGCTGGAACTAAATAGTCCAGTTTCATGCCCTTAATGAATGCGTCTCTCTCAGCGTGTTGCTCAAATGTCCTGGCCAACACTGCAGGTATCTGTATTTCTTGGGCCTGGCTGACGCCAGAATATATAATTTAAGTGAGCGTAGAGCACAGTCCTGTCATGCAGTCTCAGACCTGAAGGCTAATCCGTAGCATCATCTTCATCATCCTCACCATCATCGACCAGTATATAATTAGTCTCGAAGCCTGTGGCTGTTTATTACCTGCTCTCATGGCAGACTCCGTTTTAATAACCTGTCCACGTCTATGCCTTTGTTTTGGTTCTGCCGGGGTCACGGTGTCGGCAGTTTCAGCACAACTGTCGGTGGTTGGACGCGGTGGCGCCCTCCGCGACTGATCAACTATTGTCGTCAGTAGGAGGCAGGGTAGGTGGTGTCCCACGTATGTTGGATCAGGCACCACTGAACACCACACCGAAGTGACTCGGCAGCAGTGCAGTGTCTCCTCCGGTGCGACGCCTCACGAGGACCTGACACTGACTGCTTACTGTGCATTGCCGGTGCCGGGGCTGTAGTTGTGGACGGGAGACGGGAAGGAGTTGCAGTGGTGCGATGCCACTGGAGTGGCAGGGAAGATGAGACAACGAAAGAAATAGCGTTATCAACAAGTTCGCTACTGTCTGTCAAACCGAGAAGGTCCACGTTTTCATAAACATGTCATTTCAGTGGACATTGTACTGGGTTTTAGTGGAAGTGGGAAAAGATGAACGTATGATTTCGTAAAAACAGACTTAAATCGATGTCAAATTGATCTATACCACTTCAAATGAGGGTTGGCTTTTCTGAATAGAAACCGCTATTGTTATACGTCGTCCTCTTTTTTTTCACACATGCGTACATAATAACGTTCACACCGGCTTGTACGTCAGCACACACAGACATGCAGAGAGAGAGAGAGAGAGAGAGAGAGAGAGAGAGAGAGAGAGAGAGAGAGGGGAGAGAGAGGGGGGGGGCAAGCTGAAATCCTCTATTTACGAGGGTAATAGATTGCCACTGATCTGCTTTTTTACATCCGGTCCTCGCCCCGATTTGCAGTCGGAATATAAATAAAGCATATAAAGCATGGAAGACAGACTGGTGCGCACAGAGAGACGGTTGAGTGGGTGTGGTAATGACAATTTGTGGGTAGATCGTGGGCAGATTGTGGATAGACAGATGGGATAACGACGACAATTTGAGAGGATATAGAGAGTAGCTGTAATGTGTAATGACAATGGAGAGAGAGAGAGAGAGAGAGAGAGAGAGAGAGAGAGAGAGAGAGAGAGAGAGAGAGAGAGAGAGAGAGAGAATCAACGAGGAAGTTTTTATACCGATGCATACAAACACATATGCATTCCTGGAAAACGGTCAAATCCCCGAGCTAACGAATATTACAACAAGAACACATAACCCGCTAAAAAACCAAAGAGCGAAAAGTAAGATGATCATTGCATCCATGTATTCTTAGATAATTCATCTAAAAATCCAGTCTTTTTTGTAATTGATTTTGTATTTGTTTGCCAGTCGCCATGTAAACTCTATGTTTAATGTATATTTTAGAGCGCGATAAAAGCTATAAGCTTGGTGTTTCTCCACCGATGGGTATATAATCTTAGGCTATATCATTTTGAATAAAAATCTGCTAAAACAAAAACAAACAAACAAACAAAAAATCCAGGAAAAAGGTGAGAAAAAAAAACTGATATAACAACTGATCAAACAACTGATCAACATTTAATTTTGTAAATTAATTTTTAAAAAGAGAGGAAATCTACTATACATAAAAAAATAAACGGATAACTAAATGAAAAAGAACGCACGAAAAAGAAAACAAACAAGACCGCGATACCCGTCAGACCTGCTTCTGGTTACCAGACGTGTCGAGACTCGTTTGCATAATCTGCACACCTTGACCAATTCAATTTGGTCGGCCCTGGCACTTCAAGGCGCGGTCACTTAGAGTGAATGAGCATCTTGGCAAGAACTGCCTACAGTGCCGAAGAATCGAGTTGGCTTGAATTAGCCCTACCTGCCTATGTTACCCGCGTTTTGCTCCGACTAAGGAGGTATATGCTTTGCTGTATGCTCTGCCCGTGAAACTCCAAAATCTCTTTGTTCTGGAGGTTGTTTGTCTGTCTGGGATGACAATGAGTGGGTGAAAAAAAAAATATGCATGTAGAATACAACCTCTCAACTGGTGATTTCTTTCTGTACTTATCCCATCTCTTCTCTTTGAGAGTGCAGGAACGTACATGCGCGCGCGCGCGCGCGCGTGTGTGTGTGTGCGTGCGTGCGCGTGCGTGCGCGCATGCGTGCGTGCGTGCGTGCGTGCGTGCGTGCGTGCGTGTGTGTGTGTGTGTGTGTGTGTGTGTGTGTGTGATACGGACAGTTGGACAGTCGCGAAGTTAAAGTTAAAATGAAAAGATAAGAGGGTTCCATGTTCTTTTCTCTTTCTTACTTTTTTTCCTCTGAATTTGTCCGTTATAGTTCTCTAGCGCCCTACCTTAAGTTGTCTACCAAAGTTTCACAAACTCTTTTTATACATATTTCTCCACTATATCTCTTTTTTTTTTTTTTTCCCCATCAATTTTTTTCCAGCTTACTTAGTCTATCATCACTTTGCATCTTCTGTTGTCTGTCTCCTTTGTATATATTTTCGTTTCCCCCCCCCCCCTTATTTTCACACACTCATCAGTTCACCACCATACTGATCATTTCCGTGTATGGTAGCATACTCGCTTCTGAAGGCGATTATGACAGTTTTCCCTCAAGAAAAACAGATATGTTTCCTGCTGACAACAATTTTCCCATCGGATCAAAAATAATTTCCCTATTTTCATGTGGATAATTGTTTCCCCTATTTTTTTTCCCATAGGATTACGATTGTCTTTACAAACTTTGCTCGAAATGATTATCTGTGGAAAACAGGCATTAGAACAAGGAATATGTGTCGTTTACTGGGAAAACATCTACATTTGCTGTTTACCATGACAACCGCATGCGCACTGGTGTCATTCGTATATCACAAAAGGCGTGGAAATAGCTGTCCTCCTGACGACCAGAACTGTTTCATCAGGGATCATACCTGCTTTCTATTTTCGTTGTCTCGCACAGGGATGATAACTCCCCTCCCCCCCCCCCCCCCCCCCCCCCCCCCCCCCAAAAGTAGAAAAAACAGTCGTGATGTATATAGATAACATCAAGAATAAGTTTTCTTTAGGTGTGTAGGGACAACATGTGTAATCCGAAGGATAAAAAACAGGAAAAAACTATTATTCTGAGGAGAAACAATTGTGACACTGAGGGATAACAGTTCACCACCGTTTTCCTGAAAAAAAATAATCTGTCTGTTTTCCTGGAAAAAAATATTTTTTTTTATCGGCTTGTAGAGCGTGCATGCTGCCATAGCATTAACACCGTTCACCCGTTGCTGAGCAGCTAGGTGGAGTAGGACCAACTACTCCCGCATCCAATCTGGAAGCCCGTCTAGCTCTTTCATTACTTTGTCTCTCTCCCTGTACGCAGGGGGACCCGTTATCCCTGCGGTGAACACTTTCGCCGCACGTTAGCCGCTTCGAACCACTGATCCCATAATGGCTGCCTGGGGAGTGCCTCCGGCCTGTTCCCTCCCCTTTTTTTTTTTTCTTCGCCCCCTGACGCAGGAGCTGCGAAACGTCACTGGTTGAGTCGGCCTGGGAGTTAAGGGGGAAGGCGGGTAAGGAGGGAAGGAAGGTCCCTGTACTCTGGCCCATGATCTCTGGCAGTAAGTGAGTTCCTTGGTGCATCAGTGAGGGGCGGCCAGTATCCTGGGCTGTTGAGTCCTTCGGTGTCGGTAGGCGTGCTGGATTTGTAGAGGTGTGTTTGTGTTGGTAATCCCCTTCTTCTGGTCTGTTTTTATCTGTGTGTGGGTAACCCGCTTCTTCTCGTCTGTTTATCTGTGTGTTGGTAACCCGCTTCTTCTGGTCTGTTTATCTGTGTGTTGGTAGCCCTTTTTCAGGTCTGTTTGTCTGTGTGTTGGTAACCCTTTTTTTTCTGGTCCGATTATCTGTGTGTTGGTAATCCTCTTTTTCAGGTCTGTTTATCTGTGTGTTGGTAACCCACTTCTTCTGGTCTGTTTATCTGTGTGTTGGTAACCCACTTTTTTTCTGGTCTGATTATCTATGTGTTTTGGTAATGCGCTTCTTCTGGTCTGCTTATCTGTGTGTCGGTAACCCACTTCTTCTGGTCTGTTTACTTATGTGTTGGAAACCCTCTTTTTCTGGTCCGTTTATCTGTGTGTTGGTAACCTTGTCTTCTATGGATGTGTGATTTTGATAACCACATCTTCTGGTCTGGTTGTTGTTTCGGCAGCAACTCTTCAGCCACGTCCGTCCGTGTGTTGGTTACCCGCGTTTTTTCTGGTCTCTTCGTCTGTGCGTTGATAACTCCCCCCCCCCCCCCCCCACACACACACACACACACACACACACATACACACTTTTTTTATTTATAAAGTATGTTTGTGTGTTGGTAGCTTGCGTCTTATGGTCTCTTCCTCTCTGTGTGGGTAGCCCTAGTCTTCTGGTCTATTCATAAATGTGTTGGAAATCACACTCTACTAGACTGTTGGTTTGTGTGTTGGTAGCCTATGTCTTTTGGTCTGCTCGTCTGTGTGTTAACAGCGCCAGTTACATGGCCCGTTCGTCTGTGCGTTCGTAACCCAAGTCGTCTGGCCTGTTTGTCTGCGTGTTGATAATCCTCGTCTTTTAGTTACATATAGTGACATACAGTCATGAATGTTTGTTGATGTGACGCTGATTTATCAGCGTGCTGATGTGACATCTAGTCATCAGTGTCTAATGATGTGGCACATAGTCATCAGTGTCTGTCAATGTGACAGTCTGTCGGTGTCTGGTGATGTCCTATATAGTCATCAGTGTCTGGTTATGTATATCAGTCATCAGTGCCTGGTGATGTCATATATAGTCATCAGTGTCTGGTGATGTCCTCTGATAGTCATCAGTGTCTGGTGATGTCACATGCGCGTATGTAGTCATCAGTGTCTGGTGATGTCATATGCAGTCATCAGTGTCTAGTGATGTCATATATAGTCATCAGTGTCTGG
>JADBJO010000771.1:209374-211874 GCA_016801955.1 Conus betulinus | reverse complement strand
CTGATTAGCGTAGATGGCGGTTGTGTATTTCATGTGCGCCATGCCGGTTCCTCTTCGTGCCTGGTGAAAAGGCATCGTGAATGACTGCCCATTATCAGGAGCACCTCTCTAGTGACAAGACGATCAGGGGTGAGACCCACACGACAGTCGCACTGGATTCCAGACTGCTGGACACACGGCCCTGAAACAGGGTTGTTGTGGCACAAAATGTCACCCCTGTTGAAAAGCGTCTCTCAAAGACAATGTGCACTGACGTAGCAGCACAACGGTTCAAAGGTTACTCGGTGATGTCTTGTCTTAACGTTGGTGTACAAAATGTCACACAAGTACAGAATGTCACCGCATACTTGGGAGACATTTTGTACCTGCAAGACACGTATTAAGTCCATAGTAAAAATGAATTGTCGTCGTATGTAAATTCATGGTTTTGGGTCATCCTGACCGGTCGCTTTTTCTGTTAGAGGTGTAAAACGTGAAACAGGGAGACCATGGTGATCACATCACAACAGTCACATCTAATTGCCAGTGACGGTACAAGGTAATGCTGGGAGGTAATGATGATTACCAACTCCTACATCTGCTTGCAAATAACAGTACATCATGACATAGGATGATAATGATGATACTACTGACAGAGATGAAGAAGATTCAGCTGTCCGTGCTACTGGGAGAGATGAAGAAGACAGCAGGGAGAGATCAGCATCCAGTACTTGGATAAGACAACTGTCCATTATACTGAGAGAGATAAGTAAGACAGCTGTCCGTACTATTCTGAGAGATACACAAGTAACTGGTCACCAAAAACACAGCAAAATCAGAGGAATAAAAGCCTGTCAATGGGATTCAACAACTTGAAAAACAGGCGTCCATGGGTGAAGAATGGGCTTTACTGGATGAGCAAAATAATAAAGACTAGTGAAACTGACCGATCAAAAGCATGGTTTATAGGGTACTCATCTACAGAGCCCACGCTATCTGCTGTGTTCAAAACAGCATCATTGAAGAACTGAACTGGTCTAAAGAAAAACTCAGAGGAATAAAAGCCTGTCAATGAATTCAACAACTTTGAAACAGGCGGGTGAAGAATGGGCCCTGCTGGATGTTCACGCCATCGGCTGTGTGTTCAAAACAGGCATCATTGAAGAACTGAACCATCTAAAGACGCCATCGCTGTGTTCAAAACAGCATCACTGAAGAACTGAACCATCTAAAGACGCCATCGGCTGTGTTCAAAACAGCATCACTGAAGAACTGAACCATCTAAAGACGCCATCTGCTGTGTTCAAAACAGCATCACTGAAGAACTGAACCACTGAACCATCTAAAGACAAAACATCTGCTGTGTTCAAAACAGCATCACTGAAGAAAACTGAACCATCTAAAGACGCCATCTGCTGTGTTCAAAACAGCATCACTGAAGACTGAACCATCTAAAGACGCCATCTGCTGTGTTCAAAGCAGCATCATTGAAGAACTGAACCATCTAAAGACAGTGCTGAGCGTGGTAGGATATCTGAAGTGGGCGTGAAGTATTTAGGGAGCGATGAAGATTTTTTTTTTTTCTACTACCACTAATTCCCCTTGTAAGGATCACATCACAATGCTCAGTGTCAACGGCGTCACAGAGGCCCCCCACAGGAAACTGAGGTCACTGTCCACTATCATAAAGAGCCAGACCATCGCTCTCTGAGGACAAGACTGACCCATCTGGCAAAACAGGGGCACCTACAGGATCCAGTCCCAAAACCGCAAAACCTCTTACCTACGGAGTTCCTGCACTGCTGTTGAAACGCTTCGGTGATGCTCTCAATACAAAGCTAACATAGAATCTTCACTTTTGTTTCTGTATTATTTCAAGGATTATAATTATTTTCTGTACACAAAGTCAACGAAGTGCATGTATGTGTGTCTCTATGTTACAAAAACCGTACGTTACTATTTCTTCAGACTCAGTACCGTGCTAGTGTTCTGTCCTAAGCATTTGAAATCTTAAGCTGAAACAGAATTTTTTTTGGGAAGAACTGGTCTAAATGTTGTCCAGGGAAGCGGTTGACTGTGAGTCCCTGAAGGCCAAGAAGAAGAGTGATTCTAAAAACTGTGATCTGAACGTCTGCACAACACTGATGAAGGGAACTTGTGACCATCGGCCATTCTAACATGGTTATTGACAATCAGAGTAAACCGGACAGGAACCAATCACTAATGACTTTAAATGGAACTCCTGTGGCATCATTCGAACCAGATAGTAGTGACCACGTAAAGAAAGTTATTCATCTGATGCCAAAGAAATCATGTGATCTATGCTCAATTCCATCGCTTCTGTTATTTGCCTGCGTAGATGAGATTCTATCTGTTAGAACTGATATAATGGATACATCACTTGATTAATGCTAGTATTGTACCAGTGATTTTCAAGCATCCTTTGGTCAAACCTTTACTGAAAAAGTCAAATTTTGATTCTGGGCAACTCACAAACCATCACCCAGTTTCGAACTTGCCG
>JADBJO010000771.1:199374-201874 GCA_016801955.1 Conus betulinus | reverse complement strand
GTTTGCTATGGGATGAGGCGGGAGGAGTATTTTTGTGTCAGCCTTAAGAGACTGATGGACTCACTCCTTGAGTGTCCGAAAATAAATTCCCTCAGAGACTTTTCCCTGCCGCCCCTGCAGTCCCTACTCTCACTTCCAATGGCATGTATTTCCTGATAACAAGCAGCTAGAGTCTGAAATACAGTACAGTTGTTCTGAAGCTGACCCGAAAAGATTCTCCCCGAATTCCTATTGCTCCCAGTCTGAACCGAGCTCTCCATCACAACCAGGTATTTTGGGGGAAAAAGGGGGGTGAAGTGAGGTTTCAAAAATGTAGTATTTCTGGGACATATCACAAAAGATTCTCTCCGCCCCCATCACTCGAACCATTCACCTCCAAACATACATATTCTGAAAAAAGAAACAACTTGATGCTCAAAGTATTCACAGAGTCCTACTGCCCGATCCCCCCCCCCCCCCCCTCCTCCTCCTCGCTCTCTAAATACCCCTCAATCCAACGCCCATCCCCAATCATCCCGCGACCTCCCACCTTTGCAGACTAGTGAATTTAAAGCTGGAATATTGATGGAATCGTTGTATGCCTGACAAAAAGGACTGTCCCCACATAGTGCGCTTGATGCTAAAGGTGTTCATGGAGCGTTTTTTTGAGCTGACCTCCCCTCAAACCATATTCTGACCCTTTCCCTTGTCATTCAATGACACACATCTGTTTTTCAATTAAGGTATTGCAGCTCACACAGTAACACACGTTTTGATGACGACAAATCTGTGGAGAGGTCAGAATGACTCTTTTCCCATCTCGCGACCAGAAATACTATTACGAAATGACTCTCGCTCCCCTTTCTTCTCTCTCATCCCCCTCCTTCCTTATTCTGAAATTATTTTTGGGCTGGCACTAAGCACACTTCACTCGCGATCGTTTGGAGTTAATCATTGCCCGTAATTGACTGTTGGAGTAAAAAAAAGATTCCACCCCACACCGAATCAACACGAAGTGTCCTTTTGAAGCAGAGCTAGGGTGTTTTTAGAGACCTTGCCCGACCCTTGTGTTTTCTAAGGGTCTGAGTGATTCCGGTTCAGCTCGCCACAGGTGTACTGATATACATGTTGTCCTAAGACGTGTCATATAATTCTTAGTGAATTGTGTAAGCAAGAGTACGACGAGAAGAGTGAAATCGATGGCAGAGTGACTGAAAAGGAGCCACAATACAAAACTCAGAAATACAGTGCAATGTCACGCTTCAAAACACACAATTCATTGTCAAAGAACAAACAAACACAAACTAAGCAAGAAACAAAAAAAGTACTTTTTCGAAGATACGATGGATCATAGGATTGGCTAAATGTACATGTTCCTTCTCCCCCGCCCCCTCCCCCGTCAGTGAATTTGTTCATGATTGTAGTGGCACAGTTACTATACGAAGCTGTGTTCCGATTGGCCAGAGTAAAGAATTCATTCCAGCTGGCTTACGATATTACCTTCACAGCGACTGAGGCTTCTATAGCAGACGACACATCTTCCGTATCGGTGCGTTCGTCAATTCATAATTTTCTTCCTTTCTTTGGCATTTGATGGACAGGAAGGTCTTAGTTCATCGCCTTCAGTGTCCTGAAATCAAGAATGGTACGACAAACGAAACGAAACGAAACGAAATTTTATTTTACCAGGATAATAGGATAAGTATATAATACTTTTTTCCACCCAGTCCTGCAAGACCCCCTTTGGCATTTCAAATCTGGTACGAGCAGTTTTGAATTTCACTGACACAAAGTCAATGTTGTAAGCTTTTAAAGTAACCTTCCCCAACGAACGACAACCCACGGCTGTCCTGGACTTACTGGATGCGCTCTGGAGGCTTCGTATTCTCCCCGCTGAGATCCATACAATGTTGTTAACTTGAGGGTAGGGCTGTTCTGGGACATTACGCCAGATGCGCTGACAGGTCTCACCCAGGGGACGAACGGTGAATATAGACGAGTGTAAATATTCTTCTGCTCATAGCATTCGACAGTCTTTATTGTACTGTCAGTGAAAGATTAATGCTTACAATTGTTGAGCCCTTATTTTTCATCACGCTCTGATACTTACATGTTCTTCAAAACAAAGAAAGACAGAGAGAGAAAGATCAGGGAGGTTAGGGGAAAGACAAGAAACAGAGGCTGAGAGACAAAAACCTGACAGGACCAGAAGGCTGACAGGAGAAAAAAAAACAAAAACACAGTGTAAATGTACTCCTCACTCTGACCACAAAATTGCATAGCAGTAATGAAGTGGTAAACAAGGATCTTATACAAATCTAGCTAAAATCTTCATTTCAGCGTGTGTGTGATTACTTGAATTGAGCGTTTCTGAAAATGAAATTGTACTGCCCACATCAATGACGCAGAAATCCTTTTTTTTCCCTGTACAATTACCGACACTGTAATCTTAACCCCTCACAGGTTACCGACCACCCATCCACTGAAAATACTGACCCATCCAGCCGTGGAGAGAGAGAGA